>BEXV01000036.1:289080-335582 GCA_003118195.1 Hemicentrotus pulcherrimus | reverse complement strand
CCCCCCCCCCCCCCCCCCATTACCCTCTCTCATTTTCTCTCTCTCTCTCTCTCCCTCTCTCTCTCCCTCTCTCTCTCCCTCTCTCTCTCTCTTTGTTCTCATACACTATGCTATGTTTTACATAGGTTTGTTTTGGTATCCTTTCCTAACTAGTTCCTACATGAGTATGTCTTTCTATAAATGTTCTGTTCAGAATCAGAAGGTTGTGTTTACTCTTTGGTAAGTATGAGTCAATGTTCTTTCTTTTCGGAGCAGATGAAACACCTCCTTCTTAACACACATTCATGCAGGAGTTAATGGTTTCTTGGCACATGTCTATAGCTTGTGTTGGGTTTGTGAGAAAGCAGAAAGAATGCTTTATCAAGACGGACCTGGAATGAGAAGAGAAACCGCAGTCGAATGTGATATATGGAATAAGAGAAGGACAAGAAACATGAGTGGAGCATTAAAATATGCAAACACCTGTTGTGGCTTGCAGTGCAGTGCAGTGCATCATAAAGGGGCAAGAGACAGTGAAGAAATGAAAATCAATTCTGCTGTTCGTTCAAATCATAGGACGGGAACCCTGAGACAGTAAGCTTCACCCGAATGAGCCGCATTAGCCCCAGTCAGTGAACCTTGAGGAAGCACTTACCTTTACCCAACCCCTTTATCGTTCAAACGTGTCCCTCGTCAAAACACGCTCACCGAATGAGGGGGTTACGAAAAACACCCCTATGTAGAATTCATGAGATGTTAAAATCACTTCTCTTTTTTCAGTTTGAGGAAGAGGGATTTAAATTTTTTAGGATGATTCTCATAGTAGGTGGATGTAGGTGGTTATTTCAAGGGATGATGTGCAAGACTTGTTCATATTTTACTACCGATCAACGTACAAATATTGCTTTTTAAGAAGAAGGTTGAGTTCTGGGAAGGGGTGAAAAATCATTTGTGATCTTTATCATTGTTATTATGCAAGTGTGGAAGAACATGAGATTAAAAATGTTCCCTAAAAAGCATTGCTCTTCAAATGCCTTAATATTCTAAATATTGCATGTAAGAGGATAAAAGTCGGGACAGATTTTTACGCCACATGTTCGTGTAGTCCCATATACATCTTTCTGTGTACAGTGCTTGTTACTTTACCAAGACTTGGCCAAATTTCTTATCATTTTGATGATTCCAGAACCTTGCAGTGAACATCAATTATATATATGCTAGAGATGATCAACCTTTTTCTGATCGATTCTATACTGTTTCTTTGACAATGCAATCGATGACCAGAACTCAACTCTCTCTTTAAATAGACAACCATTTTTATTTGCTTTAGTATTCATAGAATGGGAGAGAAGAACTTGTAAAAAGTGTACCAAGGTGTTTGGGCTTAGAACCAAGGGAGTGGTAGAATTTGTCCTTACATTCACCCCAAGAAGTTCATGAGACAATCAACTTGGAGAGGCCATTAAGAATTCATCGTGTGTCGGCATGGTGGCGTGAAGCTCGTTTGCTGCACAAAACGCAGACCCAGATAATCGTAAATATAATTTCAATATTCACACCTCGAGCAGAGGCTCTAGCTGTCCCTCTGACGTTGAAGTGTTGCTATTTTGAGGGTTGGGCAAGGAACTTGAAGAAGATTGGATATGTCTTGAAGAATCCAATGGGATTCTACAAATAGCATTGCAGAAAGAAGATATCTATTTTCTTAATTTGTCTTGTCAAGTTGTCACATTGTTGTTTCTATGAGTGGTGGGTGATGTTTTGATTGATACAGCCATACTTGATGATAAGATTCACATAAGCCCAAATAGAGTATTGACTATAGGTCACAAAAATGAGGATATGTGAAAGGATGCTGTTTATTAAACTCTGCTCAGGAAAAAGATACTTAAAGAAATTAAAATCACCTACGCATAGATATGATTTAAGTTACAAAACTAAGGTAATTGTAAGGTATTTTAGAAAGTGACTAGAAATATGCATCACTTTCACTTGTTCATTGTTTGATAGTCTACTCGACTTACATTGAAGAAATAATAGCAGTTTAGTACTGTGATAATCTACTTTTCTTATCTACTAAAATCAAAGGAGGGAGGAATAACACTGTGTGTTGATAAATTAGTACAAGATTGCATTACACATCTTATTGATTTAGTTTGATGACTTTCGTTTATGCAGTCATGGATTCACATCCCTACCTGGTGCTTTGTTCTCTTTCTCATTCTAGGATTCCTAGGTAAAGGCTGTCTTACCTGTCTTGACTATTTCCTTATTCAGTATTGGGTATTGTTATAAATAATTCTTGACTTACGTTGTACTTAATTAGATTATTTCTACTTTGGTTATTCTAGATTTCTGTTTTGCACCATCTGTGCCTCAAGGGACAGAGAATTTTAAGTACACTGTCCGAATTCACACCTTAGCAGTCCCATGTACCCACTTGTGCGTTGTCCCCTTGAGTGGCCCTGCTTACCTTCACTAGAAAACGGAAAAAGAGAGAGAGAGGAGAGTATTTGAAGTACAGAATATGAAAGCACTCACAGAGGGATGCTCAAATAACTTTCAATATTTATCTCCTACTTCTTTCTGCGTCTCTCTAGACTTGTTCATTTGTTATCGTATAAATGTTGATTCAAGGCTTAAGTATTTTCTCGTTGGCGTCCAGATTCCAGGGAAAATAGCTGTGAATAGCAAATATTTCATGAATTTTAAAGCCAGGAGGCTTGTTCTATCAAAACACCCTCAAACTTTGTTCTGCTCTGGATATAGCATCCTGTTGATCACACAGGATTTGTTGTTCGGTGGATTCTTATGACTTGCATGAAATTGAAATGGTTGAATCCATTTTGTATGTGCTTGATAAATGTTTCAGGCAGATGATAGTATTGTTTGATATGTTAAGAAAGAAATTTGCTTTATTCTCATTTTTCTCACTGATACCTGCCAAGAATACCAAGTGACAGACTGCAACAACAACAACAACAACAACAAATCTTCCTCTATTATATGATCATTTTGTGTGTTTTTAGCACTGAAATGACAATAAAAATGTTTTGTTAACCATTATCATTCTAAATAATTTTTGCTTTCTGTAGTTGACTCTATAAATTAAAGAAGTCAGTTGAATTTCATAATTTTTTTTTTTTATATATCTTACAGATGTACAAGATTAGACAATGCCAAGTGCCCAGGTTCCAGGAACCTTGCAACTCGCCGCTGGCTAGGTTGGAATGACCAATGTATTGATATCAAAGAAGTTGATCCCCCTAGTACTCCTACAGATACAAGGAGAGAGGTAAGTTCATCCCCCCCCCCCCAATCCAAACCCCTTTACTGATGCAATAAAAGAGGAACAAACATGTAAGATTGAGTTACCTTCACAATCTTCTGATCTTTCGATAATGTTTTGTCTTTCAATAATGAACTATACAAAAATGTAAATTCTGTAGGTTTGAGACCTTGATCTGTACGTCCCTTGAGAAACCATAGCCAGGATTGGTCAGAGGAACTAGTCTTTGTGAAACCAGGCATTCCTATTTCACACCTAAGAAAAGAATACAAATATATTCAGGGACAAGCCAACATGGATATGGATAATCAATCACTTTTTAAATGTTTATTTGAGATTTTTAAAATGTATATTTTTGAACAAGGATGATATTTAAGTAATGATTATCAGGTTAAATACTCAGGGGAATTTTGTGCAAGTAAAAATTAACAACATTTTGATAAAAATTAAGGTTAAATGGAGGTGGAGGGAAATTTAAACTTTTCTTGAGAAAGATCTGTTTGTATAATTGGTGATCGTGTAGTATGGTATGGTATGGCTTATGAGATAGATGTACCTAAGACTTTGATTGAATGATGATATCAATCACATGAGCTGAAAGAAGATCCAGAACTGTCTTTTATTCTTTACCTTTTTGTTTGTTTGTTGCTGTACACCTAGAATGATTGATGGGATTATGTTATCACCAAGCAACGACGCAATACGTGTAATGATTGATTTGTATCGGTGTAATTTGCAGCTATGATATCCTACACTCAATTTTACTATGAAAAATTAAATTTGTAAACCTATCTCAGGTTTAATGTATCAGGGTGACGTAGCTTTCCAATATGCCCTGGAGTCAATTATAAGAAAATATGTGAAATATAGTGTTTCTTTTACTTTCACTACATGCTCAATGCACAGTGATTTACTTAGTATTGTCTAGATTAACAACACATATTGTTGTTGTGTTGTTGTTGTTGTTGTTGATGTTGTTTCATTTCATTTATTTTTCCACATTCCAGTTAAGAAAACATACAATTACAAAATAATATACATTATAAAATGTAAAACAAAGGAATATATACATAACAAGAAAAATAAAGTAAGTGACATATGGGGAAATAAGATGATAAACTAATATGTGGACTGGGAGGGGGGACAATAGCAAATTTACTCCCCAAAACAATCATATCACATAGTAAACGTAGTAAAATATAGTAAACATAGTCAAACATAGTAAATAAAGTAAAACATGGTAATCAAAGTAAAACAAAGTAAAACATAGTAAACATAGTCAAACATAGTAAAACAAAGTAAAACATAGTAAAACAGTTTAAAATTGTTGTTGTTGTTTTCATCATCTTTATTACTTATTATTTATGTTGATTTTGTTTTCCTCCTATAAAAATGTGTTCATGTGATACCAATGGCCTAGCAAATATTGTTTGAAGTTGATGTTGTATGAAAGAATTAAAATTCTCTAAAATTCTTGTATTTTGTTTGAATACACAGCTTGCTTTAAATGTGACAAGCCTACCAAAGCTAAAGGCAGGGGAGTACTACAGCTGTCTATTTGATGACTTTGGTAAAGAGCATGCGATTGTCGACCAAGCGGTTATCAACAACTCATCCATCCTACGATGTAACACGCCACAGATTTTTGCAGTACCAGACAGACCACAGGGTAATGATTTTATTTGTTTGCTGGTAGTGCAAGGGTTTAATATGATTGTCATGAATTGACCTAAATCTTTTGTTAAATCACTTACTGTTTGAAATTATATTGATTTTATCAATTTTTAATAACTTTTACAAAATTTCAGGACAATACATCAAATTTTTCTGTAACAAGAAAAAAGTAAAAGAAGTGATAAACAGCTCTTACACATAGTTTTACAGCAAAGATGTACATACAAATTACAAGTACATGTATTATGTATACATATGGGCCGTGTTATATAAAAGATTTGTGATTGATTAATATCAATCGCAACTGTTTACTTCAGTGATAGGAGTTGGGATGAATTTCAAGTTGCAATTGATTCAAATCAGAAACTCTTTATAAGATGGTAGGGCCTAGAGCTACTGTAAAACATTTATTTTCTCAAGGCACCAACCATCTAAGCCCTTCAACAGTTTGATCCATATTTTTTTTTTTTTTAAATGTACCAAAATATATAGATGAATTTTTGCCTGCATCTCTCTCATTTTCCCAGAATAAATATCCGTAGATGAAGTCGCTCATTTCTCTGTTTGGCTTAGAATAGTTCTTGATAAAAATGAAGTACTTTTTTATTCTTTTATTCTGATTAAAAAGTAAAGGTGGCCATGTGAAACTTTTTTTCTTTCTTCCTCGCAGGTTCCCAAAGTGTGAAGTTATCCATTCAATCGTCGGAGACGAGCGTTGAGATTGCAGAGACGGAGTTTGTCTTCTACAAATGTTCAGCCTTCACAGGCTGTATGGAGTGTGTGGACAATCATTTTGAATGTGAATGGTGCGTCTATGACAACGTATGTCACAGTAAAACAGAGGAATGTACAACGTCACAACTTACAGGCAGAGTGGTAAGAATTCTATCCTATCATCAAATCTACTTGTCTGATGTATATTCAGTTAGGCATTGCAAGAGAAGAAAGAACCTTTGGGAATTCTTCAATCCCTTTCTTGCTTTTCGCACTATTCACCATAAAGGCATCCTTAAAAAGCTGACTGAAATTCTTCTCACAGACAAACGGGGCGGTTTAAGTTTCACAAGATTTATCACCTGAAACGTCGTTCTCTTCAAATGGCCTCTAACGATGTATCACATGAATAGTGGATGTAACTGCTGTACAGCAATATATCAGCTTCTCATAAGAAATACGTGTGTAACAGGACAAATCATTACATTTCACTGACAGAGCAGTTCTCCTTCAAATTCTAGCTTCATGGAAAGCTTATATCAATCTTTTGATCCAATGTAATAAAAAATTTCTTCATTAATCGCCTTTAATGATTTCTAATTCCAACATCAGATACATTTGCGTAATGCCAAGTGATCTTTTGTCAACACTGTCATTCCCTCAGAATGTGATTACCCTAGTTATTTAATGGACTTATAAAGTGGTACAAACTGTAACTTATTAAACATTTAACCTCAAACTTTACCTTCAAAATGATAGATATTTTCAATACAAAATTTTCTGCCCGTTATTTGTTTGGCTGTCTATCCAAATAGTTGTGTAGGTGGGTGAAATGTGATCAAATCTCTACGGCTTAACATACAAAATGAGAGGCAGGCAATGTGGCTAAGTCCTCTGGGAGAATTGAATCAGTCACTCTATAAATGTATATATCTGCAAATAGTAAGTTAATTCAAACGCCGTGGCCAGGCTTTCAAACATACAAGCAATTTCAGAAATGTCATCTTCCCACGTTCCAAGCCGGTAGCAAGCTAAGCATGCTCAATTGCGTCATTACGGATTAAACGATAACGCTTGCCTACTGAGATACGGGATAGCTGCGTAACCACACAAAAAAAGGAGCATCTTTAGTTTGTGCTTAGGTGCCTTGGTACAACCAGGGTGGTAGGATTAGAGCCAATTTTCATTTACACAAGATCCATGTTGATATCAGAAGGAGGAAGGGATTTCCTTGATGCTTAAGATATCGTCGTGCCCTTTATCAGTAAATTGCATTTTGTTTGCATCTTCAACGATACAAGCTAACCATCATAGATGAGAGAACATCTTTTAAGTGTTCTCATACATGTCTTGATTGAGAATGCTACAGATTATATTCATGAAGAAAAATTTGCTGCTTTATTTGAGACATGGTCTTTTGTATTACAATATGTGATGTTTACATAATTTCTTTTCATGGTAAAACTTATTTTTTGAGGCATTGAAAATGTAGTCATATGCAATTTTATTTTACCCTTTCCCTCAAAGAAAGATTTAATTTGTTGATTGCCAATCATCCTTTGTTTCAACTATTTTGTACACAAACATGTAGGAATATTTTACCTAGATTCATGTTTAAAAGAATTGAGGCAGTTTTTTTGTTGATAAAGTTTTTCTGTTATAGATCAAATATTGGATGATTTTGAGAGAGAAAGAAAGTTGGTAACCTGAAGAGAACACTTATTCATATGAGACTCTGTAATAGAAATTACTCCCCATTTAGATGTGGAAAATTGTAAGATGTTTATTACAAAATTTGTCTTGCTCTAGCAAAGAGAATCTCTTTGTGAACGTAAATGAAGATTGTCTCGCGAAATCTCTCCTGAAATGTCATAGCTCAATACACTACATTGTGAAAGAAGTTGGGCATTGTTTTTACTGGGGTGCTGTTCATGACATTTCTTTACATGATATCTATCATGTGTGCTTGTCCTGTTCACTTTTCAGTTGATGTTGTTGTGGCCTTCTTGATACATAATATTCCAGTTGAGCTTAAAAGTAATACTTTTTTGCCTTTCCAGTCACCCACATAATTGATTAGAAATTGATAAGGTATAGCGAAAGCAGTAGAAATAGATCTTTGTAATGTGCAATCAAATTATTGGAGAAACATATAGAGAAATACTGTCTTATCTATAATGTATTGGTACATATATGAAGATGGAAGATGATTGAAGTAATCAGGCCAGCCATTTCTATTCCTTCTACCTATTTTTTTCCTCATGAATAATCAGATTAACTTGATTGCCGAATAACCTTTTCATGATAAGCTGGGCGTAGATTTGATGTGTAATTTACCATTCCAGTTTCCCAGTATTTTTACTTTCAAACTCAAAATGAATGAAATCAAAATTGAAAACAAATAAAGGAATGCAGTTATTGTATTAAAGGGATAGTTGAGTTCTGTTTCAGAGGGCGCTACACAAAATTATTTTTTTTGGTGAGATAATGAAAAACTGAATGTTGAATTTGAAAGAGCATACAATTTAATATGACAAAAATCATCTTTGTTTTATCAAAATCCTTTCAGAGACGGCTGAAATATGTTTAGATATAACGATTTCTGATATTTGTGTACTACCACAAATATTCAATAATTTGAAAAAGCTGTCCAAAAACGTTGAAAAAACAAAAAAGCACCTTTTACGTTGTATTTCAGCCAATGCAGATGTTGGCTTTTTTGTTGGTTATTAGTACGCACAACCAGCCAGCCCATGTATTGTTATTATTAATTAATTAATTAATTAACGGCCACCATATTTTTTTTTTAAAGTGGAGCTGAATTGGTATCATCGTATTGGCTAATTTCACACATTTTGGGGTCTATAATTACCTTCATCGCAATTTTAGGTCCTAAAAGGGCACTAGAAATATAAGAATAAGAGCAATAACCATGCACTTTGAAGGCATTTGCGGTCTGAAAACAGAACTCAACTTTCCCTTTAACATCTATCCACTCCTCTGATTAACTATACACGGTTAGATAGGGGGGGGGGAGGAATCTGGGGTTATTGAATCCTTCTTTTTATGTGCAAATGCTCTACAGCTCATAGAATGTATGCTTGAAGACAGAAGACTACCTATTCATCCAGTATTAATTTCCTATTTATTAACCGCATCCTTTATTTTGACTAAACATTCTTCATATGAAGGCCAACTTTGATGTGTATTGCCCATGAGAATATATATAAAATGGAACACATTGATAGAATGAGGATGCTTTGAGTTTGCCAACACTGTAGGATGGGGAGGAAAATTTCAATTTTTTCTCCGAAATCAACCTTCTTTAGGTCTCTTTACAAAATAGGTAGTGTTTATACTTGAATATTGTGATAGTCATTATCATATGACTTTGCCTCATTGTCAAACATTGGAAACATTTTCTATTGCACCGTCTCGTCACAAACTCTGTTCTTTACCTCGGTCTTCACTAATCTGGGGCGTTCATAATTTAAAATGACAAATGATTAATGGATTATTCTTTTTTTTTTATTAAGGTGAATACCATTACCCAATCAGGTTGATTCTTGGGACACTATTTAAAATGGAAAGAAATGAATGTTTATTTTCAAATTCCAGGATTCTCTGTAAAGACAATTCATAGAATACTTGTTTCCCCCATGATTACATTTTGATGTGTGGGTGGGATCATTCCCCTGTTATGCTCTGCTGTATAATAGCAGACTTCCGATGTACAGAGAGCAGGCTTGGCTCATATTTCAAAGCATTAATACACACAATATTACATGACTTGTTATCAATCTTGGCAAGCTCTTGCATGTTTTTGTTGGAAAGTAATCAGAAATGGGAAAAAGAATATCCTGCTTCCCAGTATAAAACGGCCACTACTTGGACAACAGCAATGATCATTATTGGAACCGAAGCCATACCATTGCAAAGGAATTTCTGAAAGAAGTTGACCAGATGATATATTCTTGTTTTGTTCTTTAATTATGCAATTAAAAAAATAATCAGGTAATAGAAAAGCAAATCCTAATAAATATATTTTTTTAATTGTGTGGTATAAAAAAAAAGTTAATAGTGACAATGGAGATGATTGGTATTCTAAAAAGTCTACATATATGTTTCAAGTAAATATTTTAAGCAAGATGGGCAGGGAAGAACAGGGGAAAGTACAAAAACATGACATGGTATTTTATTTGTTTTTAGATCGAGGTCAAAACAATCGTAGGTTTTCAAACAATAAGAACAAATAAGTCATTCTTCTATCGCTGCAGCGTCTTCTCGTACTGATCAGGTGTAATTGCCTTTGGGATTTCAAAAAATAATGCTGTTATGAAGTGTCATGTCAGGGAGTGAATTCTGATTATATCATGCTTGCATGGAGCGTCATGGGACAAGCATTGGCATTATTAGCCAATTTTAGTTCATGATTATTCTTTGATGACTACCATAACATTGGGAACGACAGTATCATGAGCCATCATCACACCTAGGATAAAGAACAGGAGAGATTCTCGATCTTTTATGATTCACAGTGGGCAGGTAGCCTCCATCTGTCACACCCAATCAGAATTATGTTTTTAATCAAAACAGCAGAAGAAACTGTGGACAATAGCCTGGGGCTTCATATTTGATATTTCACTCTCACCATCTCTCTCTCTCTCTCTCTCTCTCTCTCTCTCTCTCTCTCTCTCTCTCTCTCTCTCTCCCTCTCTATCTCTCACCATCTCCCTATCTCTCACCATCTCCCTATCTCTCTCTCTCTCTCCCTCTCTCTCTCTCTTTCTCTCCATCGACTTGAAATTAAGGCCTAAGTGAGTGATAACACGACATTCTGATCCAGACTTGGGTATGAATCATGTAAATCTAAGCACTAGGGAAGTGATTCTTAAAGACCCTTTTCACACTCATATTTGTATGAGACTTACTGAGAAAAGAGAATCTGGGATGCACTGGTTATGAGAGGTCGATAAATTAATTAATTGTATAGGTAAAAGGTACCTAAGGTACTATTTAGGTTAAAGTAATAGACTGCATAATCCTCATTAGGGAATCGCTTCTTTAACGCAGTATAGTATAGATGCATAGATCAGATAAAAAGAAAAACTGCAAGATGTATACAAAGACTGTCAAAAATATACATAAATGTATGTGGTGTTCAATTCAAATACAGTACAGTATTTTGTAATTGTTAAGAATATACAGCAGAACTATGTTGATATGACCACAATGATGTGATTATAAGTGCTTCCAAAGACCTTTGGAAATGTTTACCCTAACTTTAGTCAAGCAACCTTGCATATGCAAATAGTGTTTATTTTGTTAACACCTACCTGATACCCCATTATTACACTTGGGTTGAGAGTGGCAAACATGGATGAATGTTTTGCTAAATGGTATTTGTCTTGTGCTGGGTTAAGAATCCATGACCTTCTCATCCTCAGTCGCATGTCTAAACCACTTGATTACATCACCTTGGACTCCAATATGAATGGTATGATTAATGGCACAATTTTAATAGCATAATTGTGTGTTGAAAAGACACTTGAAATCAAATCAACAGCAATATCTTAGAAAACACAAGAAGCGATGAGTTATCATCATATGCAACATCCAATGTAACATCAGGGATCCAGAACTGACCACCCTTTAACCTTCATGTATGATTAAAAAGGAACGATAAGAACATTTTGTTTTATCTATCTACATGACTCGGGGTTTCTTGTTAACCCTGATGTCGTGATGAGATAATTGGTATGATCCGACCGCATCCCAGAGGAGGATCATGGGTATTCTTTGTGCCGCCATCCATCCTGTAGAAGACATCTATCCTCTCTTCATCAATCACTTGTTCTTTTCTTTGTTACCTCTCTCCGAGGAGTTTGCCTAATTGTGCAACCCTGGAGGGTAAAGGCAGCAAAAGAAACATGGATGGCGGGTGGAAAGGCAAAGTGAGAAACAAAATTAAGAGATGAAGCAATTTTACATTACAGCTTTTTTGTTCTATTAATCTTGTCGGCATGACAGTCTAGCTTAAGGACTGCTGGGACAAGGGAGCTCATAAGACGTGACCTGAAATTGAAAAGCGCGGAAGCTCATCTCAACTAATGATTCCTACATGAACACAGCGCTTTCTCCATTCATTTTGACAAAATGAAAGAAAAGAATAGTGTTCTCATTTCATTGTGATCTCATTAACGGTCTCGTGACAAACTCTGGCATTGATATTAGACAGAGGTAAAAAGTTCAATAAATGAATTTGCACTTGAATCACATCTATGCACAAGATTCCTATGTGCAACATTGATCGAAATCATAGTGAAATAAATAGAAACATATTAACTTTTTTTTTTTTTTTTAAGGAAGGTTTGAATGAAAATGTTGCAGGAACTTGCAGAATTGTTGTCGACTGTAAGACTGCGAAAGAGAAAACCCTAGTGTATCATTTGCAATAAAATGTAATTTAGCTGCAGCTACGGTTTGTTCCACACATCGTTATGTAGTAGAAGATACACTTTTCACAGTGAGAACGCAACTAGTGAGTCATGGAGTGCTATTTTCTGCACAATGACCCCGGATATAAAGATAGTCAATTTCCCCTCTTCCAAATTGATGACTTTTTTCCCCCCAAATGGGAAGGGGTCCCAACCAAATTTAGCATCAAGCACACTCATGCTTTGACTACAATGAAAAAAGGGAATGTGGAAAAATTGCTTCCATATGTAGAACTTGACTTTATTAATCCTAGTTTAGGGTATGATAATGGGATGGGTTTCCGGAGGCCTCTAGTTTTCTTCTCATTACTTGTTTGTATGATGAGAGACATGTGCTATGCATCTCTTTTAGAAACAACAAGTCCGCGGTGCTTTGATGATAATCAAGTGTCAAAATGGGACTGACATCAGCAATAGAGAGGAGCTGAAGGACCAGGAGGGAGGGAAAGAATTACAGATGACTGTTCCATAGAATAATTAGATTAGTTCCTTTTTTTTTATAGAAATCTTGAGTATTTATAGGTTGGCAAAATATGATACTGGGATTATTTTTCAAGATTATTCATGGTAATTTTCTTCATATTTTTACTCTGTGGAACTTTTACTCTGTTGGCCTTCTTGCTAGAAATCCTTCTTTTATAATAAATGTCTTTAGTCAATTTTTAATGGAACCAAACTTTTAAAGATATAAGATTACTGTATGTCTGGTTGGTTGTTTAGACAACAGCATTTCTTTTTTAATGTCACTTTAGTTTTCTCATGATACAGGTATGTACCCCAGCCATGGCTTAACTCCTTGCCTGCTTCAGTCGACTCATAGAATAAAACCATGGATTGCCACAGTCGACTTTTGTGACACATACAGCATGTATGGAACACAATACTCCGAACAATAAGGCAATTTTTGTGTAGCAAACAAAGAATGGATAGTAGTCTTATTTACATCCAATTGTCAGATCAAGAGGAAGAAAAATAGTGATACACTGTATTAATAATAGTGATAATGATAATAATGAAAATGATAATAATGATTATAATAATAATGACAATGAAAATATTAATACTGAAAATAATAATAAATTAATCTATTAATACAAATTATTATTTTTTGATTATTCCCTTCAGACTGGACCTGAGACATGCCCACGTATCATGAATAATACGGAGGTTCTAATCCCTGTTGGCGTCGAGCAAAGCTTTCAAGTAGCAGCAGCTAATCTACCTGGTGAAGAGGTGAATATTAGCAATTTTTATCATTTATAGAAAACAAGTAATTTCCCTGTCATTTGGTATGATATATGTATTGGGGTATACCTTTAATTCATGGCAATGAGATTGTATTTAATAAATCGTTTATTTTATTGTCTTTTGAGGCCTGAAGGGATTAACTCATCTTTGCACACAGAGTAGATGCACTTCTTGCTTCAACCAGACGAATCACTTCAGGACTATACTCTAGTCTTTATGATATAAAAATAACCTTTTTAAGCTTTACTTTATTGACTTGTTTCTTTAATTGTTTTAATCAATTGATTGTGTAGAAAATTTTAGAAATAACCAAAGTGTTACATAATCATAAAAGTTGTATCAGAAATTGTTGCAAATTAAAAAATTACAGAGATTACAGAAGTGAATATGAGGATTTGATACAAACTAGGTCTACAAACAAACACTCATTTTGGTGCTAAAACGTGTTCAATTTTGATGTTGTTTGCAGAGTTTACCTGACGGAAGACCCGTATCCTACAAGTGTGTGTTAGACTTTGAAGGAAGGGAGCTCTCTATACCGGCGACAAGACTCAGTAACAGCCTCTTAGAGTGTCATTCTTCAACCGTAAGTTCTTTATCTTATTCCGTCGTCGCTTCTTAACCCATTCCCTGCTCTCAGCGGTTAAGCCCACCCAAGAATTTTCAACTGTGTAACAGGCAATGTATGTTCAGAGTGAGTGTGTAGGAAGCTAGATTTTTGTCATTGAAACAGAAATGGGCACTTGCATTGTGAAGTTTGTTTCAATAAAAGTTATTGTGCTATGCTCAATTAGACAGTTAATATTCAATTCAATTCAATTCAATTTGTTATTTCAACAATTTGATACAAATTACAACCTAAACATACAAGACAACCAATAATCATGGCAATGCAGTAAAGTTGTAAAGAAATTCAATAACAATAAAAGGTACTGTACAAAATTACAAAAGACTTAAATAACTAACAAGAAGGGGGGAGCAAGGGGGAAAAAATATGGAGGGACAAACAAAAGCCAAAGACCAATCGCAAACATGTCCCAAAAATATATAGTATATATTATACAACTCACTCCCGGATCCTAATCAAATGATTGGTCATGCGCGGTCACTTGTGATTCATTTACTGAGGATATTGCACTCGTTTTAATGAAAAGGAGTGCAATATTTACTAGTACTATTTAACTCGTTTTCAGAGTGCAGTAGTGCGCGTAGAGGTTAGAGTGCTTAATACTGCGTGTGCATGGGCCTATTCTTGCTCAGCACTATGCGTAAATGGGTGTAGAGGTAAGTGCGCTTGCTTTATCTATACTTATGTGTGTGCACTAAATTGAGACTTATTAAAACTTGAGATTTATTTGTCGGCCATATACTGCCACGAAACAATCTTGAATTAATTCTTTTTACATCAAATGACAAGGATCTAGGAGTTTTGTTGTATAAAACAAATGATGCATGTTTTTATTTGTTTATTATACGATCTATCCGCCCTCGTTGATGCTGTGTGTATCTATCGCACTCAGCCTAACGGCTTTGTGCAATAGATAGACACATCCTCAACCCGAGTACGGATTGATCGTATAATGAACTCATGCGCATGCATCATTTGTATAATGATGTACTTTAATAAGAGAATTACAAATAGTTTAAATACACATACACACACACACACGCAAAAGCAAAGGGTATAAGAATATGAAAAAAGGAGATTACAAATTTGAAAAATAAAGGGCATTAATAATAATTAGTGCGGAAGAGGTTGATCATCGTGGTAGAAAGTAAGAAAGTAAGAGTAGTAGTTGACCGGTTGTCACACAAAGAGAGCAAACGAAAGTTGCGACGTTTCGACTGCTAACTGCTAGTCTTTGTCAGGCAATGTGGACAATCGCCGCTGCAAGTGTCTTTTGTATCGTGCGCTGCGCTCCGCTCCACTGGTCGCACCGCCCGCGGCTCCTGATTGGTTGATTCCGCTGACCAATAGCAGCGCGGCAGTTCCGGCGCCCTCAGAGCGCAGCGCACGATACAAAAGACGCTTGCAGCGGCGATTGTCCACATTGCCTGACGAAGACTAGCAGTTAGCAGTCGAAACGTCTCAACTCTCGTTTGCTCTCTTCGTGTGACAACCGAGCAACTACTACTCTTATTAATAATAATTGTTTGTAAACTTATATTAGTGTCATTGTATGGGTTATTGTTTGCCAAACAATGAAAAAGCTCTAGTCAAGCTCCTTGTCTAATCGTGTTGGTACATTATGAGAACTGTATTCATAGGTTTCTTCATTTATCATGAAATGGATTTTTAAATGTATTTTTGTACTGTATCCCATAACATCAGAAAAGCATGAGTGTATGAACCGTTTGCAATATGAACATTTTCCATGAAAATAGTCATCATCCGGAACCGACAAAAGTTTGTGGTTTGACTCGCATGTTCAAGTTTCATGTTGGAGGGATGTAGAGTGTGTTCCGTGAGATGGACCTCTCTGAACATCTGATGTCAAGTTCACACTAAGACAAGGTTTTGAAATATCAAAATGATGAGGCTGTCGACATGTTGTCTGAGAGGCGAGAAAGCAGACACAGTAAAAGTTTAATAGATGGTCAGATTGCTAGTTTATTCATGACCAGACACTTTTAGAGAGCTCGCTTCTATAAATATTAAATGTTTATACGAAGGGCCAGGGATGATTAATATTAAATTCCTGCTGTCTTATAGTTCCTCTTCAATTTTTGATTGTCTGTTTCTTGAGAGAGATTGACCTGTGTGGTGTTACTTTGCGCCGTTCTTTGTCTCTTCTTTAATTTGGTCGTCGTCGCTCTTGATGAAATGCCTTCCAAAGTGGCCAGAAATCAATACAGTTTTTGCTTCTTGATTGTTTGTGGTTTCCAAAGTTCAGATAATGGATGATCAAGATGTGACAACTTACAAGGGCACATGGTCATTACTGTAAAAAGTGAAGAAGAAACTTTGTCATACCATTGCTGAAGGAACTCCTAGCTTCATGAGATATTCATAAATATTCATAAGTCAATACCATGTATATACGTGCTTGTTTTAAAGAGTGATTTGTTTAATACTTTCAAAAGAGCTCCTCCTACACATTGGGAATGATGGAGATTGTACAAGATTGTTTATCATTTTGCCTTCTTCAGAGGTTATTTATTTGATGATTCCACAATTGAACAACATTAACATCTTTGAAAAGATTTACACAATGATTATACACACATTCAGCAACAATAATAACATGAAAGAGGATTTGAATTTGAATATGTAACTCATGAACATTCACTTTAAAAAAATATATAAATACATGTATATAATCAGTGTAAATCACAGAGTAAAATGTTGAAAAGCATTCGATAGTGTGATTTTATACACGGGCAGTTTGTTTTTTAATGTGCCATATCAAAAGGCTGTTGTACGTTTTCCCTTGAAAGTAGTTTAACATATACATCTTATATAATGTGTAGTGTGCATATGTAATGACTATGTTCATATCTTTAGTATTTGAACAATTCAAATTTATACCAAGAATCAAGTGCTTTTCTGTAAATAGCAAGGATTGTTTGAACTTACAGCAATTTAATGCAACAATGCATTTCCAGAATAGTATTACCTTTGGTCATTCTAACAAAACATGAAAAACAATTCGGTTGTTTTTGGAAAAAGCACACAATTTTTCACTCACAATTTTCCGTTCGCATGAATTACATCTGAAGGGTAAAATATAATGAAGTTCTTCAAAATTGAATTTTTAAATTTTTTTTTGTGTGTATTAGTTTGACAATAGAGATATCTTTTAATCCAGTATTTAAACATTAATTTCCACGGTGCATCATGATATTTTCAAAGGGTCTTGTTAACCATACTAAATGTAGGGGTTGAATCTTGAAATTTGCTGGTTCATCACTTTATTGATACCTCATCAATAAAGGAACAGAGACATTAATAAAGAAAAGGAGAAAAAAGCCCAGGATTTGACCTGATTAATGGTAAATTTGAGATATAGATTGCATAAGATAGTCTGTAAGGATGCAGTGTCACTTTAAGGAAAGAAGTGAAGTGGCTAACTGATCCGGTAGGCTCCTCCGGTAGACAGAGACCATTAGGCCTGGCTTGCTAATTTAGGCGTTGAGATGTCCTGTCTTCTTGGTGGATAAAAGGATTTGATCATAGGTCATATTAGACACCCTTTCCTAAAGGGACACATTAGTTGTACTCCATTGAACCTCAGGTCAATCTAGAGAGAACTCTCAATCAATTTAGTCTATTTACTTATCTTACTTATTTAAGTTTTGTCCCTTCCTTTCTCTTTCTACCTTTCTTTCTTTCTCTACCTTTCTCTTTTTCTCTGTTACTTTTCTTCCATTCTTTTTCTTTCTTTCTCTTTCTCCCTTTCTTTCACTTTTTTTCTTTGTCTTTCTTTCTCATTCTTTCTTTCTCCGTTTCTTTTTCTTTCTCCCTTTCTTTTTCTTTCTTTCTTTCTTTCTCTTTCTTTTTCTTTTTCTTTCTTTCTTTCTCTTTCTTTTTCTTTCTTTCTCTTTCTTTTTCTTTCTTTCTTTATCTCTTTTTGTTTTGCTTCTTCCTTCCCTTCTCTTTTTTTTCATCTATCATCATCTATCATCCTTCCTTTCCGTTCTCCCCCACTCACCAATTCTTTGTTTTCCTCTTCCTCTTTTCTTCCCCCTTTCTCTGTGAGAATTGCACGGAGGGCGGAGGCATAATTGTGGACTGCATGCAATCTGAAAGCCCTTCTTTTCTTTTCCATCTGTGAATCAATCTGCCCTCTACAGTCATCCTAAAAGTTTTCTTGCTAGTTAAATCTCTGTATTTGTCTAGGCATCATTTTGAAAGTATTGTGCTGAAGCGCTATCAAGAATGATAGTTAAATCATTTGTAACTTTTTTTTCTTTCTCCAGTACTCATTCGAGACGGAAGTAGACCAACTCTCTGTAGTTCTCAGTGTGCAGTGGAACGACAACATACGCATTGATAATCCTTCGCATGCCTCTGGTAAGTTAATACACCTCTATTGAATTTCTCTCTTATTGATGTTAATGGAGTTGTTGCTAAAGATCACCACACACTTCAAATCCCACCTAGGACAGGATTTGTATTTAAAGACAGTAATAATAATAATGAAAACGTCGCTTATAAAGCACTCACCACCAAAGTCTTTAAGCGCTAATAGTAGTAGTAATAAAAGGAATACTCTTAAGCAGTAAATTGTATCTAATTTTTTTTCTAAATGTTCATATGAATATCAATATTTAAATTGCAGATTTTCTTCAGCCTTGCACTTGGAAAACGGCAAATTACTGTATCTAAGGAGCAAATACGCCTTCTCAGACCCATGTGTTCATTTTTATTCATGCAAACTTCGCTTTGTTTTATTTTCAGTGATTCTGTACAAGTGCAATATGAGGAGACCTAACTGTGGTGTCTGTATCAGCGCTGATGCAAAGTACCAGTGTGGATGGTGTGAGAGCACTCAACAATGCTCCATCGATAATCAGTGTAGTTATTGGTATTCCGGAGGAGACCTCTGCCCAACCCCTATCATTACCAGTGTGAGTAGAATCTCCATTATCACAAAGATAATCTTGGGCGCGACTTCGTGCTTGCTTAATGGGTTCTTATTCCCCCCCAAAAAATATGGTAATGATATACAACAATTATACATAAGATTTTTAAGAGTGAGGTGTCAAATCCACTTGAATCTAATGCTCAAGGCATACTAATTCAAAAGATGAACTCACATTATTGCCTTTTTGCTAAGGTTACACTTTCAACAAGGCTTTTATTTATTTATTTATTTGTATTTATTCATGTCTTCTTTAAAAAGTATGGTAGATCATTCAGTTTATAAATTGCTTTACGACGACGCCCTGCTGCAACATACAAAATACATCAACAACAACAACAAGTTATTAGTTATAAAACCAGTCTATATATTTATGTATTAAGCAGTTAGGGTGCCTATGCTTTTTAAGTCTAATTAACTTATGCCCTCTTCTGGTCCTTATGAATTGGACTTATCTTGTTGTCTCATGTCCTGAGCAGTTCAGCCCTAGAGCTGGACCCGTGGAGGGCAAGACAAACCTGACGATCAGAGGAATCAATCTTGGTCAGACTGCTTCTAACATCTATAACATCACAGTAGCAGGACATCCATGTGATCCATACCCAGAGACATACATCACAGCTACAGAGTGAGTATATAGATATTTTACACAGTATTATATATTATCTTACATTGTTGTGAGAATTACATTTCATGTTAGATCTTTGCTTCTTTTCTCTGATTTTTGTTTCTCTTTGTCTCATTGCTACAATCAGCAAAAGGATGTAATATTTAGACCTTCCTGAATTAAAAACCACTTTCTTTTTTAGAATCTGTTACCAACAGGCAAAACATTTTTTTTTTTGGGGGGGGTATCTGTAATCCAGGTAAAAAAAAGATAGTTATGTAGTGACTGCGATGCATAAATTATCATTTAACTATTTGTTAATTCTATACACTTTGCATTATTAATGTATTATTACAAATTCTTTAAGTCATAGTATTTGACTTTAAATAAATTCTTTCAATTTTATTTTTATTTTTTGGAGCCAACCATCTATGATAAACTGCCTGTATCAGTTTTTAACATTAACTTTAAATTGATTTATACCTCTCAGGATCGTATGTATGACTCGAGGAGTATCCAACCCACCGAGGTACATATACAATCCTGATAAATCCATTGAGCGGTCCTATCATTGTTAGACTAACCAATGATAAACTTTGATTTGATATTAATTGAGTTGATATGAATTGTTTTCTATTAGGATCGTATGCATGACTCAAGGAGTATCCAACCCATTGAGTGGTCCTATCATCGTAAGACTAGCAAGTGACAACAGGACAGAGGAAGGGCACTCAGAACAAGACTTCAGATTTGTGGTATGTTCAAATCTAGAAAAGAAATCATCAACTTGATCATTTGAATGTTTATATAAGTCTGCATGGAGGGGCCAGAAGCAAGGCTTGACAAGAGAAAAAAAAGAGAGAGAGAGAGAGAGAGAGAGAGAGAGACAGGAACAGATTTCAGATCAAAATGACAAGTTTTTATATATATTTATAAACGTAAGATTGAAGTATATCCTTGAATAGTGCGCCTCATCCTCAGCAGATTGATGGACCTCGCATTATCAACAAACAAGAAACAAAAATACAGAGTATGGCTGTACCAACTGGATGTTGGAACTGCTGTAATCTTTGTATACACTTTGTCATAAAGACAGAAGAAGTGTTATTAAACACAAAGAAGAACCAACACATATTTTAAAAGATTATAACTACACAGAGTGTTCAATGATATGTACTTGGGGAAAAAATACAAATTTTTTAATCATTTCTTGAAGAAAGGAAGAAATTGGGAAATTTAACAACAATTTTAGTTTGCAAGTTGCTATACAACTCTCTGCCATGTCTGATAAAAAGGATGCATCTGTTAAGCCAAAATCTTGACAAAAACCTTCAACCAAGTATGCAAACCTGCTTGTAATGCAGTACAGTTCTTTTATGATGACCCTTGATCACCATACACATCATCTTGTTTTGATTTCAGGTACCCAAGATCATCTCCCACGATCCAATCCTTGGTCCGGCATCAGGAGGTACCATAGTGACCATCACTGGACATGATCTGGATGCCGCTAGCTCCATCAGAGCTGTAGTAGCAAATCATGATTGTAGTGTAGATAGGTAAGACCCGAGTTAATGATTTCAGGATCCAATATATTCTGTATGAGCAGAAACTTTGAATGGATGTCAAATCGTGTCATTCATTTATTTTCCAATGGTCTGTTTTCAGAAATAACATTATCCTGTCCCCTTTTTTTAAATGTACTGTTTTGCAAGCCCCTTACTGTTCATAAGTTTTAAACTTTGAGTTAATTTTGTATATGATATCTACTATCATGCTTTTTAGTAACAAGTTAAGCTATTCTTAATTACATTCTTCAGTACTTACTATTAAAGTACCAATATGATATATTTGATGGAATGCTAAAAGATATCATCCTTGTGAAATAAGAGATGGAAGGACATTCCAAGGGAGGCTACAATGTTCCATTTACAGTGGACATTCAAACTATACCCAGACTACTGAAGGGAGACAAGAAAAGTGGTCTCTCTAGAAAGGTGGTCCTTCTTGCAGGTTTGACTAAATTTTTTATATTTTTTATCTTTCCGTCATTACAGTGTATCTCAAGACTCTATAGTGTGTGTAACATCACGTGCCCTGCCCGGAGATCATGGCTATGTCGGGATGCGATTCGACGGTCGCTATGTGGAGGGAACCTTGCAGTTCACTTACAATCCTGATCCCACCATTCTTAGCATCAAGAGATTCCGCTCCATCAAAAGGTAACATTCCAGTTCTATCTTTCCATTTTGGTTTTCATTATATTTCAAGATTTGGGGGGGTCGTTGCATTGAATTGAAATAATGTTGCTGGCTATTGTCATTCTATACATTTGTGTTACATGTATCTTGAATCGACAGTAAGTATGGTGATTGAATATCTTGTGTTAAAAAGAAGAAAAAAATTATAGAAATTATGGCAAATGTAGTTTAGAACCTTGATACTTTACGAAAAAGTAGCAGTTCAGACCTTAGAATTCATCGTTTTCAAATGCAGGCTTCCTGTTAGTTTAATATGAATTTTTAAATATTTTTTTGTTCTAGTGGTGGTGTACCAGTTCGTGTTGAAGGTACCAACCTGAATGTGATACAGATGCCTCAGATGATCTTTAGACTACCAGACAAAATCTTTACAGTTGTGAGTACAAGAATAATAATATTCTATTGTATCCTGTTCACCATTCACATTTGTAATGACTAGGACTTGATTTTATATGTGTTTGAATTTTGCAACATTTATGTCTCTAAAGTTTACGAGTGATACAGACTTCACCAGTCTAAATAAGTGGGCTTTAGCATTGGGCATGAGAAGAGATTTGTATGACAAGATGAAGGAATCTCGGGCCAACACCCAACCATGCAAGTTAAATCATAAAAACAAAGACCACTGGATCGATGATAAATGCTGCTCATTGATATAAAAACTTGCCTGTCCCCATTGATTAGATTATGCAGTATAGTACCTGATTTATCTTTGCATGTTGTGTCTTTAATACAGAACTGCACAGTGAGCAGCCCAGAGACGATGTTCTGTCCAACCCCTAACGTATCAGCTAGCAGTGTCTCTCTGCCCTTTGAAACGCGTCAAGCTCAATATGGTCTCATCTTGGACGGTGTCTAGAACTTCACCAGTTTAGAAGGTCTGTCAGGAGTCCAACCGTTTGAGTTTGTCTCTGATCCATACTATCAGAAGTTCCGTGAACAGGATCACATCAAGAAACTCTCCTATGGACAACCTAAGCTGCTTACTATCCTGGTAAATATGTGTAATTTCTCGTAGAGATGTTTAATGTTATTAAACAGATATTGAAGGGATTTAACGTCGGTCAAAACACTCTTGGAGAACTATATGGAGATTTAGGAAAAAATCATGTCCCGCCACCAACCTCTTTATCTTGTTCATCTCCTCTCCTTTGACTGTCTTTTTCATAAACGTTCTGTCAACGTTCTTGAATGATTTCATGTCACATTTATGTTCTGGAATTGTTTGAATAACATTAGCACATGTCATTCCATATTAATAAGATAACTTGTATTGTATTCTTTGACTTTGTATGTTTTCTATGAAAGTATTGAATTAATTTAACTCAATTTGATTCAATACAATCTTTGTAGATATGTTTATAGATGTTCTTACTTATTCTTTGTTGCTGTTATGAGTTTGTGTTCATGATTCTGTTATTATTATTATTATTATTATTATTATTATTATCATTTTGTTTTGTTTTTGTGAAGCAATTGTTGAACAGGGCCTCATGGAAGACCACCTTTATTGGTCATAATGAGTCATGCTGTCTAAATATCACAAATACGGTAGATAAATAAATAAAAAAATAAAAATTGAAATTCTATTGTGGATCAGTCATACAATCTCTTGTTCACTGCTGTCCCACAGGGTGAGAATCTAACATTGGGCTATGAGGAGAAGGATGTAGAGGTGTTGATTGGCACTTTCCGATGTCAAAAGATTCTCTTGGCCGCATCCAAGCTATCGTGTGACCTACCAGACGAGCAACCACAAAGCAGAAGTGGAGATCTCTACCCTATTGTCATGGTAACGTAACATCAATATACTGGATACATTGCTCTTATGAAGATTCTGAGATTAAGTAGATTAACAAAACTTGATGTTCCGATAGACTACCAGTACATGTACATTATACTGAAACTCTTGTTGCTCCTTTCTTATCACGTTGGCTTTAGAAAATTAGAGGTAGATAAATATATGCCTTCCTAAGGATGAAATCTCCTGGTTGTGAATCTACCCATCCCCCTTTCCTTCTTACCCCAAAACATGGTTATGTCAACAACAAAAACTACAAATTTTTTCCTCAAAATCAGTAATTTAACATGCACCCAAATTTAAAAGGATATCCCATGTTTTTCACTTCCCCTGTACAAATTTAAGATGACTTTCATTTTTTTTGTGTAGGTTTGAAATATAGATGTTTTATTAATTTGTTCTTTATGCAAAAATTGCCATTGATAGATATTGTACCATTTACAGACAAGGATCTCTCCTTGTCTGGGAGAGAGAGAGAGAGAGGAATAGGGGGGGGGAGGCAGAGGCAGACTGAATTTTTGTTCACGATTATAGTAACTCTTTGTATCTTAATTACAGGTTCGCCATGGTAACCTTGAGTTCTATGTTGGTAAGCTTCACTACAATCCTAAGGAGATCCCATGGATTCTGATCATCGGCGTAGCGGCAGGTTCCCTTCTGGCAATCATCATCTTCATGATGACCCTGGTGGTGTACTGTCGTAAGGCTAACGCCAATGAACGACTGGTGAAACAGCTGGAGCAACAGAGGGACACTCTAGAGATGAAAGTAGCCAAAGAGTGCAAAGAAGGTGAGAGAACTCCTTCCCATATGCCTGCTCCAGCTTTGGATTAACTCACTGCCTACCAGAACCAAGTGGTTTCTATATTAAACCTAACAGGAATATGGTGTAGTAAACAGGTTATGAGAATGAGCATCTGTGGAGTGTCATACATGTATATCACACCTAGGGAATCTTAGTTTAGTTGGTTTGTAAAGCAAGTGATTATTTGTATTAAAATCTGGGCTTATAGAGAGATGATGTACCCTTTCTAGCAGCATTAAGACTGGGTTAGGATTTGAACTCCGTAATATGTCATTGACAGTCAAGAACCCTCCTAGCTAAGTATATTAACATTTTGGTTATGTTTATGTTAATTTGTGGATAATTTCCATGTGGTTAATTCCAAAGGGTAAAAACTCTTTCCATCCATCAGGAGTGTCTGAGATATCATGACCTATTTGTTTGTTTGTTCCCAGCTTTCGCCGAGTTGCAGACCAGTGTGAATAATGTGACCAGTGATCTTGGTTGTGGAATACCTTTCCATAGCTACCACATCTACGCTATGAAGACCATGTTTCCTGATCAACCTAACCATCCTGTCCTCAGAGAACTTCCGGTAAGTTTGAAGAGTTGTTCTGTAATTATTCTAAAAGGGAACAGTTCAACCATTCAACCAAATCCCATTGCTGAATCCTTCAGATAGGAAACCAAAGATACTCTTGCTGGAGTCTATAGAAAAGGTTTGTACCAAAATCAAATAGTAGCAAAGTATTGAGCAAAGGATATATGTTTAATAGTGCCCTTGAGGGAATCTCTTGATGTAGGCAAGTCTCCTCAACCCCATCTGTATGTTCAGCATGCTCATGGTATACATGTTTTCCACTTAGATCTTAACCTGAGGGTTCTTTACTCAATAAAGGGATAACGATGAGTTAAGTTGTATGTACAGCCTTATGGCATGGAGTAATGGCTCTGCCCGCGAAGTTGTATGTAGCAGCACCAACATGGAATTCCTAGTGGGGTTGTGTGGCTACAAAAGGTTAAGAACCCTAGATTTAGTTTGATTGGCAAGGAGGCAAGTAGTTTTGACGAATGTTTTCTCTCAATGTTTCAGCTTCCCAGAGATCGTAAGACCAACTCTGAGCGCGGTTTACAGATGTTTGGTCAGCTGATAGATAACAAGACATTCCTCCTGTGCCTAATACAAACCCTGGAAGAGCAGCGGACCTTTAACCTGAGGGATGTGAGTGCTGTAGCATCCCTTCTTATGGTGGTACTTCAATCTAAGATGGACTACGCTACTGACATCATGAAGGTCTTACTGGAAAGACTTATAGAGAAACATCTAGAGAAAGACAGAGCGAGGCTACTCATGAGAAGGTAGGGTGATATCTTGAAAGAAATATTATAAGAAGAATGGGGGGGAAATGAAAATTAAATTGAACATGAGCAAAAGTGGAGACAGACACTTTTTTTCCAATGTAAAATGTAGGAATGTCATGTACATAGACAAAGTGAAAAAGTTGAAACTTAAAGGAGGACATTAAGAAAAATTCAGGATTTCATAAATGATCTATATAGTTATCCCCAAGCGCCATGAGAACCTATCAGCGGCAGACACCACTGCTATATAGAAGCCATCATTATCATCTTCATCACCCGATACAGTTATTGTGAGGTTACCAAATATAGATCATGTGCATGCAACATACATGAAGCCGAAGCGTGAGGAGAACTGACCATGTAGAGATTAAGTCGCTGACTACGGTTAATCAAGTCCATCTGTGCAGTTGTCCAAAAGAAGACGAAGATGGCGCTAACCGTATATGCCAAGCTACACTCCCTTTAATATCTGTTCCTTCAGTGAGGCTTATATGATTACTTTTCTTCTTTTCAGTAATGAGTCTGTAGCAGAGAAGATGGTTAGCAACTGGCTTTCCTTCCTGTTGTATAACTTCCTGGTGGACAGTGCCGGAGAGCCTCTCTTCACGCTCTTCTACGGTATCAAACAGCAGGTGGAGATGGGACCAATAGATTCCATCACAGGAGAGGCTAGATACGGTCTTAGCGAGGTCAAGATTATCAGGCAAACCATTGAAAATAAAACACTGGTAAGTGAAGCATCACCTTTGAGAAGTGATGACAGGTAGACATCGTTCTTAATAAGTAAAGGAATGAGTATATAGCTACATCTATGAGAGAAGAAAACATGGCATCATAANGGGGGGTCATAAGATACTAATTACATACTAATATATTGGAGCATTAGCATCTGTAGTGGACTATGTCTTCAAATTTTCTTTGACTAAAATTAGTTAATTTTGCCTACCTTGTTTGTTTTTTAGACCATCTATGCTATGGGCCTTGACAAGGACGCTGACCCACAGCAGGTCAAAGTTCACACGTGTGACTCCATCTCCCAGGTCAAAGAGAAGATCTTAGACTCCATCTATAGGACCACACCCTACAGTCATAGACCACCCAAAGAGGAACTAGATCTAGGTAAGTTGGTCCAAATGCTTGTAACCTCGGAATGCGCATGAAGCTAGATTTAGATTAATGGACTGAATCATAATGGTCATGTTCTGAATTTTGGAAGTATCCACAAATTTATTGGACCCCAAAAAGGAGGATCAGTTGCAAGGTAGGTGTTCAGCTCATCATCATGAACAGACCCCATGAATGGACAGGTTTTTCTCTTGTATAGATCATGGAGTTTATTGTTCAGGGCCCGTATTCAGCAGACTCCTTGCCTAAAATCAATCAGGCATTTCATTTAAACAAATATAAGCTTAGATTTCTGTGGTATATATATATATATACCTGTATAAGATGCACATGGTCATACATGTGATAGCATCACAGATTTTCAAATAATACCATATGTTGGCCTCTCATAACTGTTTGGCTGTCCATGTTTTAGTCATGCCCAAGTATTGCCTAAAGAGGAAGGTTGTTTGTTGTATTGTTTGAACACCTATGGTACTATTGTGTGCATGTGCATGGGCCTAGTTCCTAGGGAGGTGCCACAAATAAGAATAAGCTGAATTGCTCAGATTTCATTCTGAAAACTCAGGCATGCAGGTTACTGAATACGGGCCCAGATAATCGGAAGTAGAGGACTGAGCATTTTGAGTTGACGCATGTTAGATCGTGTACTAACCCATACCCACACCCTCGTATATTCTATGACATGACTCATGGATTGACCACTAAACTGACTCTGACAGGCGATTTAGGTTCTCATTTTCATGACTAACTGACTCTACCAACTGACAGACGGACCATGAAGAGAAGACCAGACCTTGGGTAAGTTCCATACTAACCTAACCCTAACCCTATTTCTCCCCCCTGTCTAGCTTTGGTGAGAGGCGTTGACTGGGACGCTGTGTCACATACCAAACACAGGAATATATACGCCATCAACAAGGCGCCTCCTTTCAGTCACAGACCTTGCAAAAATTTCCAAAATCTAGGTAAGGTGCATGTCTGGGTGCTGCGACTTGTGCTCCAACGATATTTGCTCCAGGCTTTATTCCTTTCAAAGATAGAGGGTTAGGGTTGGTGTTGCAATTGGTTTTGTATCTTATTAGGTTTAGGATAAGGTTAGCTGGTTAGTCCAGGGGTTAAGTCAGGAAACGATTTGAGTGTATTGACCGCGGAGCAAGTGTCGCCAGAGCATGTCTTGTACAACTGCATGTCTGCCCTATGCATGTTGACTAACCTTGTGGCATGCCCATGTATGACAGGTATTTGACCAAAGATTACATGTTTCATCACGGTACAAAAGATCGAGGTCATCTCTCCAAATGACCTCATCTTTGACATGTATCTCATCCTTCAAAAAAGCTTATTCCTTCTTACATTTATTTTCTCAAGTTTTTCTCTATAAAGTTATTATTTCAGTTTAAATTTTGAGTAGTTTGGACTGCTTTGCTTGTGCTATGCAAGGCACATTATTTTATTCTTTTGTATAACTATTGTGAATGATATTCCGATGGATTGTAAAGGTATCTTCGTAGATGTGTTCTTTCATGTTTCCCCTCTCTCTCTCTCTCTCTCTCTCTCTCTCTCTCTCTCTTTCTCTTCTACCTCTCTCCTTTACTCTCTTTCTCTTTTTCCACTTACGCCCTCTCCCTTACTCTCTCTCTCTCTCTCTCTTTTCTGCCTGTCTGTATGTGTACTTATCTCTTTTTTTCTCTCTCCCATCCTCACTGTCTCTCTGTCTCTGTCTCACCTCTGTATAGAATGGAGATGTGGTCTATCAGGGAGGAAGATTCTACCAGAAGACAATGGTGCTGTGGATGGAGACTGGAAGAGATTAACAATGCTCTCAGATGAACAGGTAAGAGCATTATATAATCACTGTGCCTCATTCTAGAGATTCGTCAACTGTAAGGTTGACTTTCTGTAAAAATGCATATAAACGTCTATCCAATTCAATTTAATATAAGGATTGCTGTTTAATATTAATTATATTTCTAATTCATAAAGTCACATTCTTCTTTTTAGCTATTATTGAACTACTTGAATTATGCCAATGAACATTTTATAACCTTATTTCTTTCATTCTTAGTATTTTACTGTAAATATGACTATATGAGTGTCCAAAATGTTGCTGTTCACTTTTTTTTTGTAAAGAATAAAACCAAAATTGAACTGAATTGAATTGTTTTGAATTATTAAAAATAGCAATAACTCATTGCTGTATGTCCCTGGGTTACAGGTACTGCAAATAAAATAAAAGTTATTGATATAATATTATCATGTTTGTATTATGGCAGGTGCGAGATGGAGATACAATAGCTTTAGTACCAAAGCAAGGGTTTACCATGTCTGCCTTCACATCACCTACAACAGGCAGATATAGTAAGTTGATTTTTTTTTTCTTGTATATGTAGTGGGTGCTACGTTTCAACAAGCCTTGACTTTTATGGGCATCCTAACCATTTATTTTGTAATCTTATTTGTATTACGTGCTTTGTATATTTGATTTTAAATGGTGAACTGATCTTAACTTTCATTTCTTTGTTCTGTGCTCTACATACAGCTGTTTTAATTTCATTATCACTGCATCACGATGTATGCTTTCTATCTTCTTCTTGTATATATGTATTTTTTAATATTGATTGTTGGGAAAACAAATTGTGATCCATGGTATGCAATATTTCATCAGAAGTCTTGAGTTCTAGTAATCACACAAAATATCATTCTCAAAGAATTAAATGGAGTTCATATTGAGTATTACAATTTCAAATTAATGATATCAACCCTAATGAGTTTGACAGAAATGATATATATGTTCAATCATTGAGTAAGAATATGTTGAATAGTTGAGTGAGAAGCAAAAGAAAGTTGCGGCGACTAAACTGTCAATATTGATTGTTTTCTCTCATTCCTGAGACCCAAATTACTTTTCCTCATATCTTGATGTGCACTTTGTGACGTTTACATTTGAAATTTGTAATGTTAACTATTTTTGAAGTAGTTTCATGTCATGAGAAAAAAATAAGCAGGAAATTATTAATTATAAGTTGACTTTAATTTTTTTTTTTTTTTATTTTCTTCTATAGCTGCGAGTCCCTGCCGATCAACCACCCCCATGCTAGGTTCATCAGACGTAGAGAACGGCTTGAAGCTGTGGCATCTAGTCAAACAGAGTGATCATGATAACATGAAAGGAAACGAAAAGGACCACAAGATGATGGCTGAAATATATCTACCAAGATTACTCACAACAAAGGTAACAAAGTCACAGCAGCTTATTAGAATCTTTCATCATGGAATCATTTAATATTATCACTCATGACCAACTGCTGTAACTCTTTACACTGTGTTTTTGGTGCTACATTGGCCATTTGATCCCAAATAGCAGTCTTATTATAAAATTCGAAATAACCCTCTGTTAAGTGCTCATTATTATTAGCCAACTGATTTTATGTTAATACTAGATAGAAGTAGGTCACAAAATTATGCTCATACTCCACTATTTTCAGTACTGTCCAATTAAATGTGCCTTGGTAAATGGATGCTAAGTGTTATAAGTTTGTTCTGAACCTGAACTTGAGTTATGCTAAGCTTTGATAAAGTGAAGATTTATGTAATACAGTGTTCTTAATTTTTCCAATCCATGCTTTTCCTCTCTCTCTCTCTCTCTCTTAGGTCACGTTACAGAAGTTTGTAGATGATCTGTTTGAGACGATATTCAGCGTGAATTACCGTAGCAACACCCTCCCACGTGCCATTAAGTACCTGTTTGATTTCTTTGAAGACCAAGCAAAGCAGCATGGAATCACCAACCCAGAGGTGGTCCATTCATGGAAGAGCAATAGGTAAGATAATGTGGCTGTCATAGAAACAGAATGGAGGTGGTGGTGATGAGGGGCAGTGCTAATGAATCTCTATCCCTGGCCTACACTTTGTGGTGTGGAGTGATAATGTTAACAGAAGGCCAGTCCTCATCAGCTCCAGATTGCCAAATATCCCGCTATTTTAACTATCTCGATCACAAATTATCCACTTAATTTGCATTTTCATCAGCCCGAAGTTGCAATTAGCGGGATATTTGGTCGAGATAATCACCCTAAGATATCTTGGGCTATCCCGCTATTTTGTCCCATGCATCTTCACAAGCCCGAAGACTCGCACTATGTGCGAACGCTGAGCAAAATATCTCGAGCTAATTTCCTCGACCTCGAGTTTCAATTTTCGAGGCCGAGTCTCGAGCTGATGAAGACGCGATTGGTAACTTCGGGAATATTTCCCAAATCAGAAATAGCAGGCTATTTGGCAATCTCGAGCTGATAAAGAAAGACCTAGAGTCTCTTCAAGTGCCTAGAGTTAATTCAAAAGCCAAAGAGCAAATTTGTATATTGGCCAGTAATATATAAAAAGGTAACCAGCTGAGATAAGGAGATGTGAGTTGGTCTAGTGATATGTTCAATTGCATGGTCAGCTCTCTGTCTTTGTCTACAAATTGACTCTGGCAAACCCCGGTTTGAAAATGAGTAGCGTCTTTCAGTTGGTGACGTCAAAAGTCAGTCCCCAGAAGTAAATAATCATATTTGTACAAATCAAATTACATACATACACATGCAGTACCTCTCTTGAACCATTTTTTAGGAACATCTCATATCCACTTTGTTTCTACAATTATTTAAAAGATAATGCTTGAAATCTTCATGGCAAATTTCTTATCACTGTACAACATTGAAGAAAGCAATGTTATAATGTGTAATCATACAAAAATGTTTCTATCACCCTTTAAAATTGTCTTTATAACGTTTAAATTTCCCCCTTCTCTCACTCCTTCTCCCTCTTCTCTCTCTCTCTCTCTCTCTCTCTCTCCCTCTCTCTTTGTGTACCATACATACAGCCTTCCTCTACGTTTCTGGGTGAACCTGATCAAGAACCCTCACCACATCTTTGACATCTACAAATCCGACACGGTAGATGCCTGCCTGTCCATCGTCGGGCAGTGCCTGATGGACGCCTGCTCTGTATCCGAACATCAACTCACCAAAGACTCACCCTCTAGTAAGCTACTCTATGCCAAGGATATCCCCAAGTACAAGGAGTGGGTGGCAAGGTATGTATCTCTAAAACATTGTAGATGTACCAAGAGACATATTATGGTCTTATACTATACAGTCAAACCTGCTTTAGTGATCACCTGTCTAGAAAGACTACTTTTTGTGTTTCCCTTGGGCGGTCGCTATAGACAGCTTTGACTTTATTATGTTTTCATTGAGAATAGCAGGAAATTTGAATTGTCTTGTAATTTGCTCCCATTTTTGTTTAGAACAAGATGTATTTTGAACGGCATATTTTCTTTTCAAATATAACATCAAATACTGAAACTGTCCATATTCAGTCGAATTTAAGGTCATTGTATTGTTGTCGCTGGTAGCTAATTGAATGCTGCAATATTTAACATTGTATTCACCACATTTATACAGTGTATGTTAATTATATTTTTTGGTAGAAAAAATGCAGTTTGTCATTTTTCTTCCCTCCCTCTTTTTTTCTTTTCCACATCATTTTGTGGACCCTTATGCCTACTACATGCATCTTATCATGATAAACCATTATTGATGCCTTGAATTATGTCATCTGTCCAAAGTGTTGTATTTTCTATGATAGTAATGTAATTTTTTTAACTTATATGTCTATTTGATCTATTGTGATTGTAAAAGAATCTGCATTTCAGTCATCTGGCTGTGAATAATAAAAACCGTCTTGAATTTATGAATAATTAAATAAATGAATAAACAAGCTCTCTTGATTTATACTCTGTGATATACTTGATTTTGATGTCTGTTGATATGTCTGTCTGTGTCTATCTGTCTGTCAGGTACTATGACGACATCAAGAACATGCCACCAATCAGCGATCAGGACATGAACGCTGTGCTAGCCGAGCATTCCAACGGTCACCAGTATGACTTTCACACGCTATCGGCTCTCAATGAGCTCTATCACACCTATGCTAAGAAGTACGGTGAACAAGTAAGTCAAACTCAAATCATTCTTTGTAGGATTGTAAGACATGTTCCAGTGAAGATTGCTCTTTCTAATGGTAACCAAATCCTCAATTTCTTGACAGACCAGCAGCAAAAGTGTCTTTTTCTTATATCTGACCAAAGTATCAATGGCTAATATCTTTGTAAAAAGTAGAATAAGTTCAGGAATACCTCAGTATTTCGTTCGACAATTACCTACCTAATTTTGTTGCTTTTGAATTGCATTATTTTGAGAATTCTTTTGAAAAGTAAGACTGTACCTGTATGTAAATATAGAGTCCAGTCTCTTACATAGAGTTGCGATTGATCCAAATCAATCGCAAGTTTGCAGTCTCCTATCTCTTATGTACATAGTTGTGGCAAATAAGTTTTGAATGATATCAACTCTTTGTAAGACATGTAGTACTTTAAAAGTTTATTTTTCAAATCTCTTTTTGCCTAGATGTTATTCATAAGGTACAAATGTACATGTTGGTAATCCCGCTTCCATTTCTTCTTTTGCAGATTTCTGAATCGTTACAGAAGGACGAGTTTGGTCTGAAGTACAAGCTAGCGGAGAAGTTTGAGCATGTGGAACAGCTCATGATTGACAGTGAATCTAATCATACCGTATGACATTCAGGACAATCTTAAACGTGGTCTTGTTGCAATATATATATATTTTTAAGAGATGATGGAATATCCCGTTGATGTTAGCCTTTGTGAGGATGATGTTTTGAATAGATGATGTCGATGGATGGTTGATGGGCGTCTTTTTAGCGTTGGAAATCTTTTGAAGGACATGACAGTGGAATGGTCAACCATGGATTTCTTGTTTCATTTGTCTTACGTTGATAAAGAAGCTTGCCTTTTAATTGTATACATGAGGATGTAGTGTGGATGACCTTGATTAGACCAAGCTGACTTCAATGTTTGAGCTCGGGTCAGTTTGGTCCAATGGCCGACGATATATTCTTCAAGTCAGACTGAAAGAGTTTTGACGATGGTACTTGAAGAAATATTGATTTAAGTTTGTGATATAAAGCGTGCATGGGATATTACCTTATGAGTTGTCCCGTTGAGAATTACATGTGCCATGTCATGGGGCAGTTTGCCTGTTGTGTCACAATTTGTTCATCGTGCAGTCATTTTAACATTTGTGCAGAAGTACCTGTATCTCATCGTTGTGGTTATCAAAACTTTGTGACATTATTTATTGTGCCTGAGTCAAGAAAGATATTTACGGCTTAAAAAATGATATAATTGGTTTATTACAAATGCTGTTAAAGTGTGTTATCAAATTACCAGATATTACTGCAAAGCAAATTAATGCATTATTAATGTATACCAAATTCATTTGTGATAGTTCTACTTTTAAGAAAGCAGAAACTGTGTACTTTGTAGATGATAATTATTTTGAAGTTCTTAAATCAATTTTGATTGCATCAGTTTATTTCATTATATCTCTGTATATTTCAAATTTGCAATTTTATCAGTTCATGAATTAGTGAACTGAATGATCTGATATTTCATTGACATGATTGTTTTCTGACTATTGCCCCTAATATGAATAGTTCTTTCATTATTTTATAGTTTAATTGAGGATTTGCCTCATAAAGTCAGTTAATATCTCATACACAGTCGATTCTAATAGCTCTTAAGAAGACCATATTTAGGAAAGTGTGATTAAACTCATTTAGGATGATACACTTTGTACAGTGTAAGATTTCTCAAAGGTGCTCTTTGTTCATGGATCTGAAATATCTATTGACTCTATCAAACTTTCAGTGCTCTTCTATTAGTATGGAATTACATAATTATGCAATTCTATGTTTTCCCATTTTGTTTTAATCTTTTCATTCATGTCTTTTTTTAAACTAGATCAAACTAGAACAAAAAGAATTCTATGTTGTATTGTGTTATATTTGTTTCTTTTCTTCAGTCAATCTTGACATTTACTCTGTCCATAGCAGAAACAATACTGTCAATTTGCAATTCAGTTGCCTTAATTACCATAATGGTAATTTGGGGTTTTCTTTTCCTCTCTATAATATCATCTGATTATGAGTGTGTTAACTTGAAGATCGCATTTCTTTGAGTGTATATTTTCTTAATTCATTCTGTATCTTATAAAAGATGCGTAATCTTCTATCCAAGACATGTAATTGCCAAATCAAATTGTGTTGTTACCTCTACTTTTAACAGGGGTGTGAAAAGATATGTTTGCTGCCTTCGAGGTTATAAACTTGGTGAAAGTTTATATTTCATACTGAACCAAAGTATTGAAAATAGAAACCAGCATTCTGTAGGGATAGCATGAATAATGTAAACTAGTCCGGAGGATTCAGTCGAGTGTACTGCAAAGAAAGTGAAAAGTTTAAAAGGGTAAAATAATAGATATAATTATCTACATGTAACTATTAAGCTCATGAATATAGGATGGTATACTAGACAAGCTCAGCTTATTTGACGGAAGCAATTTATTGGGAAATAAATATCACAATTCTCTCACAGAATACTTGAAAGAAAAAGGAGACAAGAAATTGTTTGAAAATATGCTTATTGATACCTTTTTTCATATAAAGGAGGGCTTTGGCTGCAGTGAAGCAAGTATTCAGTGATTATACATCTCATTCTTTAGTCATTTATTTGGAATTTACCATCAAGAGAGATATTACTTGCTAAATATTCAAATTCAAATTCATTTTTTTAGCAAAAAAAATTGTATTTGTATAAGAAAAGTGGCCATGTCATGCATATAAACCCAAGAGTTATATCTGATTCTTCATCAAATACTAATGTAAAAATACACAAAGTATGAACTCTGATTACATTAATTTGACCTTATTCTCAACTTATGAAGAAGGAGGTTGCTATGGCTCTTTCAATTTCTCATTTTTTATTTTGTATGGAAAGAGGACTTATTGTAGATGAAGAATCTTACATAAAAAAAACATTCTCATTTTGATTGTGATTAACCCAAACAACGTCCTCTGTTTTAATGACCATTACTGTGGTTTTAATATTTAATATTTAATCATGATTTTACACTGAATTTTATTCGCACAACACATTTTTTTGATAATAATTTTTTGTTACGAAAAGAATTCCCTTTATCGTAGATGTAACTTACAAGCAGCTTTCTTAATTTACATAAAGTGCATTATTTATATATATTGTGTATAGCAAAGTTCTGGTGCAAACCTTGATTTGTATTCTGTAAAGCAAGTACATACTAGGTCTGGATGTGCCCTCATTATCAAAGCTTTTTAAATTAGCAAGAAGAACTAATCGATCTAATCAATAGAATACAGACATGATTAGATTCATTTCAGTAATATTGAGACACAAAGTTTCAACCGTGTTGAGTTGTGTTCTTTACCCCCTAGAGTATACAGTAATATCTATTTTACACTGCAATGGCAATCTCCCTTGAAGGTTTTTTTTTTCTAAGTTACCTTTTTAATCTCACTGTTGAGTGCATGAATAGATTAAAGGAGGTAGGATATTTTAAGAACGGTTTCCTCCATACCGTAGTTGCATAGAGGTTTACACTTCCACTGCTGCATAAAGTACATTCAGTTAAGTGACCCTAAGAACACCTGTAAGTAGTTCTATTTTTTAATCTTTTTTTTAATGTAGTTGTTTTTTCAAGGAAAGTCATGGCTCAGAATGTTGATTCAATTTTGGAAATAAAACTTGTAATATTCCTAGAGAAAAAGCAGAGTATAAATGGATGTTATATCTGTATAAATGTATGTTTTTTAACTGTATTTTTGTGGAGCCTCGAAAAGAATGAAACTGAGGGACCCTACAGAATATCTGTAAATGATTCAATGAATAAAAAGAAATGTTTTCATATTAAAATAAGTTCCACTGTCTTGCGATTTCTTTTGTATATTCAGTAAATTTATGTGAAGTTACTTCTAGAATAAGGAATACGATTGCAATTATTGTTTGGTTTTTATTACCTAAGGCCATTTTTAATATCCCTGACCATTATCTATTGAAATGTGCGCTTCTACAGCTTAAATCCTAGTGGCATTGCTAAATGGCTTGGAATCTCCTGATTAGAATACCTCTCCATCCTTCTTTTCTTTTACAAGAAGAATTAGAATTTAACATTAACATAAAATATATATACAGTGCGTCCCAGAAAAAAACGAAACCGAGAAGTATCAATGTTTTATCATATCTCACTCACATTTATAATTACTAAATGACACATATTTGGAAAGCTTAGATCCTCTTCTTTCAAAAGACTTAACTCAATTTCGTTGACAATCAGCCGTAAACGAAAGAATTCATGCATGGCTGATTGTCACCGAAATGGAGTTAAGTCTTTTGTCAACTCTGTTTGTGACTACGGCAGGCACCCAGTGAAAACGAATTTGTTTGATAAAATTATGGAAATGCAAGCACTACTTTAATCAAAAAGAACATTGTCATTCCTTGCTCATTTTTCCTGATTGAGGTGTCATATAAAAGGGGAGAACCTCAACTTTCTAGAAATGTGATTTTCTCTTTGAAATTCAAATACCGTCCCCCAAATGAATTTTTGGTTTCCTATCTTCAAATTCATTTTAATCACTCATGCGTGAAATGTGCATCATTATGAGTTGCATCAAATGAAAAAGGAGGATCTAAGCTTTCCAAATATGTTTCATTTATCAATTATAAATGTGATTAATTCATGATAAAACATCGATAATTCTCGGTTTCGTTTTTTCTGGGACGCACTGTATAGTACTGTTGTCTTGTTTGCAACAAATTCTCTGTTGAGTGATTTTAGTGATTAGAAATGTTTTATTCATATTTTATAAATATCTACAAAATCCTATTTTTTCAATTTATATCATCACCAATAGAGAAAGCAACCCTGTATTACACATGGAGNCCCCCCCCCCCCCCCGTGCGTTGGTTATTTATTTTTATGAACTTATGAGCCCTCATTCTTGATACTTACACCTGTAATGAGGAGGGATATTTCACCTTTTTTCTAAACGAAAATCCCCCTCCCGAATTCTCTCTCTCTCTCTCCCTCTCTCTGTCACTCTCTCTCTCTTTCTTTCCTCCTCCTCTTCCTCCTTGCACAATTCGATCTAATGCTTTTAAAGAGGGTACACATTTACCTATACATGTACTTAAATTTATGACGATTATATTATTAAACTTTTTAAATGCTTAGAACTGGTCCGAAGAAGAATAATTGAATGAGAGCGAGGGATTTAAATAGTAACTAGAGAGATGAGAAATATCGGATGAACCAGATTATTTAACATCAAATAAATGGATATTTTGTTTTTCAATTTATGTTCAAAATTCAGTAATACTTGGTAAACGCATGGGACATACCTTGCTCTTTCCCAAGAAAGAGGTGTCTATTTTGTAATGCAACTATAAGGTGCTTTAATACAAAAAACAAAACTTAAAATAAAATAGGCCTATAATTATGGTGAAGGAAAGGAAAATAATGGTTAAAGCTCTGAAATGGTACAAAATTTGCAACTGAGTAACTTTATTATCGTTCCCATCACATATTATGTAATACATTTAGTATAAATTCCAACATTCAAGGAGTGTTATAGGAAACCGTGCCTTTGTTTACACACTGACTACGTTTGCAAACATGAAAAACAAACCAACCTTGACAAACCAAACATAATTCATAGGACCAGTACATCTTACAAGCAAGATCGTGCGCATTTTTTGTCTATGGTCCCAGAAAGATCATTCCCTGGAATATATAAAAAATGAAGTTGCTTTCCATCACGTTGTTGATGTTGACCTTCATCGTTGTGGTGATCGGTGAAAGTCCACGCGTGACGGTCAACGAAGGAACGCTAGTCGGAAAGACTGTGGAATTCAGTGAGAATAAGTTCATCAATATCACAAAGAATGTCGATGTATTTCTGGTAAGTAGACTTATGATAACTCACCGTTTTATTCGTATAACGCAGGTCACTCATTTTCAACTAGAGATAGACAGGGGCTAAAAGGCGGCAGAGGGGCGTTCCCCTCTGTCTCATGAATGTTTATGATTGTCATCGCCACATTGAACACTCTTTCGATGAGTGTGGGCTTATCATTCCTATATAATGTCGACACATTCGCTTGAGCTGCCTTTCCCTTGACTAGATTCATGCTAATTTATCTGTCGTAGGAGAATATATATAGTTATATCATAGACTACTATAGCGTGAAATCAACGTTTACTTCTGCTTATCATAAATTTAACTGGAGGGTGCTAAATATTTACCTCTGATTAATTTATTTTAGGAGTAAATACCATGATAATTATAATAATAATAATAATAATAACTATTTCTTATATGGCGCTTTTCAGGAGGGCCCTATCAAAGCGCCTTACAGATACATATACTATTACCCCGGTCATCGGATTCAAGGCTTACCCGCACGCAATGTATGCACATTCTCCACTCCCTGGGGAGCATTCCAGCCAGGCGTCATTTTAACAAGCGCACACTTGCTAATGATCGACGGCTTTTTCAATTTCGGCCATATCATGACACTATATAACACAGTATAAATATCTGTACAGAGTTAGTGTCTTGGCTACTAAAAATGTTTTCGTTTCAATTAACCTACCTTTTTATTTCATTCTTTTCTTACTGAAATATTAAGTTATCTAAAGTAATTGTAGTTGACAAATTACCACCCCCCTCCCCTTTTTTTCTGGGAAAGGTGGGTGGGGCGGTCAGAATATATCACCCGCGTGACCACCTGCGCGTGACCACAGGTTTTTCCCAAACCCCCTCTAAACAAGTTTAATCAATTGGTCAAAATCACACCCTTTTCGTATTTTTGGTGCTTTTAATGGAAAATTTACCCCCTAAACAAGTTTAACACCCTCGAATATACCCCTTAAACAAAGTCTTAACCTGTAAAATAAATTACTTGTTATATATAACTATCATTCATGTTAACATTTGCAGATCAAACAGAGCATGAAAACACAAAGTCCAGGCAAGGGTACACTAAATGCGTTTTTTTTTATAAACTCTACAAACTCTGTATGCCTTATTCGACACCCTAAATGATTCACGCGTTTCACTCGCCTAAAGGGCAAGTCCACTCCAAATATAACTTACTTTCAATATTAGCAGGAAAATCAGACAAACCAATATAAAAAAAAGCTTGTGCAAAATCTGAAAACTAATAAGAAAGTTATGAATTTTCAATTAAAAGAAACTCTTTGAAAATCACAAGAAAAATTGGCAACTCACTCATGAGTCTGTGACGGCATTGCCTCACTATCCACTAATTGTTTTCTTTACATTGATAACATGAATTTCCAAATTTTATAAAAGATTGTGAAATGTCATCCATGCATTATGATACAAATCATGTAACCTGGGCAAAGGCATGGGAAAATCAAGTTCTTTTGGGATAAAACGGGAAATGAAAGTGATAAAAAAATATATAAAGCATTCCATAAATAGTGAGGCAATGACGTCACAAGTTGATGACCGATTTGGCAATTTGTGTGGGGGTTTACATTGTTCCATAGTTTTTAATACTTTAATAAAAATTCATAACTTCCTTTTTAGTGATCCGATTTTTCTCAAACTTGTTTTGCTCTGTTTCTCCTGTTTTTCTGCATCTGTTGAAAGCAAGTTATTTTTTGGAGTGGATTTAGCTTTAATCAGTAAAAACTACCATTTTCATGTTTTTGGGGTCGCGTGTGGATGTGCAATGGAACAAAGTACAATGTTTCGATAACAGGGAAATGGAATTTAATCGTGGCCGTCTGTTATAGATATAGACAACTTGCACACATAAATCTGTTTGCTTGAAAACCAAAGCCAAAAGTACAGTTTAGACAGGAATTCTAAAACTGGAATATATGATATATTCATTTAGATTAAGACCAATTAATTCTTCATCTATCATGATTTATAATGTTATTCAAACCACAAAGATAAATTCGAAACAACATTAAGTTTTGATAAGATTACGTTAGCTATCTAAAAATATAAGAAATATATATTTTAATGCTGTATTTTTCATAATTTTGGTGTAACTTGTCTTGTTGATCTTTTTAGGGTGTTCCATATGCCAGTCCTCCTCGACGGTTCTCTCCTTCAGAACCTATGACGTCATGGTCAAGTGACAGGAATGCGACCGAGTTCTCGCCAGCATGTCAACAAGACGAATCCAACGCCCTCTATTACCCGGTCATATCGGAAGACTGTCTCTATCTCAATGTCTACACACCAAGCCCAAAGGTATTTCCATTCAATTTACCGTTGGTTCATATTTGAAGTCACATCCTTGGCTGTTTGTTTTTTTATATAAATTGAAAATAATACAGTCGCAAAGGCTTCGAGAAAACACATCAAGGGCAATTACAATTTCTTGTTTTATTGTCTAAAATGCATATAGTATAAAAATCACGCCCCATCAAGGCTTAGGTTAGTTTTAATTGGTTCTAATAACTTTATTCATAAAGTATGTATTCAAATGACATTGAATTGAGAGGAAAAAACAGGGATAAAGGTATTATCATAATACACATTTCCGATCAAACATGATTATTTGACTATTAGATTTGTACATCATTTCCTGATGAGAAAAATACAAATAAAGTTTTTGATATTTTCTCTTTCTAATGTATTTTAGTTTTTCACGATAATCACAATGACGGTAATACAAATAGCAAAGTGGAATTTTGTTCGATTGCTTTATCCTGGTAAAGGGGTATGTGGAGGAAATCGGGAAACTTAAATCATTTCAGTTAATGTAATTGAGTAATTTCCTCGCAGCCGTCTGGAATACCTGTCATGGTGTGGATTCATGGAGGGGGGTTTTCAACTGGGTCAGCTATGACGTATGATTACTACGGTGTTCCATTGGTTGCTGTAGGTGACGTCATCGTGGTTACCATCAACTACAGGCTAGCTATCTTTGCACAGTTTTCAACAGGTAAGTTTGATGGTCATTGAAGATTTTCTAGTCAAGGAGCCTGTCACTAAAGTTTAACCTTAAGTGTCACCTTTTTTCCCCTTCATTTATCTGTTACCTTAACGGAAAATGTTATTGTTTGCATTATTTTTCCCCAAACCAGACCATGTGAGTAATTACCCAATGGACATGATGTGTATTCCAAACAAATAACAGCAATTGACAATTTTTAACTGTTTGACAAGACATAATCAGTAGATAAGCTTTGATATATTCTGTGTTAGGTGATTCATGAATAGTTATTTCAAGAAGTATGCAAGTATTAGAAAGTTAACAGTTAATTTTTATACCTTCTAAATCCTCCCGTTTTTGTAACATGCATGTAAACACAATTACTATGATATAATTATATCTTGGTTTTGTTTTACAAAGAGGACTTTGAAGCTCCTGGTAACTATGGAATGTTGGACCAGGTTGCTGCTTTGGAATGGGTTTACAACAACATCGAAGGTAAGAGCGGTCTACTCATCTCTAACAATCTTATTTGAAAATGAATTGGATCTATTTCTTTATGACTTCCGCTATCGGTCATTCAAAACAACGACTGTCGTTGAAACGAACTCATGGTATTTAAATGAGAGGCAATAGAGGTAGGTGCTAGGTCTCCTAATATGATAACTATGAGACACATTATTATGGCGATTGGTTGCTAAACTATAGAATGCGCTAAGGCGTCAATCCACAACCAATGCATGTGATTCGATATGACTGTACTGTCGCTTATTCATAATAAAACAAGGTGACACAAAAAATTATATCCTTCTTAAAACCCCTCCCCCTCCCGCAACAGAAAATAAATTTGAATCTACAATATCTTGAACAAACTGATATTTCTTATCCACGTATCTATTTATCTTTCTTCAACTTCAAGCCTCGTGCTTTTTGGGAACTTCGCCTCCTTCCTACATAACATTGTTGATATATATTTCATAAATTATGTTCATTTTGGTTTTGAAGGATGTTAATGTTTATTGAATTACAAAATTGAAATATTATTTTGCAGCCTTTGGAGGTGATAAGGACCGCATCACTATATTCGGAGAGAGTGCGGGAGCAGCAAGCGTTAGTTTTCATGTTCTCTCAAAACTCAGTCGAGGGTTCTTCAGTCAAGCCATTTACCAGGTTTGTCTTCGATATAATTTAACTTTGATTAAAACATCTCCCAACCCTTTATGCTCGATAAATGAGAACTTATAGACAACTATCAATGCTAGTGCAACAATGAACGTTGATTCTAGAATGTATTTGGTATGAATATAGATGAAAAACGTTATACAGAAGATCAATAGCACATGTTTTTTGAGGAATGGATGGTAATTTTGAATTTCCCCGTTAAAGATATTCAACTTGTGTTATAAAAGGTATCAGTCGTAAAGGGAAATGAATAAACAGACGAACGAATTTGCAGATAGAATGATAATATTATCTGAAAGTACAATCTGAAATTAATGTTCATCTAAAATGTTTATCCATCTATCAGCTTAGTTATCATTGATGTCATCAATCTACCTTCTCAAAAAAGTTTATAATATTTCTTTATGATTATAATTATGATTGACAGAGTGGAACAGCATTCAATCCCTGGGCCTTCTAGCACAACCCTGCTGAAGAGACGGAGAAGGCCCAAGAGCTTGGACGATCGATGGGTTGTGATGATGTATCATCTACTGCTGCTTTGGTCTCCTGCTTAAGGAATGTACAAGATCCTGTTGCACTCGGTCAAGCCGCCGATGCGGTAATCAATATTTATGTCCTATTTCATATTCTCATGCATGCGATGCTTGGGAATACAGAGAAAGAGAGAGATGGGGAGGGAGAGAGAGAGAGAGAGAGAGAGAAAGAGAGAGAGAAAGGAAAAATAAAGAAAAGGCTATAATAGAGAGGGGGTAAAATGGGAAATGCGATTGAGATAGGGAGAAGTAATCATATAAGTGAGTTGAAGAAAAAAAAAAATCTCCAAATAAATAAAGTTTATTACTGATAGATAGAGAGAAAGGGGGGCTGAATAAAGAGGAGTGTGAGAGAGAAAGAGAGAGGGGAGAGGGGAGAGGGAGAGGAAATGAGGAAGAGAGAGAGAGAGAGAGAGAGAGAGAGAGAGTTGTGATCAAACAATCATCGAAAGATGTTCTATTCAAACACAATTTTTGATGATTCTCGAAATAAAAACAAGGCTAGTTGTTATACTGTCAGAAGAGAAGCCATGCATCGGAAGGTGTCCACATAATAACGAAATTTAACTTTGTTTTCCTTCAATGATTTCTTTCAGGTTTACCAGGCAGCCTATCCCGTGACTTTGGATGGAACCTTCTTGGAAGATACCCCAACCAATCTTTACAAGATGGAAGACTTTGCCAACATACCAATCATGATGGGATTCAACAAAGATGAAGGAACGTTGTACATTTTACAAATTCCAGAAGCCTTCGGTAGTCCACTACCACCCTATTTCAATCGCACTTCCTTTGAAAATTTCATCCGAGGGATCATGATTGGCTATGACCGCAACGACGAGATCGTCAATGATGCTGTGTTCCAGGAGTACATTGACTGGACAATGGCTGATGATGGTGCTGCTGATTACTTCCAATCCATGGTCGATTTCGCCGGTGATTTCGACTTCGTCTGTACATCAGATATGGTGATGAGGGTGCATGCACAAGCCGGTGGTACTGTCTACAAATATTACATGACACATCGTCCATCTGAGTAAGACATTAGTAATAAATAGGGTGGGTGCGTGTGTGTGCGTGCGTCGTGAGGGGTAGCTATTATTATGCCATTTTGAAAGGCAAGTTTGCCCTACAAGTTAGCCAAACAATTTCCAACAAGCAAATATTTTACAGACCCTCGGATTTTTGTTTTCGCTGACATAGTTGAAAAAACAATAAAGAATAACAATGATGATAATAATGATAATAATAAAGAACGATTGCAACTAACTTTACTTTCGAAAAATTAACCTAAAAGAAAGTCAATAAAAAAAAACTGTGCGCCACCTGTTGAAATATGCGAATGTTAGAGTGACCTATACGTAATCCGAAAAAATGATGTCTATGGGACATACAATATGGTATTTAAATTGCATTATACTATGTTGATTTTTCGAAAATAGTTGCGATCATATTTTTTAAAAAAACCTCGCAGTTCTGCTGCTAAGTTTTAATACGTTTTGATTCTTCTTCTATTTTAATTTGTAATTGTATAATGATCTCTGTTATCAGTATCCTTGAAAAAACTAAGTTAGTAATTTCTTACCTATCTATATCCATCTTTTGTATGCAATTGCAGTTTTGATGATAATCTAAATCTATTTATATAAATTTGTTTTCATTTATATTCTGATATGATTTCTCCCCAATTTTTCAGGAGTATATTCAAGTATGGTGATGCAGTTCCTAGTATTTCCTGGCTTGGTGCTGGGCATGCGGAAGAGTTGACCTTTGTATGGGGTCAACCATTCATTGAAGAACTGAAAGATATCCGTGGACACAACTTGACTGACGAAGAAAAAGCCCTCTCTGTAAAGCTCATGAAATTCTGGACAAACTTTGCAAAATCAGGGTAAGGTCATATCATCTGTTCAGAACCCGGAGACGCTGCGTTTTTGTAGAGTTTTATATGAGTTAAAGGGGGTGTAGCATTGCAAATACTGTTTAACGCCATCTACGACTTCTTTTGAACAACTGCACGTAAACGAATGGACTTGATTAACGCTCAACGCCTCCTAGCGTTCGCGAAACAGACCGAAGTTCTCCTCAGTATATGTGACCTTTCACAGCCATCTATACACAGAGTTTGGCTCACTTGGTTTCACTGGGACACAGCATGACGTATGTTCTATTGTTTTTTGCTTGCTAAACAAAGAAAAAGTCGCCATACTGTGTCCAACTTGAACCGAGTTGGCCAAATTCGGTGCATAGATGGCTCTGTGAAAGTTAAGCTGGGTCGTTTCGATATTGCATTCGGATGAAGCAGAATGAGCCGAGTCATGTTTCCTTTGGTGACCGATCCGCTAATTTGGCCTTCTTACTTCTTTAAAGTTCACAATAGCAAAGATTGGCCGCAGATCATGTAATCCCTTTAAATCAACGTGATCTAAGCACAAAACATGTACCACGGGTTTAAGGGTATAGGGTAAGTGTGAGGCAAAGATGTTCGTATTATGATTCAAGAGAAGAATTCGGTTAGTGTATAGGTTACAGCACAATTGTGTACGTATGGTTTGTAAAATTTCGCTATATTCAGCTGACATTATATTGACTTTGCTTCTGTAGAAATCCCAGCAAGTCAAGTATGGAAGAAGAGGCTGGAGAAGGAGATGATTTTTGGCCTTTGTATACGATCCCTGAGCTCAACCATAAGGAGATAGCCCTGCAGCTAGGTGAAGGCAGAGCTGTAAGAGCCCGACAGTGCCATTTCTGGAACGAATACGTGACAGCACTTCAAGCATTCTCAAGTAAGGATTTAGAAATACAAGACTTTAGAAATTAGGTATTTCTAAATCTGATGATTAGATGATAGGATGTGTTGTAAAGTGTTTAATGCAAAGCAACACTAATTTAATTTAAGGGACTATGCCCGCCCCCCCCCCCCCCCCCC
>BEXV01000036.1:250681-272524 GCA_003118195.1 Hemicentrotus pulcherrimus | reverse complement strand
AAATAAAGTAGAAAAAAGGAAAAAAAGAAAGAAAAAGAGAGGAAAGTTCATATTCCCCATACCTTTTATATCACTTACTTTGCAACGATTCCGTTGGTTAAGTGTATACCGTCAATTTTGTTCCTTGTTGTAGAACCCATAGCCGGTTCTTTGGGGGTGTCTATTAAGTAAAGTCCATGCTTTGTACAAAGCTATAGACGAGAAATAAAATTCATCTTTATGATTACAGTAGTACTTATACGTGGTTGGGTTTTCCTAGTATTTATCCTCCAATAGAACTTTCTTTCATAAGCCAACTACCCTTATGCGACACTGAGGGAAATATAATTCTTAACTATACTTGGAGGGGCGGCTATTCCGGGTAATTCTGAAAATGGGCAAAAGGAAATTTTGTCTACAGTTCTGTAATTTCAAAGTAACAGTATATTATGCAATGGAACATATAGCGACCGAACAAAAAGTGAAATATTGTTTTGTGTGCAAAGTGAAAGAAAGTGTGCTATATATCAAATACATTTTTTTAATGGGATCAGATTAGAAAGAGTCCGCATAGAGAAACGTACTCGGCACGCACTGTACTCGACTAGTATTTTCAAATCGCCCTCTACGGACAAATTAGTAAATGCATTGTATGGAAACAAATTCTCGGTTGTGAAATTCCAAGCCAGCAAATTCTAATTCGATCTACAAATCGCGTCCCGTATCTATGAAAAGGCTGGTTACCAACAGGAACTTCGAGCGTCATCTTATTCCATCTCGTCAATGTTTCTACCTGGGTTTTGATATCGGTATGAGGTGACATTCAAGGAGAACATAATGGGAGAAGAATTTATAAAGAAAACCCAGGATTCTCTGGGGAAAATCATTAAAAAACCGCCTATGACGGAGAAGCTGCTGAAGAAACCACCATTCAGATTTCTACACGACGTCTTTACAGAGGTAAACAACATGCAAGTTGCCATTCAATTGACATAGAGCCTTAGAGGCCTGGCTAATGCACTTAATGCAGTGGTTGGGAATCTGGAACCCTGAATAGATTAGACCTGAACTTAGACTATCAATATATTTGTATTAGTTTATGTTATTTTCTTTTTATTCCATGAAATGCAAATGAGTGTGTCGATCGTGTTTAAACTTTTTTTTGCTTGCCATGACGGCATGAGTGTCATTGGCGCTCGTGACGCTGAAGGCAAGAATGAATGATCGGGGACAGGGACCCATTTCTCAAAACCGTCATAACTTCATGACTAAATTAGCTCTAGATCTAATATAAGTAGACCTAGGTCTAGTAATCTCTTTGTCTGCTAGGCGTTTCACAAAGGTCTTTTTGCCAAGATCAAAGACAACATTCTGAGTAGAATCTAGTCTAGATGTTAAGAGGCCTCTGACCAGCGCATGTCGTATCTCTGTCAAAATGTTGGTGCTTGTTCACAAGTGTGATCATTTGGACCTGTGACTCCGGCATGGAGATACTTTATACTATATAGCACACCCAAAATCATCTAAATCTTACACAGTTGTTCAATTAACGGTCATGATTTAAAAGTCGTTATTTTTCTTACCCTGTTTTGTGTCAATTTTATCTCTGTTGGAGTATTTTTTCCTAAAATCAAAGACATTAATATACACTTTCTCACAGGTTTCAAGTCAAACTGCTGCAAAAAAAAAAACAAGTGCATACTGACAATAGGCCAGGTTGCGTAAAGTTAGCGACTGTAATCTCAGATCCTCATTAATTTCATGCATGTAATTCACATTATGAATTGATGATGATCATTTCAGTCGCTAACTTCACGCACACACGCTCTGTATGCACTTGTTTTGTGCAGCTGTTTGCCATGAAACTAGTGAGAAAGTGTAATAGTATTAGTTGGGTGCTTCATGCCGGAGTCACGGGCCCAAATGGTCACAGTAATGAACAAGCGCCAATATTTTTTTAGTAAATGTGCAGCACATTTATTAAGTATACAAGTTATATGGCTGGCAAAAAGTACTAGAAATCCTCCAGCAATGATCTTTCTAGACTTTCACTTAGATAGGGAATTACCCCTCTTTTTATACGAACATTTTATTAAAATATGTCCTTTATATCTACCCTTTCCATAATATATTGTCATCAAAAAATAAATTTTAAAGTTTGGTCATCACGATGAATAGTAGGTACAAAACAACTGGAACATAAAAATCATGATAATAAACAAAACTGACAAACCCAAGGACCATTATATAATGTGATTGGATAAAGATATTAAACATTTGAAATATTTATCCCCTGGAAAGACTGAGTACCCCCTCCCCCATAAACCATTACACTGTCAACAAGGATCACAGATTAAAAGCAATTATGAAGAAGCCCCTAGTCATGAAAAGTTTTACCATTTTGAAAAGTATTTGATTTATATTAAGTATGTCTAGCTGGGTTTGAGAACATCTTGAAGTTTCTTATTTCGAACAGTAAATCATTCCTTTATAATGACCTACAAAGTTAGTTGGTTAAAAGTGAAAATTACATTGTGACTATAAGTGGACTTAAAATTCAATATCTATATAAATAGAAAATAGCAAAAGACCTTGGTAGAAGGTATCTACAAGTGATTTGGGGGAAACCGTAAAATCTTTGAAGGGATGGGTAATGCGTAAGCCATAATGTGGTGGTATTCGCAGGTATATGATATAGAGTACGGAAGCTGTAACATCATAAAAATCAATTTTTAGAATTTCTCAATTTTCCTTCATTTTCTGAAAGAGCATAACAAATAATGTCCAAATATCGAAAACCAATATGCTCTTTCAGGAAATTTTTAAAAAATGAGAAATTCTAAAAATAGATTTTTATGATGTCACAGCTTCCGTGCTATTTAAAACATGTCTATTCAATTTCAATCTTAAGGTGTGCAAAGATAGTGTTGTTTTTTCTTTTAAATGTTGAAAAAAATTAATTTGGGCCCATAAAGTTCTACGTTTAGAAGAAGAATGTCAAAAAATGGATCATGATACTTTTCTTCAACCCAACTTGCAACTTTTCAGAACTGACATTTGTGCTGTAAATCACTTTGCTTTATAGATCATACGGACGACGGGTTTCATGAAGGGCCTTCTTTCAGAGGCAGAAATGGATTCTCAGAATGTCAAGGTAGGTTGAATGGATTTTCCCTTTAGGAAACTTTTGAGGTTTCATCATCTACATCTACATGTACCTGTACACACATATTAAATGTGAATCAGTAAGAAGAATGTTAAAGGAGAACTAACCCTGCAGAATAAATTTGGGTGTTCTGAGAGGTTTGTTGCATTCAATCTATCTAAAAGATTCCCCACCAAAGAGTATGAGAAAGGCATAAAGCAAGAATAAAGTACAGGTACAGTTTCTCAGCAAGACATGGGCAATTGGGCATGGCCATTTTCTTGATTGCTAACGTACTATGCGGATTCAAATTTATGGATGCTTCCTTCCCAGGTGTTGAAGCATTTCATTCACCTGCTAAATATCCTTTGTAGTTTGTACTCCAATTGCCAGAACCCAAATTTTATAAATAAGTTGGTGCTGTTCTGAGGTGAAGGTTTTGCATTAATTTAATTTTTTTTTTTATTTTTTTTTTTTATTTTTTTCAAATAAATGAGTTACAATTATTACCCTATTATATATTTTTCACCAAATGTAATTCTTTACCTTCTCGGCCATGATTTTCCCACATTGACAAGTAAAGGTTTTGTTATTGAATTAAAAAGTCCTTCCAATTAAAGCTTGGTGCATGAAATTTTACAACTCAAACTGGAACAGTACGTCACATTTTCAAGAAAATGGCTGCGCCCGTGTCATGCTCAAAGGCATAGCATCATGCCAAGAAATCTTCATTTATATATATATCTCTTGTACACTTTCGTAAGATTTATTGTACATCAAAAGGCAGAAGTTCATTTTGTTTTACAGAATATCTAAACTTATTCTTTGGGGTTAGTTCCCCTTTAATAGTCTTATTTTTTTATTGTGTTACATGTCCATCCTATGGGATGCTCAAAGGTACATGTGCCTATAATGGATTATTATCATTAAATTCAATATCAATTATCATTCATTTAACATTTCAAATTTAGTTTTGATGAAAAAGTTTTTTTAATTCTTTAGAAAGAAAAAAACAAATGGTAGAAATTTATTTTAGTCTCAAAATGTACCAAATGTGCTTTCCTTTAATGTGCATGTATAATTTGAATTAAATGTAAAGTAACCAGTATGTAAACTTAGTAAACAGTGAACAAAGTTATAGCTCTTAAGCAATGAAGTGAATTTTACAGCAGCATTCAACTCATCAAACATGTTTGTCCTTCATTTTTAACAATGCCATGCAATGTCATTTTTACAGGATAAAGATGCCAAAATTGCCCTGTTACAAAAAGTCGTAGATGTTGTTGGTAAGCCTTTCCTCTTCTGTTTTCACCCTTTTCATTGAGCATTCATATGTGATACTTAGAATAAAGAGAATAGTGCAATCCTACAATTTTTACTTGAACTTCAGTAAGGGGAGAAAAACGGTAATTCTGTGTATGATAAAATAATCAAAGAAGGCATTCTCCAGAGTTGAGAAGGTACTTACCCACTATATGTACAGAGCAGGCTTGATGCAGAGCCAGTGACTGAAATGATAAGAGTGTGTGATCAAACCTAGGATATGTGCAATTCTTGCTTTTAGTAATATTCATTGAGACTTCAACTGGCATTGTTCATTAGAATAGAGGGAAAAAATGGCTGTAATGCCCTTTTTTCACTTACAAAAGCCTGTAACATGTACCTCAGTAAAACATTTTACAAGAATCTTTATTAAACTTTGAAATATCTTTGCTAATGAAAGCTATTAAGCCCTGATTGTTAAGAAAATGTATGAAGACAAAATGGTTATTACATGTTGTTATGTAAATGTACAGGTTCTTTACTTCTTTTTGTTGCATATCTAGCCAGATTATAACATTTTGTATTGAGTTAGCATCTCGGCCCATTGTAGGTTAAATTCCATTTTTGTAAATATATGTAAGAACACAGATGTTCTAAACATTTCTATGATGATGATTGTTATATTCTAGCAATGGTGACTGGTAAAGCCTTGTCCGTAAAACCATCCAAGATTGTGGCTGGGCATGAACCAGACAAGACAAATGAACTCCTTCAAGCATTAGCAATAGCTCTATCCAAGAAGGTGAGTAATATCTGTATTGAAAAACATTTACCTTGAAATTGTCTGATAGCATTGTAAAATAGCCAACCAATGAAGCGTGTAAAGAATCTCTGTCAGATTGCTGGGTAGGGAGCTCATGTATTGGCAGACATTTTCACTCCAAAATCAGTCAGAAATTATAGATTTATTGTGAAAACTGCCCATATGATAAACATAGTAAATGGTAATATGATATACAATGTAAGACCATGTTCAACAACTTTTATTTCAATTAATTTTTGTGCAGGCCTTAATACCGTAATGGAAAATCAATCTTTTCAATGATTGTATGTCCTCTAACATGTGTGGAGATTGGGTCCTCAGAAAAGATTTGGATCTAATACCATCAGTTTTTTTATGAGGGCTGTATTTCAATCTAGGCCATTTTAGATCAATAAATCATGATAAATAGTACTGTGTTCTTTAGAGTTACTTCTAATGTAAAATACTGACAAGATGAGCTCAAGTGGACATCATTATTTTTTATTACTAACAAGAGTATAGAATAAGCAGGAATATTCATGTTTTTGTCATGTTGGTTACTCAAAACTTTCCCACAAATACAATGAATTTGTCTGATTTTTGTTGGTCATGTTAGATGGATAGTTCAGAATCAGTCAAGAAAGTACTCAATGGAGAGAAAGGCAGTTCTGGGAAACCCCCAAGACCAAAGAAAGATGAAGACAAGAAAAACCGAGACACAAGTGCAGATAAGAGAAATAAAGAGAACAAGGATAAGGTAAGACGAGTGCCTCCATTAATCCACAAGCATAAAGTATTTCAAATTTTATGTTGTTAAAAATATGTTGAAAGAAATATGTATATCTCATTAATCCATTTAAGGAATAGTCTGATTTTCATATTTGTACACATTTGGTTATGCTATTCTTGTATCTTTGCATTTCCTGACATAGGATTTAAATTTATGCCCCCATTTCTGGTATCCAAGATGCCTGCTTGTAATCATGTGATCATTAGATAGTCGGAGGTGTCCTTTTTTGTTAGTCTGTTCATATGTTTCTGATCCTATCCACTGATCAAAATTAATAATCCAGAAATAATTTCTGTCAATAAAATGCATTTCCATCGCCCCAAATTAACATTAATAAAACTTAATCTGATGTTGTTTCATTCCTGAACACAGGAAAAGAAAAGCAGCTCAGACAATCGTGATCGAAGTGGTAGCAGAGACAGACTGAAGACTGAAGATAAGAAGAGTAGGGATCGCAGTAAAGATCGAGAAAGAAGCAGCAAAGATAGAGAGAAGAGCAAGGATAGAGAGAGGAGTAAAGACCGAGAAAAGGACAAGTCTAAAGACAAGGAAGAGAAGAGCAGATCGAAAGATAAGGATAGGGAGGAAAGAAAAGATAAGGAGAGAAAGGAGAAGGAAAAGGAAGATCGGGACAAGGAAAGGAGAGAAAGAAGGGTGAGTTTACTGGATTTTATGATTCTAATACCTTTTTCTAACTGCACCAATTTTCATCGAATGCATCCTGACGCATCCGATGAAAGTGGCAGTTAGAAAGCAACAGAGGAGAAAAATGCGATTAAATAGCCGATGAAAAGAAGAGAAATAGGCGATTAAATTCTCCTGCTCAAGAGCAGGAGAAATTCTCATTCTATCGGTGTGACACCGATGAAACGTGCAGTTGGAAAACGTTCGGGAGAAAAAGGCGATTAAAACAGCGATTAAAATGGTCAAAGGTCGCAGTAAACGCTCACTTTATCGTAATCAGCTGTGTTTGTTGACTTATGGTTGAACATGCTGCATGCTAGCTAGATGGAGCGCGGGCTTAATAATTACGCAATAATTCTTCACTTCCGGCAAGGGCTCGCCACAGCGAGTGAATTTCACCGGCAGTTAGAAAGCCACAGGGGGAAAACTGCGGTTTCACCTTTGTTTACATAAGGAAAATTCAATCGGTATTTTCATCGGTGTCACTTCGATAGAGTGCAGTTAGAAAAGGGTATAAGACTTGGAGACCTAAGAGAATTCAACCATGACCTGCAGAAAACATTGGATTATGTTCATTTACCTGCAGGTTTTTGGGTCAAGACCAAGACCAAGCACCTCAAAAACTCAAGATTAAGGTCACTCCTGTACATCTTTGATCACTAGCATTTAGGAAATTGTTATCTAGAACACTGTCTACACAGGTGCATGAGGATCAAGCTTCTGATATTTCTCAAATATACCGTATTTGCCAACGATAACGCCGCACCCTCGTATAGGCCGCACCCCCGATTTTGCAATGCATTGGCGCAAACTTTTATCAAGATCTATCGGCAGATGTTGTTTTTGGAAGATTATTTGCGTCTTCATGTCAACAAGGCAAGGTAAAATTGTCGGTAAGATGTGTGGAAATGTCCTGTTCCAAAGTGGTATAGTTATTGTACCATTCGTAGTCCCGTATGTGCAGATTTGTGCTGGTTTTGACTTGATTTTTTAAAATATTTTACTCTGTCACTGTATATACGCCGCACCCCGACTTTTAGATTTAGATTTTAGATTACGGTATGTATTGTAAAATTGAACCAATTATGTACTTATTTGAGCATCTTTTTTCACACACACACACACACACACACACTCTCTCTCTCGCTCTCTCTGTTTCTCTCTCTCTCTCTCTCTCTCTCTCTCAACCTGCCTACCTATCTACAATCTATCTCTATCTCTCTTTTCTCTATCTCTCTCTCTCTCTCTCTCTCTCTCTCTCTTGACTCATAGGCATTCCTTCAGGACTATTCCTCATAAATTGATCAAACATCTCAAATTGATTTTGTAATTCATTCCTATCTCCCACAGAAAAGAAAAGACGAGGAAGCAAAGCAAGCACAGAATGAGGAAGAAGAGGTGAGTATTGATGGTGCTAATGTTCTGATGATAAATTTGGTATTTGTACTCCATATATACCTTACCTCATGTTATGTCAAACCAAATCTGTTCCTATAAAATGGAATGTCTGTCCAAGAGATCTCAGATTGTTTTGCGATTTCCAGTAGAAGAAGTAATAAATATTGGTACTTCATGTGATGTAGTTTTTCTTTTGTTTATTTATTTTTGATACAAAGATGCAGTAGATAATTTCTAAATGCCATTCGTCTATTAAAAACCAGTGTGTATCGAATATTATCAAGTAGACTTGCAAATAATGCTTTGCATGACTCCTTCTTTGACTGCTTTTAAATGCAAATTACTTGAGAAAGGCATTGCAGCCCATACAAAGTGATACAAGTAGATATACAGTGTGAATATAGAAACATGTGTGAATAACCCATCTGTTGTATATTTATTAGCATGCTTCTCTATCTTCCCTCCTTCTCTTCTTAATATTGCCAACTCTGTTCTTGCATGATCTATAGAGTGATGAATCAGAGGTAAAACTGTTGTGTATTAAATGCACTCATCCACTAATGTGTGCTGTTTTAACCCACTATATACACATTGTTTAGAGTGTGTCCATACAAGCCCCCCTCCCCCCCCCCCCCNCCCCCCCCCCCCCCCCCCATCCATTTACTGTAACAGATTATTTTCCTCTTTGCAGTCACAAAGTCAGTACAGAAAGAAAAATTTAAACCACAAATATTTCAATAGAGAATTAAAAGCTAATTGAATGAGAATGAACCTTGTATGAACACACGCTATAAACACTGAAGATCCACCTTTTGGGCTGTTAAAAAGTCTAGCTACCAGTATTTCATTAGAGCTGTTTCATTATATAATTCTACATTTCATGTCATTTGGAATGAACTTGGAGAAGGGGGGGGGGGTCCTTTAGTAGTGCTGAAAGGGACCCAGAAGTGTTAGCAAAGTTGATCATAATTGAGAAAGCCCAGAAATAGAGATTTCACAATTTTATCTTCTCTTAAAAATGTCCTTTGATTTATGCATTCATATTACTATTAGCACTTACAACACTTCATATAAACAAATACATTCATGTACAGGTATGTTTAGCTTTTGTGTAATCATCATCGTCGTGGTATTAGTAGAAAGAGACCAAATTTACCAGTATATTATTTGATATATTTATAGTTTGTTTACATCAACAAGGGTGGGAAAATAAGGATATAACACACATTTATACTAAGATACTTTTAACAGGGATTTTTGGTATATAATTGTTATTACTTGTCTTGCTGTATGGATAATGTCAATGGTATTAAAAAGTGTGCAGTGCCCCCTTCCCCCTCCCCTCCTTCCCTTGCCTCCCTTGCTGCTCATTATCATTTCAATTGCTAATTAGTTTCCAACTGATTGGCCAATTGGTTCATTGATGATAAAAAAACATGTCTTTGCCTGATTGCCCAGAGACTATGTGGTTCACTTCATATTATGCATCATTTTAGCTTGTAATTATTAGAATTTCATTCTTAATTACACTCAAGGGAATCATCTTCCATCATCCAACATTTCTTTCTCTTCCATAATAGCTACAATTTTCTTCATTTATTTTTGTGATGGTTCATTTTGATGCTCTTACCAAGCATGATGTGCTTGTTTGATAATTTGAGATTAATAAGTAGTGTCAAACAGACAACGAAATTAAGGTTATTCACCACATGTACAAACTTAAGGAATATATCCCAAACATATATAGTCCTGTGTGTTTCCTCATGATGATTAACATTATATTGCAGTGCCAGTAGTACTTCTAAAAAAAGGGGTAATCATTATATTTATGGTAACACAGAAACATACTCCACCAGTACTGAAATCAGATACGTTTCAGGTTTTGTTCAGATCTTAATCCTACTTGGTTTATTTTGTGTTCCCCAAGTTGCACATGACTGGTATTATTGCTATCATGCTATTTGCACATGTTTGAAAGGAATTTTGTGTGAAATAGAGGATGTGATATTTTTTTTCCCATTCTGCCCCTCTGCACATCACATTGAAATATTATTGAAATATTGTTGAAAGCAGGTTGGCCCAAAATGCTACCTGGGCAGTTAATTTGATATGGAAAATTACTATTTCACAGTTCTTAATGAATCAACATGATTTTAAAGTTTACTTTATATATTTAAGTCCATATACTCTATTTTGTAATGTCCTTGTGTAAGTTCCAGGCTGAAATGAGAAAGTAGTGGAAAAGCATGTATACAGACAGTTCATTTCATTTTATTGAGGGCTTTGAAGTCAGTTAACTTCCCTAAAATGTCATTACAAATTGCTGCAAAAAAAGTATATTCAAAGGATTTGTGACATGATTACAAATTTGATATGTTAAGTATTAGGCATTTTCTAAAGGAAAAGCCATCCTGAGTTATAACATGGAAATAGTCTTGTGAGAGATTCTTCAAGAAGGAGGAAATACTTGATTTATTTCATACATTATTGTGTGTGTTTATGGGCTCATTTTTTGTATAAAAGTAGTATGACATTTTTTTCTTTCTTTACCTTGTTTCATTTTTACAAATCTAGCAGGACTTAAGACCACCAGCACCTGAGGTATCCAGCTTGTTGTTGTTGTTTGGAAAATAAAATCACTGATGCCTAATAAACTTGTTGAATAAAATACATTTAACATCATTAATACATTAATTTGTCACCCATTCTTTTATAGAAAATCATCAAGCACGTTTTGGGTGCACTAACAACCATAAGTGTTTATGCTGAACCAAGCATTACCGTATTCTTATTTTACATACTGTTTTTCATACTAATGAGTTCTCTCTAAAAAAGAAATGTGGAAATAAGCTTGTATTAAAAGACTGATGACCATCTTCACCCTGACATATGCACTAGTATAAGAGATGGCTATCGATTATTTTGGTTAGCTTCATAATTAGCGCACATGATTTCAGGTTCAGCGTACATTGAATTAAATGCACACAATTGATCCAGTAATTAGTCGTAAAATTAAACATCCAAAGCTTGCTGCGGAATGAAAATTATGCATTTCAAGTTTATGTAAGGATGATTACTTGTAAATTATAGAAATTATATTACAGTTTTGGATATAGCTACACATGTATGTGCTTTATGCAATGCAGTGTTTCACCAAAAGTAATGGATTTTCAGCATCTGCAATTGTACATTTGCTCACATGGTAGACTTTATTGGTAATTAAAACAAGAAAGATAAGATGATCTAAATAATTTTTTTATCTGCATTCACAAAATTTATGTACACTAGTATATCTGGATGGTAAGTAGCATTTTGAAGAGAAGGTGTGTTATTGCTGAATCGTTGCCATTTAATTTTGGAGGATTTTCATGATGTGGATTAATTGTCTTTATCTTTTGGCTCTTGATATGACAAATAATGTCTATCAACTTGATGCAATCTTATCACATGGAGCAAAAAAAAAACTCTTGAGTGTTTTGTTTCCAACTCTGATAATGTTTGACTGTAAGAATATATTAAACTCTACCCTGATGAGATGATTTTAAATGTGCATAATTTAGGTATTTAATAAAAACTTTAAGAATATGGTTTGTAAGAATTAGGAAATATCATGTACATGTTCAATTTATGTACTACGTGGGTCTTAAAGTTGGTTTGTCCCTTTTGCAGACGTTAAAGAAAAAAAAAAAGTTCCATGAATCCAGTGGTATACATTGAAGAGGTCTGTTACTATGAACCTCCCACCAAATGAGAACCAAAAAAATGGAAACTGGCTTTCAACAATTTTTTGAATGATTAATTCCAGATATTTATTTTCTAGATTACAAAAAAATATCTTTACAAAATTCAAAATTAATTTGACATTTATAAACATCTGTTGATGTGAGAATATAGCCCCCCCTCTGCAGCACTATGAAAACAGAGCTAGATTGTCATTAATTACAAAGAAGTTTCAGAACCTATGACTAAAATTTCACACGTGAAATCGGAAGGATATAATTGTAAACACTCGCCAAGTTTCATGGAGTTTTGCACAAGTCTGCACAAAGACTTACTGGGTGGTATTCTCATAACTTAAGCCAGGACTAAGTCCAGACCAAACAAGAATTTTAGTTCACACTTCTATGGAATGCTAGTTTTCATCTTCCTCCATCAATATGCATGACAAAGATAATCTACCAAAGATTTTGTTGAAATTCAGTTCATACTCATATTATCCTTTTCTTCCCATTTCATTGCAAAATTAATTTTTTGGACACTTTTCACTGAAGGATTAAAATAATCTTTACAGGGTAAATCAGTTTGCAACAGGCACTCCATAAAAGTGTGAACTAACTAAGTGTGCGCTAACTTAGTACGCGCTACCGGAATACCACCCACTGCCTTTAACCAAAAATATGAAAGGCACTTTTCACCATTCCACATACATGGAAGTACTACTATGTCATGAATCACACCTAGTGAGGACATATGTGATATAATATCTAATTGATAGTCCATCATACTCTAACACATTTTTTTGTTTATGGGCCTTCAATTTAGAGACCATTGTCCTTTCATTGCAATTTATTATGTAGAATTTCTTTTGTTTATTGTTGATCATAATTTTGAAGAGATTGTTTTTGTTGTTGCTGTTGTACTGAACAGTGCTGGTTTCTTGTATTTATATTGGAGTAAAGTTCTGAGTTTCTAATTAAACAGCTGACTCGTAGACTCAATGCATAATCTTAGACTACCGGTAAATGATAAACTTCAAAAAGCTCTGAACTTTCTACTAACATATAGTGTTGTTTTATCTTTTTTATATTTGTTGCTGTTGTTCAAATAACATACAACCTTTCATTTAGCTGATACATTAACATTAAATCTGAAATTATGTTTCCAAAGAATCTGTATATTTGGAAATCCTGCTTTCATAGTAATGATACCATAACTGTTGTGGAGCACATTAATATGAGGATTAAAAGCATTAATATTTTCTACACAAGCTAAATGCAGGGGTGAACTGGTACTTTTAGTCAAGGATACATACCCAAATTTTATTTTTCCCCCTTTTTCCAATTCCTTGTAATAACTGCACAGAGCAAGAGTAAAAATATAAGGATGAATTATTGCCATTAATAATTAACTCCATTTCATAGTACAAAAACAATATTTTATTGTGATTTCCCATCACTTTCCTTCCTGATGGCTTGAAAACACTTGAATGTTTTTGATTGTTTTGTTAATCAAGGATTACATGTATTCCTCTTTGAATATGGAGTGTGAATCTTGATTAATAGCTGGAGTAAACTGCCTTTTATTTACGAAAACAGTATATTACACTGTGTGTGATTCTGGATAATGATTATAAAGATTACTCAAATCAGATGAAAATATTAAAAGAAGAACTAAAGAGTCCATGTATATTTATCCTTTTATTATCAATTTATGTATTTTTATAAAAAAAACGGATATTGTAAGGATTTTGCTGTGACTGCTGTACTATTGGTGGATGAGATGTCTAAACCCGTTGATTGTAATTTTATTTTTAGCTCAACCAAGTTGCTGGTAACTTCTTGGCTCAACATATACTTCCCATAGTGGCCAGCCTGAAATGTATGTGGCTGTAGTACTTAATGGGTTAAAAGGACCTTGTAATGATGTGTAAGGGTCTTTGACCACAGGATGTTCCTATGTCATCTGTTGAGTGCCAGAGGAGCATTAAATCAGGATTAATTCTTGTATTAAAGTTAACACTCTTCAAGCTCTAATAAACTATGTTGTGTTGTTTTGAATACTACACTTGAATGTTTGTATAACATGATCTTGGTTCGTTAAGACCATCTTGGGCTGATGATTAATTGTTTCTATTTATTGTATACAGGGTGAAGATGTTGGAGGTAGTAACCGTATCCCTCGGCCTTCATCAGCCAAAGGTAGCAGGAGAAGACCAACTAAAGACGGTGATGGTAAGTCCACCATATTACATCAACTCTAAAGAGATGTCCTTTGAAGAAAAAAATATGGTATTATAAGATATTCTATCAATCTTTACCAATATGTTCTAATTAAGGAAAGCAAAAGGGCTTACTTTGAATGGGGTCGGGTGTTCTCGTTACTCAACCTTTTGTGAAAACATGCCCCCTTATTCACTAAATTTTGGGAGTAATGCTTGTGAAATAAACCCTGGTCCAATTTACCCGACACTTTGTGAAACCCTCTAGGCAAATCTACGAAAGGTTGCATGATCTCCCGTTTTGGTTTAACCAAAGGTTGTGTAATGCCACCACCCTACCGGACCCGATTGTAAGATGTAAGCCCAGCAAAAGTACTCCCGATCATTACAAGTGTGGAAGTAGTGGAGGTATTGTTTTGGTAATACTTACAATAATTTTTATTTGAAGTACATTATTATTTGTATGCGGTTTGTGTGGAATGACTTACAATCAGTGGGTATTTGTCTGGGAGTAATTTATCCTGCTGGTCATTGTTTCAGAATGATCACCTAGAGTGTAATTGTCCGAATATGAATCTATGATATTAAGATTAATGCCGTGGTGAAGATATTTTCTTCAAAGAAAAAAAAAAGGATCATATGAATTCACTGTTTCTTGAAACCTAGAGTTTTTCTTGGAGGAAATCATGTGCGAGTAGATTATTTCTTCATTTCAGTCATTTTATAATTCAAGTTAAATTGCTCCCCTTACCGCAGCAAAGATATTTGCTGTTTGTCGTTCACAAGCCCAAAGAAACGGCATCTAGGAGTTTGCACGTACATGTATTTGAATATGAATGCATGCACGATGCAGCCATATTTCACATTATTTACATGTGGAAAATGTACAACTATTCCCACTTGATTAGATATATAAATATAGTTCAATATCTCCCTTCACTTTGCAAATGTACATGTATTATTTGTGCAGATATTCCCAAATATTTACCCAAAATCAAATGAATGCCCACCATGCATATACAGAAGACATCATATTTACAGCATCATTGTAACCCAAGATTCACCGTGCATGTACTAACGCATTATGCCCTTGATTTGACTACTGTATGCATTTCTGTTATGGTTTTATGTGCAACAGATTCTGATGGAGAGGGAGGTATGACATTCTTGGTTTTATCTTCAAGTAGAGAGACATCCATCTGTTTTGAGCTAACAGTCATAGATTTTGCGCCAGTTTCTAAAACTTCTTCTATTTCACTCATTGTGTTTTGTAATTTGTTTTGTGTTCAGTTTTCTGTAGCATCTTAAATAAATTTGTGAAGCTATTGAAACAGAGATTTATGCAATCAATCCAATAGATGTTCTGTATAACCAGGAATTTTGGCATGCCTTATACACTTGAAACTTTTGCAATTTTTTTGCAAGTGGCTCAAATTTCCAGATTTCCAAAAGTTTTTGATGTTACAAAGTTATTGAATCACAGCTAGCTGACAATTAAGTTTCTTCCAGCAAAAATTACGTTTGAAACCTTTGCAAATTTGTGCAAGTGGTTAGAATTGTTCAGATTGCCCAAAGTTTTAGGTTACAAGATTATTATTAAATCACAGCCAACAAAAAAGATTTCCAGAATTTTCTTCCATAAAAAGAACCAATGTTTACAATTCATGGAAGTTTCCTGTTGCATAAGTTGATGGTTTTACAGTTGTACATAGACATCTATCACTTTTTAGCTAATATTTTTTTTCTCGCAGACATTTCTGTGTCAGTCATCATGTGTGTAATTGATATTCCTTTAGCATCCAAGATAAAGCTTTGTAACTATTAAAATGGAAATGTTTCTTTCATTGATTTATTGGATTTTATCTTTCTTCACGTTTTCACAAAGTATTTGTAGTTTTGGTTACCAAAAGCAGATTCGCAATTTCTAAAAATTGCTTCAGTTACTGTAATTGTTCTTCCCTCAAATAAAGACAAGACCTTTCCAGTGTTTTTTTTTTGTTATAGAAAATATTTTAAAGTCTATAAAAAAAGTGTCCACAAGACTTTTTTTCTTCCAGTTGCCCTGAAAAGTTTATGCATGTTTTCTAATAATATCAATTGTTTCACATTAATATATTGTCCAAGAGAATTGAACTTTTTGCTCACTCGAATTTGGAAGAGTAGTTGTTTGACAAAAATTATGTTTCTCCTGGTAAAAAAGGATGAGAAATCCTTCTGTGATTGTTTATTTACTTAAAAAAAAAGCATTTTCAGTATTCAACTATTTTTTATTTGGAATTTTTCTTCTTCATCTGTGTGGTCACTTTCATACATCTAATTTGATCTCCCGCATTTCTCCTTTTTTCTCTCTAGCCACTTCTATCTTCCTTTTTTTCTCTCTCTACCTCCTCTCTCTCTCTCTCTCTCTCTCTGTATTATGTTGAATTTTTTTCTTCTGTTTCTACACACTGCACTGATCAATATTTCAGTATTACATACTATGCTGACTCTGATTCTCCAAGAAAAATTGAATTCATGCAGGCCACCTAACCATATGATTTTTCTCAATTTGTGTAATTAATTCACATGATAGTTTGTTTCCTGTTTGATAGTCACTACTGTTTGATAATCTGTATATCACACTCTTCACTATAAAATGCACCTGCCTTCTAGCAAGGCTGATCTTCTATCTGTATTGTGTAGAATATGTGCTGCAAAAGCTATTCATAATATAAAAGGACTTCCTCTATTCAGAATGGATGAGAGCCTTAAAGGTATTACAAAGTTTTGGTATGGGGTTATGAATTTGGTTCAAATGAACATATTGGAAGCATATGCAATTTTACAATATTCAATGATCGTTGTCGCGATTGAAATTGAGTCTGAAGTTATGAAATTGTAAATAATAAGCTATTTACCGGTATGTAGTAGCGCTCTCTCAAGACTGATATTACTTTAGCTCTAAAACAATATTTCTTGACTACGATCGACCGATTTGCTATTCCCACTTGGAAATTATATATCAGAACTGCATATTCTGAGATTTTCATGGTCGCAGCTACCATGGCCTTAGGTGCTATATGAAATTTTTGAAATTTTACATTATTCAATTTTTTTTAAAGCAGAAGTGTTTTAGGGGCTGAATTTTCTAGTGCTTATAATTATACATCCACAGGGGCATCAAAATATATCAAAATTTTAAAGAATTACTATCAATCCAATTTTCAAATTTCCCAAAACTTTGCATTACCTTTAAGTAGACATTCATTGCAAATAGTATGGCCAATAATTTATCACTTGAAACTAGAGAGATTGTAGATGACAATCTGACTAGTTGGTCAACTGTGTCTTGGACTATATAGGATTCTTGGACTATATAGGATTAACAAAAATAGAAGCGCCCCTCAGGAACAAGGATATACGAGCACTTCACCCTAAAATTTAGCGATGTTTTAATGACATCACATTAGGGACCAATCCTGTGTAAGCAGACAGCGTCCTCTCCTTAATGAACATATTTTCAGTACAATTATTTCTCAATTATAAGATTTTTATTGATTTTATACACAAATTTATTTTAAACCGTTTTAAAAGGGAAGTGATGCTGATGATTATAATCCTGTGCATATAAAACATTCAGAGTAAGGAAAAATGATCAATAAAAAAAACAATGAAATCAGCCCAATTTTGAACCAATCTCAGCCTCAGCAGTGGTGTAGAGCCCTTCAAATGATACAGTGGGAAGGGGGGGGGGGTATATATACACCATTTTAAAATTGATAATAATTTTTACTTTGAAAGTTTCCAATTGGGGATTTTCAATACACTTGTTCTATCTAACCTTCTCTTATGCAATGATACAAATCAATTCAATATTGAAAATCAATGAACCTCTACTTCGTACTTGCTCTTGTGATCTACATACATTTTGTATTAGATTTCCATTTTTTCCCAATCAGTATTATCATGTATTGTGAGCAAACTGTTGCTGAGGTATATTGTTAAGAATAATTTGCGCCTTTGACTTGCTGTCCTGGCACTGTCGCTAGATACAAATAAATATGTGCAAATCTGTTGGTAGTAGCACAGTGAAAATTTTGCTTAAAACAAATCATGTAACAAAACTCAAGGAAGGAGTTTAAAAGAATCAATATATCTTGTAGATTTTAGTGAATAAACTACAGAGTGAATTTTGTTTGGGTAAAAGATGTTGATTAATAATTATTAAAAAAAAAACACCAAGGTACTTACATGATATATATCTGAGATGATTTATCTTTTAAAAAAATTGATAGGCCCGATGTCTTGCAATAGACACAACATTAGGTCAAAGAAAGGAAACTGTATAAATTTTAATAGAGTTTACCATTACAAATGGTATTTCATTATCCCATTCAATTCTTGCAAGACAATCTGTGATTCTAACTAAAACATCAAAGTGGCTGTATTTTCCATATACATGTACATGCTGCTGTTCAGATTTTTCATGAATAGTATTAGTAGTAGTAGTAGTAGCAGCAGTAGCAGCAGTAGCAGTACTAATAGTAATAGTATAGACTTTTGTCTTTATCTTGTATAGCACAAGGCTAATGTGCACCAAAGTCTGTTGCATAAACTTACAAAGTGAGAACAAAATTGGTAGAGGACAAAAATCCTCAGCACCAGTGTCCTGTGGCGTGTCACATTAAATGTCACTCTTACCCGTGAACTTTGACATTGCCCTGCAATGTATTCATGTTGTGAACAGTGCCTATGAGCGGGTAGGAGTACATTCCAGAGAGTGGAGATGATGTACACTCGCATGTCAGGGCTTGAAATCAGGTGATCAGGGGTGATAATAATATTGTACAGCACAATAGAAAGTATTGATATAATGTGCTGTTTAAAATGCAAAATATTTGTATGATTAAGTGGGGGCATATAGCAGGATGTAACGTCCCATTGAGCCTATCTATAGAAACAGCTATGCCTCTCATAGCAGTAAATATAACTATACAATGTTTATCAGAGTCAATATCATAGACAATAAATATATTTAGCAATGAGATGACAGACATTGACTAATATACTTATTTCGTGCCAAATCTTAGAACTTGATGGTGGACGTCAGGAGAGTGCCAAACACCGGTCTAGGACCATTAAGGAGAATGGCGAAGGTTGTCTCACTGCAGATGATGCACTACCCCCTCAGGTCGCTGCAAGGTTAGTTTCATATCTCGGGTTTCAAAGAAAACATTCCAATATGAAGATGGCCCCTCTCACTTGTTGAAGATTGGTTCTATGTACTCGGTCATTCAGTTCAGTCAATCAATTCAGTCATCAAAGTAAGAGAAGTATCATCTTGTCTGCCATTACCTTATCTTTCTTGAAGAGAAAGCAAATTAAATTGAATACAGTCTCATTTTACAGGTATAATTGAAGCAATTGATAGTTGATTTGTTCAGGCCTCCGGATAGAAAGTTTTACATTCCGTATGTACAGAAAGGTTTTGAGCGCCTGTGTGTCCATGTCGCCTGTTAGTGTCGATCTCTGGTCATACGAATATAGAACATTATGATATCATTATTTAATGTGTGATTGCAGTCGTAGGATGGCCCGTCCCAGCAGTGCAAGACCTGCTCCTCCAAGGCTCAAGAAACAAGATTCTACAGAAGATACCTCAAGGTGAGTTGTTGTCATCCATGTTTGCACCTCGGATTGTAGACCCTTGAGCAGTGTATTGATGTTAGTAAGAAAACAATTATTTCTGTATAGACAATATCATTAACTGTATATCCAGTGCTCAAGGTCTGTGCCAATTTCATAGATATGGCCTGTTTGTCTTCTTCATAAATATATCAGGGTTTGTTTTGATAAAAACAAGACTTGTACTTGTGACTTGTACTCGGTCTTAATAATCTTAGCAGGGCAACTATTGATTCATGATTGATTCACTATCTTCACCAATGACAGGTTTTAAATATAGCAACTAGTAACTGGAATCTATTTCACATATTGAGCTTTCAATAATACTTGTTTGTTTCTGTTACGGAACAGGATTGGGAGTGGCAAGCAGGTATCGAATGTGATTGTTGACAATGGTCATTCAGATGATGAAGATGATATCTTTGTAGTGGAGGATACTCAGCCATCTATGGAAGATGAACCTAGGGTAAGATCTCACTGCATTTCTAAAGTTAATCTGGAGGACTTATCGAATCATACTTGATAGGAGAAAAGTAGCACACTCTTTTAGGGTTAGGATTAGGCTCTGCCCCTGTCACAACATTCATCATCTCTCAAAGCAGCCAATATCGCAGTAGTATTGGCCAGCAATGACAGCAGTTTTGTTATCTCATTCATGTCATAGTACATTATTAAAGAAAAAATACTTTCATTTGATTAGATTAGCTTAATGATGTTCCCAAGATTGTTAATTTACATGCTTTAGGCTTAGGTTTAAAGCACTCTATGACTTTAAAAACGGCTAATCACTCAAGCTGTACTTTATTGTAAAGAAATTCATGCTATTTATGCAGGTTCTTTTGAAAGCATATATCACAACTACAACATAATTTATTATGCTAACAATACATGAGTGGAATATTATTGTTATCAAAATTGTCTTAGAATACATAATTGCTGGCCTACCTCAAGATAAATAGTCCCCTTGAAATAAATGAAAATTTCTGTAATCCAGTGTGAATGTGATATGATTCTATTGCAGCCCGAAGCAAGTGATTCTTTGGAAGACGATGGCGAGCATGGAGGCCTCGTCAAGAAGATCTTAGAAACCAAGAAAGAGCTGGAAGGGTCTCAAAATAAGGAAGATGTAAGTCACCTTGTTTCGTTCTGTTAGGAGCATCATGATTCTAAATTGCTGATATTTTGTTTTGAAAAGGCGAAGTATGATACACAAACGTAAAAGAAAGATTCATCTTTTTGTAATATGGAAAGGTGTGGAAGAAATCTCTCAACATTATCATAGGATGGTTATATATATTCTGTGAATTCAAAGTTATTCAAAATTACTATCTGGCAGGTGTAAGATATGACAACATTCTCTTCTGATAGTATATATATCAAAGCTTGAAAGGAACATTTTATCTGTAAGGTGAGTTGTTCAATGATGTTGCAATCAAACCTGTTGTAGCCACCACCACCTGTATAGAAAGACCACCTGTCCGTTGAGACCATTTTTTTCAATTCCCTTGAAAGTTGGTTTTCATTAAAACCTTTACTAAAGGAACCTGTACATAAAGACCACTTGTCTAATAAGTACCTCTTTTCTTGTCTCCCTTGAGTGGTCTTTTTATACAGGTTTCTCTGTATTTGTATTCAATAAAACATGTGTTTGGCATCTCGAATGTTTATATGAACTGAAGGCTTACTGGTGTATGTGTTTTATGGTGATTGTAGGACAAGCCTGTTGTGTTGGATCCGGCCAGACGTAAAGAACGTGAGCTAGTCCAGCGTGAAGTAGAGAAGCTTCGTAGTGCTATCCAGACCTTGACACGTAGTGCCAACCCTCTGGGAAAGATCATGGACTATCTGCAGGAGGATGTAGACAGCATGCAGAAGGAACTGGAAATGTGGCAGAGAGAGAACAAGGAACACGGTCTGGCTATCAAACGAGAACAGGGGTAAGAGCTAGGCTCAATTAGACTAATTTACCAACATATTCAAATTTATTAATGTTTCTTTCCTGGGAGTTATTCCATTAACCTTTTATTAATGAATCAATGAATGAACTATACAGTACTTGGAATCCAGTCTGCATTCATAAATTTTTGCCATGTCAGACAAGCCTTGGGCAAGTTGTCAGGTTGTCAAAAACAACCTTTGTTTAAAAAGTATGCATAAAATTTGATCTGCCATTATGTTGG
>BEXV01000036.1:219395-242963 GCA_003118195.1 Hemicentrotus pulcherrimus | reverse complement strand
AATTACAATGAATACGATGTGGCTGATCGGCAAGCTTGACAGTAGAATCACGATTTGAATTTTTAAATTATTCTTTCTAACATCAGCAAGTTGCAAAAAATTTTATTTTACTGCTATTTAGGTGTCATCAATTGTCACTGTAAAGTACTGATTTTGAGTGAAATCAGTTGAGTTTGTACAGTGGTGTACTTTGAAATGTTGAGAATCAATAGAACAGCTTTTAATACACAGCCAGGATAGTAATGCAGCTACATTGTATGGTGGTCTCAGTGGAACATATCCCCAGAGGCCAGACAAAGTTAGTAGACTGATACTGTCTTCAGTCTTCACATCTAAAAAATGTAGACTTTTTATATTTTCTGTATCTAGAAGACTTTATAATAACATGTTTAACTCCACTTCTTTGAAACTTATTATTAGTTTACCTGAACTGACCTAATGCATAACATGCAGTCAAGGTCTGAAATTTTGTAAAACAAAATGACTAAATCTCTGCTAATTGTTTATTTTGTTATTGTTATTAATATTATTAGGCAATGTAAAATCTAGCCTGGATTTTAATGATTTACCAACAAGCTAGATCTATATCTTAAAATGAAAAGGACTTTGTTGTTATTGTTGAGCTTGTGATAACAAGCCTTAAGGACTAGGTGATAACTAATGCTGAAACTTCAATGAAACATTTCAGAATCATTCATAAAATAATGAATTTGGTCAAGGAAACATCTGATGAGAGCAATGATCAAATACCTGAATGAAGTACTTAAAAATATAAATAGCAACACAGAAGTAGAAATAAAGATATTGACTCAAAGTCAAAGATGTCCAGGAGTGCTTTAATATATTTGCCCCTGCACAGCAGACCTCATTTTCCATGGTTTTACAAAAAAAAGATCTATTCTCATTCGATTTCCAGAGTTGAGACGTTAGTTTTTCCATTTAAAGCCCCACTGCACTACTTATAGCTACTTGCAGCCTCTATGTGGCAAACAATGCCTAATCAGTGCCTGTGATCCCCCATGATCCCCCTTTTTCTTATGTTAATTGAGAGCTGATTTGATGAGATAACCACATGTCAGTGACCTTGCAGGGAGTTCTAATACCCCCCTGGCCAAACTAGTACAGACAGGCTTTAAGTTTATCCCACCATTTGTACATTATTTTTGGTTCTGTTTCCCATGCAGCCTCTGAAGAGTCCCGCAACGGTGTCCACAATTGTGACCTCGGGCAGTGTATTCCAACAGGTGAGGGGTTTAACTTTTTTTGTTGTTGTAGCCATTTGTAGTAAATTTGTTTCTTCTTTCAGAATTACCATTGTTCAGTAAATAAAGGTTTCCCCTTACTCCCCAGGAATTTATGTTTTAGAAGTTTTACCATTTGTGTTGATAATTGTTTTTCTTTTCATTCCATGTAGGGTACGTACTACCAAGTGGGTGACATTGTATCCCTGCTCGATGTAGATGGAGGTATATACTATGCTCAACTGCGAGGATTCATGCAAGATCAGTACGCACAGAAAAGTGCTATCATCACTTGGCTCCTTCCAACACAGGCTACTAACAAGAACAAGTTTGATCCAGCCACATATATTCTAGGTAATGGTAGATCTTGACCTCTTTGTATTCCTTTTTCTTGTTGCAACTATTGTTTATTCTGGAGTACCTGAATGGATACATCTCAAGAGAGTATGATTCATAATGCCTTTAAAACGGGTAACCTGGACTCTCCAACCAATGGAATTTTATTTTTCTCATCAGAAAATCCCAAATTAAGTACCAATACATAATTTGGAGGCCCATCCCATAAGCCATTTGTCTAGTTCAGTTTTAGTGCAGACTACTGTCTAGTGTATTTTTGTATGTGACAGAGATAACAGGGATTACCTCTTTCACTTCCAAAACACAAGCAAATTAGCAATACAAAACAAAACAATTCTAGTCCTCTAAATTTCATATTATGCTTTATGGAGAATTTTGTTTTGTTTTAGTTGAGCACCTGTGCATAAAATTTCCCTCTATCAAATGTAAATGGTTCAGTGTATAAATCTAACCACTTGTAAGCAGTAACCATTTTTATTCATTTTATAACATTCATGTTGACAGGACCAGAAGAAGAGCTTCCTCGCTCACTAGAGTTTATGGAGTTTGTATGCCATGCCCCATCAGACTACTATCGCCTTGTCAAGAGCCCGTACCCTGTAGTACCCGTCAGAGGGGAACGAGGATTTGTATGGTCCAGTGTGCTTCCAAGCAGCAAACCCTCTACAACAAATATCTTTGGCGAGACGTGACAGAGCTTTGAGTATTATCTTGAATCAACATTTCTGTAAACTCTCCGTAACTGGCTTTAAGAACTTGTGAGACTTTAAGATATCATTCTGTGATGTGCTTACAATGACGGAAATTGGAATCTTTCACACAGATGACATGAATGGACCGTGTTAGTGCTCTAAGCTGTGTCACTTTTATTGTTTTGGTAAGACTGTGTTGGATGGTGAATGCCAAGTTACCAACAGTGAAAATTGATACATACAAGTGGAAAGTGACTATCAAAGCCCTATTAGAAAGTTACAGTTAAATGTATACAATAGCTAAGAGGAAATCTCTCTCTATCACAAAGTATTAAAAGTAAAAGTACATATGTGTAAATGTTTTTGAAAACAGAATGCTCAGGTCAGATTAAAATGGTGAAGTCACAATTAACAGTGCCTCGTCATCAAAAAGCTGTGACAGGCAAATTTTTCAGCTTGCATGTCATCTTTCAAATTCAACCAGTGCACTGCAGTGAAGAAAAACACCTGTCAGTGATCGTAATGACCCAAATGGTCCCTATTGTGTAAATTCATTCAATGAGATAGCTTTTTCTTATATCAGCCCACATATTTTTTTTATTCAAGTTGTATGCCCATCAATTGATTCTGACAGAAACTTTGGCCTGATTTTGGACAAAACTCAATAGAAATTGTCATTTGGGGCTAAAAGGTGACCAAATTTTTTCTCAATTATCGGGCACATGTTATATGCCAATCCAATTTTATTTTGCTGATAACAACAATTTTACCCCTGAACAAATGTGAGATAAGAATAATTTTCAGCAAAAAAGAGACCAAAATTTACTTTGGAAAAGCTATTCCTACCTGCTCCACCCAAACATTTGATTAAATCCCCTTATCTCTGTGCGTTTATAACAAAGCTATAGCTTATATTTTTGTTGACTTTTTTCCATGATGCATCTTGTAAAATTGACGAAATACTGTAATCCTCCTCGATAAAATTAGTCAAAATGAGCTTAAATGTACTGTAGTATAAACTGTACATACCTCAGGCATTACTAATGATAATAGAATGACACATCATTTGTAGGTAAAATCATTGTTTTAGAAGTCATTTTTCAACAAAAATTGCTTTATCCAAATAAATAAAGTATATGGGTATTTTGCTGAGATGAAAGTTTTAATGCTTCTTTGTGCTGACGTCATGTAGATTGCTTGAGCATTATTGTTTTTCTTGTAAGTTTGTTCGGCTGATTGTTTTCAAACTTGGCATGAACCATCAAAAGATGATATTTTCTTCCTGTAAAACACACACTGTAAGGCAGAGCCATTAGACTTGTTAAGTTTTTAGCCTGAAGTGAATCTTGTGAGCAGTATTTGTGAAGAATTTTTTTCCTGTTTCCAAGGAATGACTAGTTTCACAATGCTTTGATTTAGAAGTATTATCTCTATGCAATAAGAGGATAAAGGTATTAACAAAGTAGAAAAAGCAGTTTGACCATTATTTATGTGTTATTTGCAAATTCCATGATTTATATGCTTTGCTAAATTTGATGTGAGCATAATACTCTTGTGTATCGAATTAAAAATGATTGCATTATCTTTCCCTGAATTTAACACAAGTGGTTGTATATGAATAGAAAAATGAAGGTTACAGTCGTGAGTTGTTACTTTGTTGCACAAACTTCAGAGATGCTTTTAAGGTTGTCATTACATGTAGCATCATATATGTGGAAAGCATGTATGAAATTGTATACACTCACTGTTAAACTTGTTGTACAGATACATATCTTTAAATGATACCTGGTAATAAATTGCTTCTTGGAATTTGACTGTAATTCTGTAAAGTGTAAACAGTAAATTTATGCCACAGAATGACATTTGTTAAAGGATTTGCACAAATGTACAAAATTTGTCAGCTCACAGACACACAAGTAGGTAGATTGTTCAACTGCGTTATATTTTCCACAAAGCTGAAAGAAATATAAATACATTTAATTGACAATATGCCTGTCATTATCAAACTGTTGGCTGACTTATTATTTTTCTTAGTATAATGACTTTTGTCTGGTTTTCTTTCAGGAGATATTGAATATATATTCCTTGTTTTAGAATCATACCACCAATTTATGACTATGGAAATATATTCTGATATCCCCCTTGAGACCAGTCAATATTCAAAACATTTGTAGTATGTTATGTTTTTAGAGCTGCTGTGAAAAATTTTTGACGAAAAAGACTTTTGAGGAATGGTCAGGTGGTACATTTAGAGCTAGTGATAGAGAGAGAAAGGTGATTGGGAGACGAGAACAGAGAGAAAGAGAGAGAAATGAGGAGAGAAGGAACAGAGAGAGAGAGAGACAGAGAGAGAGATGAGGCCTATGAGGAGAGAGGGTTGAAGATGGAGGAAGAGAAGAGTGAGAGGTTGTAAAAGAAAGGTATAAAATGAGAGTCGGAGAGACATTTGAGGGAGTGAGAAAGATTGAAAATAAACGGTGTCATTAACATCTGATCTTTAACTGATGTAGATTTATGCAAAGAAAGTGTACAAAACTTGTGCAATTAATGATAACGTCACCCCCCCCCCTTCTGAAGCAAGCATGTATTTGTTTTATGTACAAGACGATAATAGAAACAATTTCCATTAATTTCTTTTTAAGAATGAAAATATATATTTACCCGGTACCGGTATATATTTCATTTCCAACATATCCATACATCTGTAAAGTGCTGTGAAGTTTTGCTTTTAGAAATATTAATAAAACAAATTCAAAGGAAGTCGTAACGACCTTAAATTCTCATGTTTTCATGATTAATATTTCAGATAAACGTAAAAAGAAGTAGGAATAGAATCCGTTATATTTTATATTCAATCTCTGGCATTTCCAGATATCGATGACGTCATTATTACCGGTATTACCGATGAAAACAAGCTGAAAGCCACGTCAAGTTCGTACAGAAATTGTTGATTTAAAGGCGTTACGACGTAATCAGTAAGTAATATATTCCGCATTTCTGTTTTAATAATCTTTAAGAGAAATGCTATTAAGCCATGTGTTCGTTAAAACTTTCAACAATCAAACATTTATGACCGAATTTTTAACTTCTCTGCATTTGTCTCTGTACTGGTCCCATATGATCGAAAATGGTGTACCGTACCGTACCATAAAACGACCAACAGTGAAAAGAAGGCAGCACACACATGTCACATCCATGTGCATTACTATCCTGGCTGTGTATTAAAAGCTGTGCTATTGATTCTCAACATTTCAAACACCACCGACACTGTACAAAACTCAACTGATTTCACTAAAAATTGGTACTTTAGTGACAATTGATGACACCTAAATAGCAGTAAAATACCATTTTTTCAACTTTCCGATGTAAAAAAGAATAATTAAAAAATTAAAATTGTGATTCCACTCTCAAACTTACCGATCAGCCGCATCGGCTTGATTGTGTGCATGAGTGTATTGACTATTTATGTATTTAAATGCTGCCTATTAACATGTAGTGCAGTGCTAGAGGTCAATAGGCATTGGCATTGACTCTCTATGCTTTGCTGGAGTGAAGGCAGCCTACGGGAGGTAGCCTCGCGGCCTTGAGTGCTTGATGATTTATGAAAAATGATATTGATATTAGCCAGCCTTAATTGGCATCCCTTTTTCTGTGAGGAGAGCTAGGTAAGTAAAACTAAAACAGAACCAAAGTGAAAGTCAAATGTTGATGTTGAGTGTACCGTTCTTGATCATTTATTCCCGCACACGACAAACCTTGCAAACTACCTTCTTCACAATTCGCTGCAGGACTTGTCTTTCCCCTTGGTCAATGCACTTTTAGATCAGTCAAAAACTTAACAAAATATGCGGAAATTTGTTATCTGAATTAAATCTTTATAGCTTTGGCCTTTGCTTACCTTCCATGTGTTTCTGATAATGAAACGTACAATTAATGTGAGAGAAAATGCTGACCTCAACACGAAGAATGTGTACAGTTTTAGTGCTCTCATTGACCGATCCGCTCGAGTGGATTCAAATTTAAGTGAGAGAGGGCCTACTTGACTTGAGCGACTTAAGTTCAATGGCAATGTCAATACGTAATATTACGTCACACCCAGAGATTTTGACATGACTAACTAACACACACATGAAATTGCACACACATAAAGTAGAAAAATCAATGAACATTTCAGAATAAATTTCCAGTTTGTACCTTAAATATTACAAAAATGAGAATTGTTTAAACTTAAGTGAAATACTTAACCTTTTAAGGATGCTGAAAAAATTGTAACAAATAGAGGGTTTGACTGGGTTTTGACACTCCTGTGCCTTTTTACACTATACAGATGTTTCCAAAGCTAGGTATTGTTTGACATTCCTCGAGCAGGCACATCAAATCTAAAACTAATCATCTTTATATGAGCTTGGTCTAGACTCTGGAGATTCTTCTCCTTCTTTTTCTTTCTCTTTTTTCCCTCCTTTTTGTTTAGTGCTGGTACAAATATTGCCCATGGTTAAGCTTCTAACAATATATGAAAGAGTTCATTCACAATGTACTAAATTGTCACTATTTTTTGTTTGTTTAAACATTAGCAGTAGGTCCTAAACCAGTTCGCTGCTTAACAGATCAGCGTAGATTGCCATCCCAGCAAGCAGGTCACAAGGAAGATCACGATGTCAACCAAAATCTCAATGGAGGGGGACTCTGTCCTAGACGACTTTCACCATAGCACTAGTGTTATGTCTGCACACATTGACATCAGAATGAGTGAGTATTTACCAATGTTTTGTTTGAAAAATGGTGTTCTTGAGCACCTGTACAGAAATGAATTACTCCTAAATGTATTTAACTTTAAAGACACATATTTTCCATTAACTCCTAGATATGTTGTGAATGTGATAATATACTCCAGTCTTGACTTGTTTCTTATGTCCAAATACGAGTCTGAGTCTGAGTCAAGCACTTCTGAGGCCGAGACTGAGGTCGGCATTGCTTGGCCTCTGTCACCCAACACTTTTTTCTATAGTTTTTATTGGTTTTTCCCATCATAGCTGTTGAACTTTAATATGTTTAAGTTTCAAAAATGATGATCGTACTGAGAAGTTAGAGTGGTCTTTATAGACAGAATGGTTCCCTGCACATGCACATGAAGCTGCTTTTAGGCTTAATGAAAATGACATTATGAAAGTAATAATTAATGTTAAGCACAACTGTAAAAGGTGAATGTGTGACCAAAAACAATTATAATCATTCATCATTTCTTACTTATTAATGTTTGTAGTATTGACAAGACAACATTAGCAGACCTTTATTCTGACTACAATTCCCCATACTTAACACTTTCAGATTTCTTGAGGAAGGTGTTTGGTATATTATCTGCACAGCTTTTGTTGACTGCTGTGGTGTCAGGCATCTTTATGTACTTTGAAGGAGTCAAGAGTTACATACAAGAAAGGTAAATGAGATTCCCAACAGTGATTTTGAAAAGTAGTATGACTGTTCACTCTTTGTTAGGGATGATACCCTTAAAAAATATTTACTAATGAAATTAAGGATGAAAATCTGTATCATCAAGACGGCTTAGCACAATGGACCATTACATCGTAACAATCCAATGATAGTGTTCAGTTTGCGCAATAAGAACATACATGTATAAAGATTAATCAGTTTTGTGTGTGAATCAAAATACGGGAGCAACACTTTAGTATGAATAGTATTATAATTTAATATTTTTTTTAAACTCTAGGTAATCGCACAAAATCATGCATTCTTATGTAACTCAATTCAGGAATCATCTTATACTTAGTCAAAACTCTTTCGGGGAAGAGTAATTTTTGAGAACTTATGCACATTTTTCTTTTCTTTAATTTTTATGTACACAGCTCAACCCCAATCTAACTTCAATACCTTTTAAAATTTTGATGAGTATTTCAATTTCTAACATTCTTCATATTCTATGTCACAGTTACCTTTGAGTACATTCAGAAATTTTCTTCCTCTCACATTTCAACAGAAGTGAGGTCATCAATTAATCAAATTCATTTTGTCTTCTTGTTGTTTCAGTCCTGGTATGCTGATGATTGCCTTTGTATTGTCTTTCATCTTCTTGGTTGCACTCATGGTGAAGAGCAAGGAATACCCAATCAACATGATCCTTCTCACTTGCTTTGTAAGTCTGTGGGCTCCATTATCAGGAGAGGGAGGGGGTGGGGGTGGACATGGTAGATGTTTTGTTATAGGCGAACAGATGAGAGAATCTGTTATCACCTGCTTGATTAAATCATGAACATTGTGAGGGCGGGGGAGGGGGGTATAATAGACCCATGGTTTTTCCTCGCAGTTTTGTATGATATGTTCAGGTTTTTGAAAATTCAGTCAAACCTGCTTCAGTGACCACCTGTATCGAAAGACTACCCATCTAACAAAGACCAAATTTTTTGTTTCCCTTGATAATGGTTTCTCATTGAAACATGTACAAAGTGAACCTTCTTATAAATACCACTTCTCTTGTCTCCCTTGTGTGGTCTTTATAGACAGGTTTCACAGTACATGTAATGCTATTTTTAATATTCCATGATATGTAAATGACTGTAAGTACATGTATTTGATTTTTCTAACCTGTTATGCCAATATTTAGTGTGAATGTATTCCAGACTATGAAGTAAATGTTTCTTGTTGCCTTTCTCAGACCCTGGTGGAAGCATATGCTGTTGGTACAGTTGTGACCTTCTATGACAAGGCTATAGTGATTGAGGCTCTCGTCTTGACATTAGCTGTAGCATTCAGTCTTTTAGTCTTCACAGTACAAAGCAGGAAAGACTTCAGTACATGGGGTGCAGGGTAAGAAAGACATCATTCATTTGTATGTTCATTTGTTTGTTTTTTATTTTTGTATAGGATATCAAGATTTCAAGCATTTGACTTTTTTGTTGATTTTTGTATACAAATCCATTGAAGCACCAACTGTATCATAAATTTGGGTAAATACATTTACTAACCAGGTGGGTGTTTCACAAAGATCCTAAGTTGAACTTATCTTTAAGTTGGACTGAACAATTATGGAAAGCCATTAGTATCCTTGAAAATATTTTGTAAAAGTTATGTTAAAAGGCATAAAATGTTGATTCAAATCATTAATATTTTCTATTATCATGGGAGATTTCATGTTCGTGATGTGGAATTTATGAAAAGTCTAAAATACTTGAATTTTTGCAATTGAATATATTTCAAAATAAGGCAACAAATGGCTCTCCATAATATTAAAGTCCAACTTAGAGTTAAGTTCAACTTAGAATCTTTGTGAAACACCCCGAGAGTATGACCATTGTACAGGAATGTCCAAATTGTAGGCCTAATTAATGCATGTACAATATTATGCCTTTTCGTAGTGTTAATTATTTAAACATTTGTCATATGAACATTCTAACATTTCATGGTGAATCGTTTTGGTAACTTAAACAAAGAACCAGGATGGTTTTATGTAAAATATCTTTTTTTGTTGAAAAAAAAATCATAAACAATGTCAGTATAATTGTAAATTTGATATAGATTTTAAAAAAAGAAATGTAATCTTCCGTGATTTTTAATTATCCCCTCGCCGACTAAGTCGGAGGTGATATAGAAACGCTGCCGTCCGTCTGTCCGTCCTTCCTTCCTTCCGTGCGTGCGTTCGTAACACATTTGATTTTCGATCAATAACTTCAGTAATGTTTGACGTATTTTAATGAAATTTGATATTAAGGTACATGATATCAAAATGCATGCTTAGATCTATTTTGGAGTATGTAGGTCAAAGGTCAAAGGTCAGCTCATTAAATATGCGAAAAAATACCCATCTGGTTTCCGATCGATAACTTAAGTAAAGTTTGACAGAATTTAATGAAATTTGAAATGAAGATACATGGTTTTAAAACACAGGCTAAGTTCTATTTCTGAGTATGTAGGTCAAAGGTCATAGCTCATTAAATATGCAAATCTGGTTTCTGATCCATAATTTTAGTATTGTTTGACGAATTTTAATGAAATTTGATATGAAGGTTCATGGTATCAAATACATGTACAGCCTAAGTTGGATATCTGAGTATGTAGGTCAAAGGTGAAAGGTCATAGCTCATTAAATATGCAAAAACACCTAATTATATATGTGAAAAGGTGGTTAACTTCCTCGCCTAGTAATATAATAGTATAGTCCAATTGAGGTAACTTGTTCTGACTTATATAGGCCATTTGTACCCTGGGAGGGGATGACGCTTTGTTATTAACTTATTATTAACTTGTTATTATAAATTCAATGATTTTCTTTCATGATTTATATCCAGTCTGTATGCAGGCTTGATGATCCTCATTGTTGGTGGTCTTCTTCAGATCTTTATCCCTCACTCTGACATGCTGGAGCTCGTCATCGCCATCGGTGGCGCTATCGTCTTCAGTCTCTTCCTCATCTACGACATCCACATGATCATGCACAAGCTCTCACCGGAAGAGTACATCATGGCTTCTATCAACCTCTACCTGGACCTCATCAACCTCTTTCTCTATATTCTACGCATCCTCAACCAAGCCCACAAGAAATGAATATTCATAGCTACATCGTGGCTATCTGGACCTCATTCATCTCTTCCATTACATACTATGTATCCTCAACCAATCCGTCAAGAAATGAATATTCATGACTACATCATGGCTTTGATCAACCTCTATCTGAACCTCATTAATCTCTTCTGATGCATTCTATGTATCCTCAATCAAGCACACAAGAAATGAATGTTTAGGATGACATCATGGCTTCCAGCATAGTTTCTCTCTGTATGATACGCTATTCTGGTATCGTTTATTATAAAACCTCTGATTGTCTTCTATGTAGCACTTTTAAAGCATTCTATCACCCATTCTTTGATATTTTCAAGGAGAATAATGGATTTTGAGGTGCACCAAGTCATTCAGGAATAAAATGGGGAAAATATCTAAACTGATTAAAAGAAAACAGAAAAAATGAAAAAGAACACCCAAAACAGAACAGAACAGTCTGTCTTTCTCTTTACCATATGTAAAAAAGATATGAATTATTTACATGCTATGAGATGGATCCCTTTGGTCAGATTAGATTTATTCTCACATTTAATAGTTTTAAGATATCATTTTATGCAATGAGAAATCTCTCCTCAGCAATATGGAAATCCCACTTATGTCATACTTTCATAAACATGTATATACATTGGTATTTCATATATTCTAAAAGCATATTGGATTTATATTTTTCAAAATATTTGTAGATGTACAAACATGTACTATACTTTTTATTATGATGGACTTTAACTTGAAGTTGAAGCCTTGTTAAATATCTTGTCTCATTTGATTTTTAGGAAATCAGGGGTACTCTCATTAGTATTATATTCAGATTAATTCAAACATAAATATGTGCAAAGCAATTTTTGAACGTGTGTTGTCAGGTGCAAGATCTTCCAATGTGTGAAAGTAGCAGTGCTAGAAGATACTATTGATCCTTGTACAGCCTAGTTGACCGACAGTCCTATTAATTGGTCTTCTGTAAATGTTAAGGCTTCCCAGCCCCAATCATATAGTAGACCAAGTAAAGTTTGATTTACTTTAGTCCCTTGTTTTATGGTGCATCAAGTGTTAACCTCTCTACTTTTTAAACTCTAATAATTCTGTAACATAATCAAAATGGATTATGGTAAGATGAGATGAATTTCAGAAAAGTGAGATGAATAAAAGGTTTATCATATTAAGTCAAATAGTTACTAGTATGATAATCTGTATCAAATGAATAGGTTAACTCTTGGGTCTATAAATCAGTGAAATTACTCTACTCATCTAGTCAAAGTTATTTAGCTATTCTCTAATGAATATCTTGTGAACCTACTCTCAAGATTTTAGGTAGTCTTAAACCAAAGATTTTAGGTAATCTTTAACCAAAACTCTAGCACCTTTCATCTTACAAATTATCCATTAATTGGAAAGTTCTCAACTGATAAGCATTATGGTATAGGGCTGTAACCTCTGTTTTGGGGTAGTTTTAACTTGTGTTTTGAGTGCATTTCGCATGTTAGTCACTCCTAATGGGTCTTGAAATTGTATGAATGTGCTATTATTAATGAAAGTACGTCTTTCCATAAAAGAGTGCATAAAACATTCTATTGGATTTATCACATACATGTATTTACTTTAATAGTATAAAATAATAACATATATAAAAAAATAATTTATATCTTTATTTTATGTACGAGCATTTAATAACATCACCATTATCTGTATATTTGTTTTAACTTTTTTGTTGGGTTGAATGCCGACACACATTTCTAATTTCTATAAATTTGTTAAGGTATGATTTATTGGTAACTACATGATTGATTTTGTTTTGTTTTTTTTTGTTTTGTTTTTTTAGAGTATTTTTATTTCTTTTGTTACTACCTATACCACTAGAGTATTGTCTAAAAAGATAGAAAAAAGTCTTGACTTCAAGTCCTTTGATTTTTAAAAGTTTGCTTTTGGTTTCTATTGTATAAAGGCATATGAATGCTGATGGGATGTGAAGGTTGTATATTTGACACTGTGGAATAAAATTAAAACTTTATATATGTATTCATCCCAAAGATGTGTTTCATTATGATGTTCATTTCTTCCTCTACTCTGAAAATCAATCAGCATGGCATGCATAGGAGTTTGAACACAGTGTAAACTCATTAAAACAAGGTCATTGGGACAATAAAAATTACTGTTATATCAGGGTAAAATAACGTATAAAAAGATGGGACCAGCAAAATTACCTGGTTATATCTGGGATCTCATTTTATCAGAGCTCTTTACAAGGAATTCTCATGTATACATATACATGTATCTAAAAAATCACCTGAAATCAATACATACTGAACACGATGCAACCACAAAACAACATATTTTTGTTTGATATATAATATACATAAAAAGAGTTTTAATTTAGAATATCAATTATTCATTTTCGCATATTGCCCTGGAGGAATGACAAGCATTTAAAGCAATATTGACATTAATTCTGTCACGATATGAACTTGACCCAAATGAGGTTGAACAAATTTTGTTCCTTTAAGTAATTTACGTTTTTGCTATATTATGTTTGATATTTTAAGACATAACGGTAATTTAAAAATACAGTTTGTTCTATTGAGTCAATGTCTCTATGCGTTAAGCAATTTACAATTAGTACAGAGAACTACTGATTTTTGCTCCTTAGATTTGCCAGATCATATGCAAGCCTTTTCCTCATTATACACAACATAAGAGGATTCTATTCATCTTTACTGGCGAAGGAATGCATGGTGTTCATTTATTGCTCTTTAGCAAATGTCATTTCCAGCACATTATTGTTGGTTTGTTCACAATTTGATTTTCAACAAATATCTGATTGCATTGGATCAGCTTTTAACATTGATCAGTCTGCAAAATCTGTGGCCCAGTGTAGGGATATTCAAAGGTGTAGCATGGAATGGATCAAGCCATTAATGAAGTACAGATACCATACTATTTAGAAAGCATGAACAATTTTACATTCTAAAACGAATTAATAAACAGTTCATCTACTTCCATGACCAAAAAAAATATGGATTAGTACCTTTACCAATAAAAATGACATTATGCCAGTCCAGTGTCCACAAGGTGTTCTGGGGTAGCAAGATGTTCATGATATCTATTAAAGGCCCACTGCACTACTTGTAGGTACTTGCGCCCTCTATATAACAAGCAGTGCCTAATCGGTGACCATTAGTCCCCCATCATCCTCTTTTTCTTATGTTAACTCAGAGCTGAGTTGATGAGATAACCACCTGCTTTAAACACACTGGGAATATTCTTTGAAAGTGCAATTACATCAAATTTCAAGACACAATTTTTATATGTGTCTGTCAATGAGATAGAAAACCAATTGTACATGTATATCTATGATCTCCTTATGAGCCAGTTAATTAATTTATTTTTCCTGAAACTTTCCAATACTAATCTATTTATCGAAAATATTACCAGTCTGCCTGCTCAAATTTTGCATGGCATTTCTACCACTGAAAAGGTCAGTTTAGCAGTTTGAGATGAGTGAGCTGACATATGTTTACATCAGTTACATCTACAAAGGATACTCCACTATACATTATTTGGAGACTCTCCAGCCACTAAAATCATAATACTTTGGATTTAGCTAACATCCGCTGGAATCTTTGAACATTATAGGATGTTAATCATTTTTAAGATCATAACTATCTCAATGATATCAAGTTACTAGTGCTCCTACTACTGTCGGGGAATTTAAAAATATTTTTTCCAGAAGCAGAAAGTCAGGGATTTTTAAAAAAAATGTTACTAGACAAGTACAAAATATAGACATGCGCTGCACGCGTTGTATACGGGGCGTTGCGGGTATGAGTCACATGCATGTAGCACATTGACACAGACATTCATAAAAATCTAACAGTTAGTACGAGCTTACTTAGATGTAAATATACTATCTTTAGTCTACTCTTGGTACTGTAATATTGACAATCGTCAGAATCAGTATGCCCAAAAAGTGTGTATTTAATGAGCGATGGTTCGATTCAGCCGACTCTAAGCCATGGATTAGGAAAGTAGTCGGCGATCTAAGGAGCGCAAATTGTTCAAAGTGTCTGGTGACAATAGACTTGACTAACATGGGAGAAGGAGCTCTTAAAAGTCACCAACACGCAGGGAAGATCTCTGTAAAGTAAAGTTGCAGGAAGCAAGGACACTCTCTTGCCATTGCAATTCTGTTAAACACAGTGAGCCTTTGATCTTTGTTACAAGATTTCTCATTTGTTGTGCAACAGCGGTAGATTATGATATTAACTACTACATGTAGTAATACTTAAGCATTTAATGAGTAACACATCCACTCAGCTTGTACTTATATCACATGAAGACACGTGCTATTTAGTTATAAATATTGCAGTCTATGTTACCAAACAGTAAACTATTGAATAGACAATGTAGTAGCCAGGATTCACAAGGTACTTTAATACAATGCTACATTTTCAAATGATATCTTCACAGACAAATGAATATTTTAATTTCCTCATGTCAGTGATTATGAATTTTTTATTCTTAATTGTGCAATGTGATGAAGGTTTTATCTTTGGAAATTCATTCATTTAATTGAATGGGTTGCCAATTATGATAACAAGTTTGTATAATATCTGGTGATGTTAAATGTTCTTAATGTGCTCATATCTTTTGTCTCCTCTTGCAGGTGGGTAGAAAACGTTCCAGTGGCAGAGAGGGCACTGCAGATAATGCCTAACATCCAGAAGTATATGTGTGCGGCAGATAACAAGCAAGTCCCTAGACCTGACAATAAATCTTTTCAAGAAGAAAGATGCACAGATCCACTGATGAATTGTAAACTTATGTCTTACATTTCAATCGCTAGGCAAATACAGAGCTTTCTCACTTTGTATAAAAAAGACAAACCAATGCTGGTATTTCTAGCCAAGGATTTGCAACTGACCATGAAAAACTTAATGCAGAGGTTCATCAAACCAGAGATTCTCAGCAGTGCAACGACAGCACAGAAATTGATGAGCATGGATGTCAAAGACAAAAATAATTACTCCTCCTACCAAAAAGTGGATGTGGGGTTCAGGGCGGACAAAGCCCTGAAAGAACTCTTGCAGAGAAAGAAAAAAGTGAAAGGCAAGTACTTGAATTCCGAATGCAGTGTAGTCTTTTCCTGAAAGGCCTTGTGGATAAACCGACAACCAAATGTCCTTTGCAGTACAAGCTCACAAGAAATCTTGCATGCCTTGATCCTCGTGATATGGCAAAGAAAGACATGACTGAACAGAATAAACAAAAGCTGAGAAGAACACTCCAACTTCTTGTTCACACAAATCATGTTAACGAAACATCATGTGACAGTATTCTGGATGAATACAGTGCCTTGCTTTCTGATGTTCACAATAGCTTGGGAGACTTCAGAGACTACAACTATTCATCAAGGTTGGATGTGTTTCTTCATGAAAGGATGAATGGTATAAGTGAATATCAGCATCTCTGGAAAGTAGTTTGGATTGTATTATTTTTATCCCATGGCAATGCATCTGTAGAACATGACTTTTCTGTCAATTAACAAGTTGAGATAGACAACTTGGCAGAAAGGTCATATATAGCAAAGAGAATCATTTGTGACCACATTCAGGCAAGTGGTGGGTTGAGTAAGGTGAAAATCTCAAAGGAGCTGTTAGCAGCTGCTGCAGGAGCAAGACAGCAGTATCATGTCCATCTGGAAGAGCAGAGAAAACAGAAAGAACAGGAGAAGAAAACACAAGAAAGAAAATGTCTGTCAGATGAAATAGAAGATATCAAACTGAAAAAGAAGAGAGTTGAAGCCGATGCCAAGTCACTTGAAAAAGCAGCAGATGACTTTGCACTGCAAGCTGAAGCAACAGACAAACTGACTCTCATAGCAAAGTCCAACAGCATGCGAAAAAGTGCAAAAGACAAACAAAACCAGCTGAATGCAATCGAGAGGACACTGGACGAAAAGCTTGTAGAACTGATAAATATGTAGTTTAGCAATTGTTATGTATACTTTACTCAATTTGCTGTAAGTACTAGAAACCTGCTCCTTTATTGCTATAATATTTGTATATGTTACCAAACATTCAAAAAGCTCCCTTCTGAACAATGTGTAAGTGTGACCATACACACTAGTTTTGTGATTTGCTTCCTAGTACTGTGATGGTGTATAGTTATACGCTTTAAATTAAGACACGAACATCATTGGAAATGACTATGGAAAGTCAGGGAATTTTTAAAATGTGTAAGTGTACGAACCCTATGTATAATATATATATATATATAAGGATAAAATGTTTCATCCTTATGATAATCTATGCCTCATAAGTTATTTTTTTATCAATAAGGTTATAAAAAAGTAATAGCACCAACAAATTAATATCAAGTTAGATTAAATATATCAATGTTGAGTTTACTGTACCACAAAAGGGCTTGATTATAAGATAATAAGATGAAATATTTAGATTAAAATTCTTCTTTTTTCCTACTTGGTGATAAATCACTTTAACATTCATTTTCAATACATGTATTTATTTCTCAGCAACCCCTCACCATCTTCAACTTTATTAGAGTTTCTTTGAGTATCATTTGTCTTCAAACATTTCAACTAACTTAGTGGGTGGCTTCTTAGCCCATTCTTTGTTACTTGATGATTTATGCCCTGATGACCCTGATGACCCTGATGACGATGACGACAATGATGATGATGATGATGAAATGGGTGGATCTAAACTGAGATGATTCAACATGTCTTGCATTGTTTCTACTACCTCAACCTCATCCTCTCTCTCATGTCCAGCAGTCCTATTATTGCCTTGATCATCTTTTCTCCTCATAGGCATAGTTTTCAATCCAGACCCACTGTGGGGTAAGTCTAAACCGTCGGTTGATGAAGGCACAACTTGATCTAGTCTACCATCTGAGCAATCAGTGCTTGCTATGATCACCTTATTAACAAAGTCATTTTCAGGTGAACAATGATTATGGTTAGATACTTCTCCTACGTTGGAACCAGAGCATGTTTGAGGTATCCTACCGGAAGTTCCACTCTCCTTCATGCCATCTTTTTCCACTACGCCTCCACCAGCAACATGGATACCATCTTCATCTTCACTGTCAACTCCAGCTGCATCATCCCTCTCCATGGCAACTGTCTCTGCTGCTCTCACGATATGAGCTGTCACGACGTCCGGACCTGGAGTGGCCCTCCGTATCAAGTCAGGGTAACCCACTTGATGAATCACCTGCGGTTGGTCCGAGTCCATGGACTGTTCTTGAACTGGAGCATCATTGTGACCCGGTGTCTGGTCTTCCCTGTACTCTGTCCCATTCCTCTTCATCTCGTCATCCTCTACAACCGATGCTGCTTCCTCGAGGTCATCAAGATCAAGACCAATGTCTTTCTTCTCAAGCTGTGCCTGGTGGTTTGAATAAGGAAGACAAACATAACTTTTTTCTTCATCATAGAATGCTAGATAACTAATTTACTAATGCTTTGCAGACAGAAGGTCACAACTTGATTAATAACAATAATAATAATAGGCATTTATATAGCGCCATCTATCTAGACAATTCTATTACGAGGCGCACAAGGAAAACTGTAAGAATGAGAGAGTTTGGATGAGTGTCATAGTGCCAAATATTGTTAAAAAAGATAAGATTTCAGCTGGGATTTAAAGGTCTCTAAGGAAGTTATGATTCTCAAATTAAATGGTAAATTATTCAGAAGAGAAGGGGCTGCAGCTGAAAAGGCCCTTTCACTACAGGCTACTCGCGTCTTGGGGATCTTAAGAAGATGCTGGTGTGATGATCTTAGACTACGAGCTAGTGTATAAGGAATAACAAGGTTATGACTTAAACAGCCCATCATGTGGTGTATTTCAATCCCTATGTATCACTTTTCATTGATTTAGGCAAATGATATTGGTGCACAAAAACAATGTTTATAGAAGATTTTAAAGGATTAAACTCTCACCTCTCCAATCTGTTGCTCCAGAGCAGAAAGTCTTTCATTTGAAATTGATTGTAGCCACACACAATAGTCTGAGATGTACATATCATTGAGAATGTAGCGAGGTTCATCGTTTGACAGAAGTTTGTGGATTTCAAAGAAGCACTTCAAGACCTGATTGCGACCTGCATAGAAGACATGGGAAACAAACATTAAATATCAAATGAATTTTGTGTTTGATTAGTTGTCTATTGGCAACTCTAAAAAAAGTATTACAATTCTGTCTGTTTTTGAAAAGGCAACCGAATGATGTTATCAACAACTCTTCAATTATAAAACTAATCTCATTATGCTTAAATTCTCTTGAAAGCACTGAAACATCACTTAATTCTGACCAAATGTAGATAGAATTCCGACCATTTCAAGGCATACATCCATAACTTCAATCATACGAAGAAACACAGACAAATTGCATGTCTTAGATTTATATAAAAATTGTGTATAATTCCGACTACAAAATTTATTGATATAAATTTCAAAACTTTTATGGATTTTACCAAAGACAATTCAAACTATTTTGCACCCACTTGGTGTACAATGCAGTACTATCAAAATTAAAAATCAAAGAATTAAATAATAAGCCTTTACTTTCAGAATGTAACTTTAAAAAACAAAATTTGGTGAGAACATTAATATTCCAATCATATGGCATTATATATTTCAGTGTGAACATTACCAAATACCGATGCCGATGACTAACCTAGTCTCAGTATCATCCTCACATCCTTGAGCAGCTTGCGACACAACGCCCAGCTTCGGTACAAGGGAAAACACAGTGCCCTCCTGCAGCAAGCTATGGCCATTTCACGGGGGGTTTGGAACCAGTCAAGGCAGGACAACGTTGAGCTTAACTTACACACAGTCCATGCTGACTCAACCTATAACCGGTATGAGAAGATGAGGTCATAGTTCAGTGGATGACTTCTCTGTATGTCAACTTTACAGTCTTGCACAGTCAATATGCAAATGTAATAATAGTTCTGCAATAGGCATTATCACTGCCTATGTATCGACACATTTCTAGTCTTACAGTAGGTCAATGTAACTCATAGTTAATATGTATGTTGTAATGTCATAAATGATAGAAAAGATATTACAAGTTTTTTTTTTTTTGTGGATAGGTAATATCAGATAATTCAACATTAAACATACTTGCAAATCATCTTGGGAGGGGATAAAATGACCAAGTCTTTGTGAGTTTCTTATAATGAAAGAAAATGCCCCTCATACAGTGCAAAGGGGGGAACCCTTTCAACATCCACTCCTATGAGGTTGTTTCACTCCCTTTGCAAAGTCCCCTAAAAACTGATTCTTGGTTTGTTCATCCAAGGTATGCAGGGAATTGATTTCCATCTCCAAATATATGATACTCAAGTCAAGCTACATATTATGTATTGGAAAAAAATCTCGACACAAATTTCCACCAATTCAATTTGAGAGAGAACATTATATGAAAGCAATTAAATACAAATAAAATACTTACAGAATGTTCTCCTTCATTTGATCTGACATTGTAAGCATAAGCAAAGAGAATGTCGGCTACTCCAAGCAACGCACCATTGACTTCTACATTACTCAAGGTGAATTCTTTGCGGGGTAATTTCACCATCAACTCCTTCTCATTTTCTGTGAAGCCAACTATATATTCAGAAATGGAAAAGATGATAGCAATTAGGAACTCGTAGCTGTTGGACTCCTCCTTCCTACACAAATAATGAGTATCATTCCATCCCCATTGACATCATGTCTCAAAAGGGGAAGTCTGTTATTAAAATTAAAAGCAGAAAAATGAGAGATATATATCAGCGAAAGTTTGAGAAAAATCTGATAAAGAAATAAGTTATGAGAATTCTTTGTTCATGCACACTACATTGACAGTATTTCATGATTTCTCTTAAATGCAGTACCTGTGACTAAAATAAAACAATTAAATGTTACAATGTCAAGGGCTTTCAAGGCTATATTCTATTCCCCCTATATGATTTTCATTATCTGTAAGTTTGAAAATCAGAACAAATTCCAATAACTATGCAAAATGATGCAGGTTGATTCCCATATTTACCATTGTATGTGAACTCTTGACCTGAGGCTGCTTCTCCGGCTAAGACCATCTTTTCTCTCATTTTCTTGTAGTTTTGAACCCATGAAGGTTTGAATTGAAGGAGAGGCTGGATGACATCATCTTGATACAAGTCGGCTCTGGGAAGAGAAAGCACACAAAATGGTATATGAAGATCATTAAAACAATGTACATGGTTGTACAATCACTGTGACGATTGTAAAGGTTACTCTTCGTGCATTTTGTCATTTTTCCAATTTTTCAGCCATGGTAAAATAGCTAAAACCTAAGTTTGGTTATCTTTCATTTCAAACACTATATGAATGGTACGAAGATTAAAAGCTTTTCAAAAGACGTGCTATCTATGACACACTTTTTTCAGGCAACCAAATGTATCAAAATCTGTTCAACTTGGTGAGTGTTCAACTTGACCCTACTGTAACTGATAAATCCTGTCCTTTCTCAAATTTGAAGAACTAGATGGAGCTTTGACCGCCCGCAATCGAAAATGATGCCTCCACCATGGAGTAATTTTACAAACCAATTCAGAAGCGAGCTATTTTTGCATACATAATGAGCCCTGTGACCTTTGACATTTGACCTCGTTACCCCAAAATCTAATAAGTTCATTGGCTCTGCAAGATAAATACATGACCCAAGTTTGGCGGGAATCCATCAATGGGTTCTTGAGATAATGCGATCACGAGAACGGGATGTACGGACGGATGGACAAAAAAAAAAAATAATGCCTCCGGCTACTTTGTAGCCGAGGCATAAAAAAAACAACATTGATATTACCTAATAACATTGATTGTACTTACAGGTAATGACTGTCATCAAACTTCTCCTTCTCTGCCATCATCCTAGCTCTCTTTCTCTCTGGTAATGAGATAAAATCTGCCTCATCGATGTCTACCACTCCACAGATCTCATCCTGAATGGTGATTGAGAATGATAACAAGGAGCATATCTTCATCAATCTCACTTTTATATTTAGCATACATGCTATAGCTGTAACCATACTGCATTATAATGTTGTCTTTCTCGGGTTGAGATATATCATTACATGTTTGCTATTAAAGAACAGATTATTATTATTATTATTATTATTATTATTATTATTATATTACTTCTTTGAAGAGATGATTGGTACTACAAAACCAAAGAATAGCATAAAAGAGAGAGAGAGACATATTGAAGTTTTTTGTCTTTGTTCCTCAAAGCTACTGTTGGTATTGTCTCGTTTTGTTTTTTGTTCATTCTTGCAATGTTCTCTGATGAGTGCAAGACAAGAAGTTTCAACACTGTTATCTAACATTTATTTAGTATTTTTAAAATTTGAAAGAGTTTGGTGTTGTCTTGCAAATAAATGAAATAACAACTAAGCCATCATGACAATTTACATATGTCAATTTATAACAAAATAATTTCATTGAGTTGCTCATTTGTTCTTGGTAATATGACTTTTAATTTTACAAATAGTGTGACAGAGTCTTTGTTCTGTAAACCATACCCTCAATCTCTTGAAAACACCACTTCTCCTATTAGCAAAGCCATATGTCACATTTCCATCAAGTCTCCCCCTATCCTCCTCATCTCCACAAAATGGCTGCTGTTCAACCTGCCAATCAAAGTCCGCTTCTCCATCATTTCCATCATCTCTCTCTTCATCATTTCCTACATAGTAAAAAAGTAGAAAAAAAAAAAGAAATTATGTTTCTGTAATATTAAAATTCATTAAAATCAAACTGAATTTTTAAAAACAATTACCGGTAAATGTCTTGCTACGGATGCACACACAAAATGGGTACCAGTATGCTAAAGTGAATGATGGCTTGGCAAACTTGCTTCACTCACTTCATAAAGATGTTACACACAATCTTTCATTTGAATTAGTCTTTAACATTTAATACAGAAGTTGAAGTATCTTCTTTACTGTAAATCACTGTAAGAGATAAAGTTGAGTTTTGGTCATGCGATTGCACTTGTGAAAGAAACGTTGGTCCAGTCTTGGTAAAGTTACAAGCACTGTACACAGAAATATGAAAGGCATTTGAATAGCCATGATTTTCAGGGAACATCTTTTATCTGATGTTCTTCCACACTTACATAAACTAATGATAACGCTTACAAATTATCTTCACCTCTTCCTGGAACTCAACCTTCTCTTTAAACTTCCTGGAATTGCATTGTACGTACCAATTACTTCAATGCATGGTTCTTTAGCTGAAGTTTCTCCAGATGGTGCTAATAGTTTAGTAAGAAGGTCCAAACCTTGGAATTCTTCTCCCTCTGTCTCCTTAGGAATTCTGACAGTAAACGTTCCTGTGAATATAAATTTAAAAGTCAAACACATGAATATTTCCATTCTGTTGTCAAATTTTAATTACCGTACTTCTGCTGTTCCACACAAATCAATATTTTGTTATTTGATATGTTACATTCATTCAAATGAGTTGGTTAATACTTGGAATGCACATCAGATTTTTTTTTTTTAATTGAAATTAGCATTTTTGAGCATCTGTAACTATTTGCAAGTTTAGCTGTTTATATGACAGATAGACTACTCATAAGCCCAAAATGATATTGGACACATAACAAAGTTAATCCCATGAATAAAGACAAATTGAATTTGGGGTGGGGGGGGGGGGG
>BEXV01000036.1:196731-212805 GCA_003118195.1 Hemicentrotus pulcherrimus | reverse complement strand
AGTATCGATAAGATAACATAAAGAATAGATCATCCGAAGATAATACCGGGGTCTCAACTTCAATTCAAGAGGCCTGCATCCGCGCGTGCGTGTCATCCCGATGTGCCATCTATCCGGAAGTCTGCGTGTGCATATCGCAGTTTTGTGCATGTTGAACTTGCGTACACGTACGAGTGCGCCAAATCATCATCATCATCGGATCTCGCCGGAGGAGCAACATACTGATTATTCACTTTTTCTAACCAAGAATCTGCTCTTTTAATACGAATTATTCTATTCCCTGTGTATACCGGACACCTGTATAGATATGGATGAGAGCTACGATGTTATTGTGCTTGGCACAGGTCTGAAGGTAATGCAAATTGTGATTTATAGCTAATCATCTCTTTTGTGTGTTGCATTGAATTTGTGCACAAAGCTTGCAGACACTTTGGAACGAATGGGATGGGCGTGTGTCCGTGGCCGTGTGGCAATTGATCGGGAAGCTTGGACTCTCCATAATTCAATGTCTCTGACTGTATGCTCGGACATGAATGCATGGAATCGTTTTTATTCATAGTGAAATTGAATGAAGAGAAAGGATAAAAACGTTTTTGATTGTGAATGAATGTGAAAACTAGAGATCTGTGCATTTGTAGCCATTTCTTAATCTTTCATAATGTTTATCTTGACTTAAACTCGTGTTTCAGATTAGACAACAAACTCAACGTCAGGCAGATCGTTTGTGACTTGACAGTTGCCTAGTTGAGGCCCTAGCCTTGGGACATATGAATCATGATGTTTTTCTCTTCCAAATTTGATTCTGTCTACATAATGAATATGGTATACATATTTGTGTTAATAATAATAAGTTTCATTATCTTTTTGTTTGTATGTTTTCATTTTTTTCATGAGTTTCTTTGTTTGTGCAATTACCTTTTCAATTAAGAGATTGACAGGGGTTGTGACTCACTTCAGTTTTCCTTTTTAAATATATTTTTTTAAAGGAATTTTACCCCCTTGTTTACACTTGATAATTTGTAATTTTTAAATAGTCCGGTTTTCCCCATGCTCACTCTGGGATGGGACGTTCCATTTCCCTAATGCCTAACATGCATGTCCCTTTCCAAACTGTCTTCCAATCTTCAGCATATAATATGTCTGGGTGAGGTCAGATATTCTCATATCTTCTACAAGGCTACTACCTTCTCCTTCTGGGCTTTACGAGGTCTGCCACAGGGTCTGGGGGCGGCAACCTGAAATTTCACTGCTTTCTGAAGCTAATAGCTACATTACCACATGACCATACCATCTCAGTCTAATCTACCCATCCATATCTCCTTTGAGATTTTCATCAATTGATCCTATGAATTGAAGGAGATCTTCATTCTTCTTCCTAATATGTAGAGAGGTCTAGCACATCCATCTAATCATTCTTATTTCAGCCTATTCTATATGCTATACACTCTATGGCCTGAATTCACAAAGGTGGTTTAGATTTAACCCATGGTTTACTTTAAATCCTCATTTACATAACCCAGGGTTTAAAAATTAACGCAAAATGAGCGTACCTTGCCTTGCCTTGCCCGTGTATAATATTGGACCGCTGACTTGTGTAACACTTAATTTGCGCTTATTTTAAACCATGGGTTATGTAAATGAGGGGTTAAACCATTGGTCAAATCTAAACCTCCTTTGTGAATTCAGGCCTATAACTTTCCCATGAATTTGAAAATTCTGAGAGCTTCACTTGTGATTTTTGTCTCTCCTGGGTAGCAAAAAGCTAGTCGTAGGCGCCACGGCGGCAGCTTCAACATCAAAAACTTAACCTTAGATTAAGGTTTTGAAGTTTTAGTATAATTTTGAGAGTATACATGTACATGTAAGTTGTTATTCAATGAAATTTGAATTACAGGGATATCAAGTAACCCCAATCATGTGAGTAGAATTTCAGATCACAAAGACAAGGTCATTTCAGCCTCGGTCAACAAACTAAGACTAGCCTATGTTGTGGCATCATCATCAAAAACCTAACCTCAGGTTAAGTTTTTGAATGTTTGATATAATTTTGATAGTATACCGGTAAGTTCTTATTCAATGAAACTTAAACTAAAGGGTTATCAAGTATCCCCAATCATGTGAGTAAAATTTCAGATCACTTAATTAAGGTCAAAGGTCATTTCAGCCTATGTGGCATCAACATCATAACTTAACCAATGGTTCAGATCAAAACGGCTTAAATTAATCCGAGGCATCCAAGGCCATGGCCGTGGATGCCCTTTTGATTGGCCTCAATGCTCCTCTCATTGGCCATGGAGATTTTTTGTGCCCTTTCCAATTCTTTCTACAGCCTTTTCACACAGAGCAAAGATTCATCGTATCTAGAGATGATTAGTAAAAGTGTTTACTCAACAGTTTAAAACATGTTGATAGAAAATTTTCCCTTTGTGAACATCGTTTATACGATGTTGGGATAGATACGAAGGCGCAATGCATACGCCCCTAAAAGCAGGCTGCAGATATGAAGTTCGTATCTAGAGAGCTTGACATTTTGTTTGTGAACGGTTTTTCGTGTTTAAACGTGTTTAAACTTGATGAAGCGAGCGCTCTGTTTGATATGACCTGACCTTCAATGCGCTATGGCACTACTGCGCATTTTACGAGCAGTAGTTAATCACAAAACTATTGTAACTAAATTTCTGTGTGTGAATGATGTCGTATGTACAGGTGATTAGTTTAAAGCCCTTTAAACTAATCATGTTTATAACATTTTAGCTGTGTGTGAAAAGGCTGCTATTTGTGCAGTAATATAGGAATGTGCCCTACAGAAAAGTGGCCTTGCCTGCAAAACTTAACCAAAGGTTAGGATTTTGATTTTTATAAATCATAATTTTGAAGTATACATTCCTATTCCATGAAACTTCAACATAGGGGTTATCAAGTATCATCAATCATGTAATTAGTCTTTTAGGTGACGAAAGTCGAGGTCAAATGTAATTTCAGGAATGCAAACTTGGACTTTGTTGTGGCATCAACATCAAGATTTTGAATTTTTAGCATAATTTCAAAAGTGTTTGTTCAAATTCCATTAAACCCGACATAAGGATTATCAAGTAACACAAATCATATGACACAAATTCCAGGTCACAAAGTCAAGGTCAAAAGTCATTTTAGGTCAGTGGACTAGGATTATGTTTTCACATCTTAATATGAGAATTAATAAATCAATTTTTGTTAATTGTTCATTTTCCAATAAAGTTATCAATCTTGTACGAATTATAATAAATAATTCTTCTGATGATTCTTAGTCAATATTCACTTCAAAATGCTGATTATATTCGGAGGATATCATTTTTTTTTTTTGGGGGGGGGGGGGGCGGCTAATGGGCCCCCCTGTCTATAAATTATGTCCCCACCTCAATTTTTCATTGTATTGAATTGTGTAATGTTTTTACTTCAATGCACAACTGAATAAGTTCTATCTAATCTATACAAACAAAAAAATAATTCAGACCCTCCATGTACATGTACGTGGTACAGCTTGTCATTTTGAAGTTTGAAGTGCAGTGTGTGTTTTCTCCTTACAAACAACATGAGTACAAAAAATTAATATTCAAATTACATATACAGATGGATGTATCATGAAGTGATCAATCCTTTGAAAAAGAGTGGCTAATGTGGACTGGAAAGCAAATAAAATGAAAAAAGTTATTTGTAAAATTTGAGAAAACGAACATGGGAGTATTAAGAGAATAATGATTTTTGTCTAAACATCTAAATTTAGAAGTATAAGTTACTATGGCGCACCTGTGTATAAGGCGCACCCCTATTTTTTTTTTTTTGGGGGGGGGAAATATTATTTTTATTTTGTTGTTGTTATTTGTTTGTTGTTGTTTTGTTGCCGAAAACCCTCACGGGGAAGAACCTTCATTCAACACCGAGGTGCAGTTGACGGAGCTGATTTGTGCTTGTGAACTTGTCACAAATAATAGTAACAATTACCTAGGATAGAACCTTGTGGTACGCCATTTGTTATAGAAAAAATATATGAGGAATTATTATTATAAACTACATATTGAGATCTATTAGAAAGATTACTTTCAAACCAAGATGACAGACAAATTTGAGTGTTGTAGTTTCTGAGTGGTGAGTCAACACACGAATTACTGAGCTGGGAGACATTGCCAGGCATAGTGCCATAAATCAAAAATTTAAAAAAAATATTTAAAAAAAAAAATTATTATCATCATCTTCATCATCATCATCATCATCATCATCATTATCACCTTCATCTTATGATAATCATCATCATAATTATCTTCTTCATCATCATATCACTTTCATCTTATGATCAACATACAATTTTACAATATCCTATCCTACATGTACATTGACACGCATTTTCAGCACCACTATTGGTACTTGAGTTGTTGAAATCAAATATGTGGACCATGACTTTCATAAGATACATCAGTTTGAATCTAGAAATAAGAACATTTGTAGATCTATACTTATCCTATAATATATGTAATTCTACTTTTATCAAGAATTGACAAGATCATACCCTGAAAGGCTAAAATCATAAATGTATGGCTATTTTTCTCTTCCCTTTCTAGGAAAGTGTACTGAGTGGACTAATGTCCGTGAACGGCAAGAAAGTTCTTCATCTTGACCAGAACAAGTACTACGGTGGAGAGAGTGCATCTCTAACTCCTCTCAAAGATGTAAGTCTAATTATTTTTTACCAGGAATTCAAATAAATGGTTTTAAAGGTTTCATAACTTGTAAAGCTAACTTGAAAATGATGATGAATTAAGTCCCATATTGATGATTAACAATGTACAGTTACACATGCTCATATCCTTCATTCACATATGGTATCATTTTTCAAATGAGAGTGACTTGTACATGAAGTATACAGAATATGTAAGGGTAAGAGTATTTTGTGTGTGTTTGGCTGCATCCATGTATGAATATTTACATTCTGTAAATTTCTGTTATTTACTGTACTAAATTAAAATGGATATTATTCTCACAATCCTTCCCAGTTTATAGCGGAGCCAAAATAGCAAAAGAAAACATCCATGACGGAATATAACAATACTGTAAACAAACAGTATTTAAACGGTTCTATTGTGCCCTTCATTTTATACATTTTGTAGATTTGTGTACATGTAAGCATAATACATTGGGTTGAGCAGTACAATTCAATCCAGGGTACAGTATATACATGTATATGCAATATGACCTTGGCCATATCTGTGTGTCTGAATGGAATCCAAGTGTGAACTATTTGTCCATACAATGCAATGCCAAAAGCATGACTAATACATGTACATTTATGGAATTAAAGGGAAAGATTACCCCCTAAAAATGCCAGTTGTTCTTTTGTGTCCTCTTGATACATGTACATGAATTTTGGAAAGCTTTGAATTATTAATTGTATACATCGGAAGTGTTCAAGGATTCTTTGTACATATCTCATGAATATGACCAACTCATGAACTAGCATGATTCTTTTTGTAAGATGATAGGGCATTTTGATAATCTGGTAAGCCTCTAATATCATAAATGTACATCAGGAAGATGCTGCCAATTTACAATATTGATTTATTTATTTGTTGTTTTATTTTGACAGGGTAGCCCTTTCAGTTATAAAAACTGCCTGACCAAGGGGCCCTTGATACACTTGAGTTTCAAAATGAGAGAGTGAGGATTTCCATCTACACTATTATATTCTACATATATCTAAATTTTAAAATATGCATTAAGGGGCCTAAGGGCAATTCTTAGTTGCATCTAAAGGGACATCCACTACTGTCTCAGTGTTGCTAATTTGTTTGATTCATAAAATTTATACCTTTCATGACATTTTGGATTTCTACAGTATGCAGTCATTGACTAAATGTTTATTCATGGTGGCTATCAGCGGGGATCTATATGCACACATTATTTGTGCTGCGTGGGGAAATACTTGTGACAGTCACAGAATGGATTCACATACTTTTCATAGCATGGTGTAGACGGATTATCGCTGGAAATGAGATCATGCTAAGCCAGGATACATGACATGTAACCATTCAACTGTACATACTCATGTACTTGTAGTTCATGACCTTGCTCGTCTTCTGTGTGACTGCTAGTGTGAATTATTTATTCATACACAGTAGGCTAACACAGTGACATATACAGGCAGGTTGCATTGTCTGTACATATACATGTACATATACATGTACAGTTTAAAGTGCATGATTTTGATAACCTTGTAATAGACAGATGCCAAGCATATAGATTACTCAGTAACGTATAATTATAATGTATGTAAATTTATTCAAGATTTAAATAAAAATCATGACTGATTTTGATTTTTTATGATTAATCTGATGGTGATAGGGTAGGGGGTTTAAAACATCAAAAGAAAATTTGTAATTCTTCTATTTTGCTAGTTTATGAAAGTGAATGCAGGAAATGCTTCTTCTGTTTTTCTCTTCAAATTTGTATTTTTTATTGGACTATTTCTGTTTTCCCTCTCTTCATTTCATCTGATAAACTAGAAACCTTTGTTTTCCAAACAATATTTTTGACTTTCATTGATTATGCTAATTTATTCAAATGCCAAAAATCACAAGTAATGCCTGTTCTGAATGTTTTAGTTTATTGGCAAAGAAGAGTTGGAATGTATACATTACACATTCCATACTAAGTAATTCTCTCATAATATTGTTAACTTGTCAAAATAGACACACTTCAAAATAAAGTGAATTAAAAAAAAAAAACAGAGAGACAGATCTATTCAAGCCTCCTTTTCCTCTTCCCTCTCTCTCGTCCTCTCCCTATCCCTCATACTCACTTTCACACACACTTTCACACACACCCACGCACGCACACACACACTCTCTCTCTCTCTCTCTCTCTCTTCCCCCTCTCTCTCTCCTCCCCCTCTTCTCTCCTCCCCCCCTCTCTCTCCTCCCCTCTCTCTCCTCCCCCTCTCCTCCCCTCTCTCTCCTCCCCCTCTCTTTCTCTTTCCCTCTACCTACCTACCTACATGTACATGAGTATTTCAGTTTCACCATGGACCTACTAAGAATGGTTTCTATGTTGTATGTTTGTTTTGCAGGTGTATACATACTTCACAAAGGAGATGCCAGGTGGTGATGACAGCATGGGGAGAGGCAGGGACTGGAATGTTGATCTCATCCCAAAATTTCTCATGGCAACAGGTACCGTATTTGCCGGCGATAACGCCGCACCCTCATATAGGCCGCACCCCCGAAAAAAAAAAAAAATTTGGAGGAAGTCGGGATTCGAACTATTGCCGACACAGGTAGATTGGGAGCCGAAACCAGCGCCTTAGACCGCACGACCATCCTGCACCGATGCCTAAGCCTGCAGTTTTTTGACGCCGTATATACGCCGCACCCCGATTTTTTTATTTTTTCTCTCCCGAAAATACTGCGCCGTTTACGCGGGCAAATGCGGTAGACCAAAGATTAGGAATCGGGATTCTAGAATAAAAAGCAACCTGAAAAACCTATTTGTATTAGGTTAATAAGATAAAAACAACAATATAAATTACCCGTTAAGGAGAAGAAAAAAATTGGAAAAAAAACACAACACTTTTCATTAGATTTCTTTGATTTAGTGAAGAATTTCAAAATCTTGCCAATGTGAAATTGCTGCAATTTATTTTCTTGTTGGAAGTAGAATATTAAAACATATGAGAGCTACCGTAGGTGAAAAGTAATCATGTCCCTGCCCCAGCATTTGCATCCTATTGTGTGTCAGATACATGTCATTTCAGTATAGATAGTTATTTGTTTGCAGTTTGTATGAACCTTTCTGAAATGCTTTGCTTGGAGCCATTGATATGGTTCAGATCCAAAAGATTCAAGTTACCTTAAAGAAAGAAAAAATAATCAGTAATCCTAGATGAAACATCAAATTAAAATCTAATCAGAAATCCTAGATGAAACATCAAATTAAAACCGTTTGAGATTAGAACATGTTTAATTCCAAAGTACTTTTATTCAATATAAAGAGAAATAAAAAGAAATTCTTTCTCCCATGTAGAATGATTAGGATGAGTAAGTTATCCTGCAATCCATATTCATGGAACACCAATGTAAAATCATTTTTCTGTATTGCATACTGCAAAGTTATAGAAATTGAAACCTACTGTACAATAGCCCACTGTTATTGCTTTTATTATTAGACCCTTTTAGATTGCATCACAGATAAGATGTTACAAAATCCTTAATGTGACTTGGAAACATTTCCTCAGATTCTTAAACAAAATCCTGGATTTAGCTCATGCTGCATTCATAATTCTAAACCTATAGGTCAGTCAGGAATCCCATGACTTTTACAAGCCGATCGCCTGTCTGATTACCAAGATATTTATGATTGGAAATTGAAATTTCATTTTTCGATTTCCTTACAGTTTTTATAACACTACAGTTTATTGGGGAAAATGAGTATGGTAAAACTGGTCACTCAAAGATTTTTACTTTTTTGAGGCACTTCATGATCATTTCGAAGCACAATTATTTTAGTGCTTCAATATTACACCTTATCACAGATACTGATGACACGTAGGGCCATGCGTCTCAGATTTAACATTGTTAAACGATGCCTTTTAAATGTATGAACTCTGTACATTTGCCATTATTTCTATATATGTTGTCATCATGTTACATTATCTGGTGTTTACTTATGGCATCCCATTTTTTTTTCTAGGTAAGCTGGTGAACATACTGATCAATTCTGGAGTGACTCGTTACCTGGAATTCAAGTCGGTGGAAGGAAGCTATGTCTTCAAGGATGGCAAGGTCCACAAGGTTCCTGCTACAGAAACAGAAGCACTGACATCTTGTAAGTATACCATATCAGTTAGAAGAGAAGAAAAGAAAGAAAAAAAGGGGGGGGGTGAGAGTATGTGTAAGATAGGAGAGAGAGAGAGAGAGAGAGAGAGAGAGAGAGAGAGAGAGAAAGAGAGGGGGTTAGTGGGAGGGAAAGAGAGAGAGAGAGAAAGGGGTGGGAGGGAGAGAGAGAGAGGGAGAGATACCAATTTATACCGGTAATAGATATTAGTTTTTGTCAGCTCTTGAAATATGTTCTTAACTTCTTATTACCTACATACTTGATGGAGCACTGTAGTGTAGTTGTCCATTCACTAGTCTCTTGGTGGCAATGTTGAGGGTTCAAATCCTTTCAAGGGAGATACGTCTCGAGACGAGTCATTTTTATGTTCTATGTTCTCTCTTACTTCTTGTGTGAAATGGGTACCAGACAGGCTTTTATTTCTTGAAATGCATTATGCATGATAAACTGCCTCATCTGCTATTAAAATTGGTCCTTATTTCCTATTTCTTATTATTTCTTAACTGTATGGTGATCACAGTTTGCTGCTCAAATATACCCGGTATTGATATTGTTCCCTGTGCTAGCTGCGCTGAAAATATGAGGCAAAGGGAGCAGCAAAAATGTGATTGCTATTACAGGTAATTCAAATTTTATTTATCTCAAAGGTATCTTTAATAGCTTGTTTGATATAGAAAATAGCATGTGTATGACTAGATGAAAATCCATTCCTACAGCTTTGTTGAGCTTGGGTGAGAAGAACAGCTTCCGAGGATTCCTGAAGTACATTGCTGAATTCAACCCTGATGACCTGAAGGATGAGGTAGACCCTGAGAAGACCACTGCACAGGAACTCTATGATAAGTTTGGATTGTCCAAGTCTACCGTCGACTTCACTGGCCATGCCCTGGCTCTATACAGAGATGACAGGTGATTTTCCCTTCTTAAAGGCATCATTTAACAATGTTAAATCTGAGATGCCTGGCCCTACGCGTTATCAGTGTCTGTGATATAGTCTAATATTGAAGCCCTAAAAAAAAATTGCGCTTCAAAATGATCAAGAAGTGCCTCAAAAAAGTAAAAATCTTCGAGTGACCGGTTTTACCATACCTGTTTTCCCCAATGGACTGTAGTGTTATGAAAACGCAAAATTTGATTTTGATTTCCAATCATAAATATCTTGATAATCAGACAGGCATTCGGCTTGTAAAAGTAATGGGGTTCCTGACTGACCTAAAGTTTAATAATTATCATTGCAGCATGAGCTAAATCCAGGACAAATCTGAGACAAAGTTACCCAATCCCTTTGACTGCTTCTTTACCAAACGTTTGTATTCAGACTATGCCAGAGAGAAACAAGAAATATTCTTTACAATGGACGGGTGGTCTTTCTATACATGTTAATTACTTTTCAGTAAGGAATGCTGTCAAATGCTGGATACAAGGATATATCCCACTCGCTGATGAGCATACATCAATAAGTGAAATATCCTTGAAAAAAGGAGAAGATTTCATAAGTTATATTTCATTCATTTGCGAGGTCAAATCTATGGCTGTGATTTTATAATCTTTAAGAAATTTGCCAAATAACATTTGTTTTGCTAATTCCATTGAGTACTCTGTCTCTCTCCAATGTTGCAATGACATAAATATATTTTCTTTATTTGGTATTGCAGCTATCTAGAACGACCATGCGGGAAGACTATAAAGAGGATCAAACTGTACTCTGAAAGCCTGGCTCGCTATGGCAAGTCACCGTATCTCTATCCAATGTATGGTCTAGGAGAGTTACCACAGGGATTTGCTAGGTAGGTCTTCATTGGGTTCTTACATTACCTCCCTGCATTAAATCTCAGTCCCGGTATAAAGACAAAGTCGACTCTTTGTCCGTGGTGATAGACAATAGATTTGTGAGGTGTGTTGTTCTTTTCATTTGTATGCTGAAGAAATAGAATTTCACGTGAAAAGAATTGCTCTTGAAATGCCCTCCTATCCTGAATTGACAAGAAATGGTTCGTATCAATTTACCCCGGTAATCCTATATTCAGCAAGATTGAGTGGATTTGTTACCATTTTGATGATTTTGAAATCTCAAAATGCCCAATTATTCTTACTAAATATGACATAATCAACCTTTCCATGTAACTCCCAGACAGTTTCTGCATTTTCTCCCCTTCAGTTCTTGACTAACCTTTGTTGCTGCGGTATGACTTGTTTCTCCTATCAGACTGTCTGCTATCTATGGAGGTACCTACATGCTGGATAAGCCTATTGATGAGATCACGATGGAGGATGGAAAGGTCACAGGGGTCAAATCTGGTGGTGAGGTAGCCAAGTGCAGCATGGTGATTGGCGATCCTAAATACTTCCCTGACAGGGTCAAGAAGGTTGGACAGGTTGTTCGTGCCATCTGCTTGCTGAATCACTCTGTACCAAACACCTCTGATGCTGCTTCTTGCCAGATTATCATCCCTCAGAGCCAGGTCAATCGCAAATCTGGTGAGTCCTTTCATCTTCGTTCAGTTTATTGTGATGGAAGATTATCACTGCCCATCAGCACAGGAACTTCAACAAGCTGACTACTTAGTCCTCTTATTTCCACAGTCTTAAGTTGTAATGTCACAAATGAATGGGATCAAAAGTGACACTCAAGAGCAGAATTGTTTGTAAAGGTTTATTTCCTCAAAAACGGTTGTCATTTGCAATATTGAATAGTTTCATGTGAGTGGTAAAAGCTGTTTTTTTTCAGTAAATTAAAATGATGGGCTCTGGGCAATTTTCACAAATCTATATAATAGGTAGGTACTAGGTCTCATCCTCATGTAATTTTGTTTTCATCCTCACACTTTGTCTACCAGATATCTATGTCCTGATCATATCCCATGCCCACCATGTTGCTACCAAGGGACACTACATCGCTCTAGTGGCTACCACGGTTGAGACGGGCGAACCAGAAGATGAGTTGAAACCCGGTCTAGATCTGCTTGGCCCCATCCTTGAGAAGTTTGTGTCTGTCTCTGACATGTATGAACCAAACGACGATGGCAAGGAGAACCAGGTAAACATTCCCCCCCCCCCTCCCCCCGAGGAAATTTTCAGATAATATTGAAACAAAATCACTACAAAATGCATGACAGTTTGCGATAAATTCTTACATGTATTGGTTAGAGAGATTTTTGAGATATAATTATAAAATAATAATGTCATTTTATAAAGCGTACATTCCATTCTAAAAGACTGCTCAAGGCCCTCTGTACAATATCAAAATAATTTTATAATATAAAAACTACAACAAAAACAAAAGCTTAAGTTTCTCAGGGATTGTGCAAGGCATTTTCTGTCTTTATTAGATTGATGCCAAACAATGTGTGTGCATCAGAAGATTAGAAAACAATTAAAACACAAGTTTTAGAACACCTTTTGTAAACCCAGAGTCATGAATTATTAGGGTATGACAAATAAGTGGGAATGTAGGTGTGATACTCAATGATACTTGAATTGTCAATAACTGGAACAATCTCTGTGAATAAGTAACCAACTAGCCCTGGGCAGCTAAGCTTTGCGCCTTGAGCACATTATTCATGTAGAGTTGACGCATTATTAATACTCTATATTATTATTCAGGCAGGTCCACATGAACTTTACTGCAGAATGTCCTTGAACCATCTTTAGTTTGCTCATTTTGAAAATTATAGATTTAAACAAATTGGACATAGTATGTTAGCCTCCCTGTAAGAGTGGTTATTCAGTGTGTATTCTTATCAAACTGATGTCTGATTTCATTTCATTTCACCATGCAGCTCTTCATCTCCACTTCTTATGATGCGACCACACACTTTGAGACAGTCCTTGACGATATCCAAGATATATACCTGAGAGCTACAGGAGAAGCGATAGACTTTTCAAAAGTCCAGCATGATCTAGAAGCCAACAAAGATTCCCAATAGGCTCTCTCTCTCTCTCTCTCTCTCTCTCTTTAGTCCCCAGTCACTAGTCCACTATCTTTTGTGTGAGTTGAGTTCTGTATTGAGAGAGCTAAGAGGCTGTATGTGCAGGAGAAGCCATATAAAGCAATTTTATCATTTGAAGTCTGTTTTATCGCTGCTCATGATCTATTGAACTCCAGTATAGTTGCATATCACTACTTAAAGTGCAACCATATGATGTGTACTTAAATTCATCTTGTAAATGTAATTTGAATTGATCAAATGGTATCACATAGATTGTGTTAAAGCGTATGAATATATAGGGTGGTTTATTTTTGTTTTTCAAAAAATTGGATGTACAGGTGGTGTAAGGGGTAGATTCTTAAATCAAAATGACTTTTTTTTTTGTTCTTCTCCAAATTAGTGAGGTGGTGATAAATGTTTACATTCCACATATTTTATTTGTAAATTCTGAAGATCAACTTTTAAGGAATTTTTCTTCTTCTTATTCCAGCTGTAATTGTGAACCAATCATGCTTCCTATTAACAGTGATAACTTGTACAGAAGTTATGGATGATGATGTATACTACTTAATGAGTTATGCCTTTCATGTTCATAATGTGTGTATTGCAACTGAATTAGAGCTAGGCTAATCAAACTTGAGGTCGAGCATTTTAAATGCACTTTCCATATATGTACATGTCTGTGAATTCGAGCAAAAGACAAAATTATTGCTTATTGCTATTCTTGTTTTGTTGTTGCATAAAATACCTAGTATCACTGCTTTTAGAGATGATTAATATATTAATGAAAAGTATCTATCACATTTAGTATATTAGATTATCAACTCTTTTGAAAATATGTGCAAACTTAAAGAGAGCAGATGGAAAGGTTACAGAACAGAATATTGCAGCACATACATCTCTTTAATAGATGTAATGAATTTGTTATGTACAAAGGAACATGCGTTGCCGACAGGAATTTGAGGATTTTGAGGAAAAGAATCTGTATTCTTTACTCTTTTACATGCAAAAACAATATCATTGAAAAAGTAGGCAGTCCCATTGTAATACAAGTAGCTGATCTATATCCATTTTTAGCGAGAAAAGCTTGGTAAGATGCATACAAAAAAAGGCCTCTAATCTTTATTTGAAGGAAAACATTTAGTTCATGAATAACAAAGGCTCAAAACTTCATGTCTTGTACATAACAAAGAAGGTTACCATATTTATTATTTAGCTCGTGCCATTGTTATTCGAAGAAAAAAAAAACAGGATTCAAGTACAACCGCAATGACTACAGCTTTAGAAATTTATGGCATTTAAATCTGAAACATTATACATACCTGTTGAATTATGTATTGTAATCTGTCCAGTGTGAATGTGCTTTTAGAGTAGAGTATGTGGAATGTCTTGTTCTTCACTTGCTAGATAGTTTTCTCAAAATCATGTGCAACTGAAAACCCATACTGTGTCCTTCCTATAAAGCTTGAAATATAAATACTTTAGTGTGTGAATGGAAAGGATAGTTGATGAAGAATGAAATTAGGTTTTGTTTTTTAATTGAATTTCAAGAAATTATTTACAAAGTAAGTATTATTCTGGTTGCTTCAGAATTGATATGACATCGCTTTCAATGTTTCATATTTCACTTGTGTATTTCATACACCACAAGAATACTCAAATGAAAGTAATTGATTTTCATACACTCATGATGTGAGGAATTCTTAGTAATTGCAATAGAGCTGACAATCTTTTTTTTTCTTGCCCATTTTTATGAAATATTAACTGATTACAGGAATAAAGTATACATTTTCCAAAAGCAACATTCAAAGAGTTTTGAAAGCTTGGGAATGTGCAGATATCACTATACACTGGAATAAATGAGGTGTGAATACATTGTATAATGAATAAAGTAGCATGAATGTTTGCAATATAATGGCTGATGTGGCATTCTAGAAAAGAAAATGTCTTATTTAATAATGTATCACCTGGTGGGGAAAAGTATAGTACTATTGAGTTTCATACCAAATCTGCGCTGGAACACCCAGTGATGCTCATTTGCTCACAGGCCATGTGCTTCTTTAGTTGCAATATTTTTGTGTATACAAGAAAGATTATTGTTTATTTTCCATGAAATAATTGTGTAGTTGATGTTCTGAAGTTTTCAATGTTTATATTTTTTATTTATCATCCATAAAACTTGCCTTTATTTGATATGAGAAGTGTGTTTGAAAACAATCCATACTGAAGAACCTTAGTGCATTCAAGCCTACTTAAGTATATTTGTTGATATGAATGAAAGCTAATGCGCTGTAAAAGTTAGCATTTATGTAATGTTTTATCATAAACAGATTTTATCTTGTTACACATTCTTACTTAGTTTATTCTTATCTCTGATTGCAATACAAGCCATTGTGTTTATAAAGAGCTTTTCTTTATTTTGTATTAGCTGTAGTCAATCATGTATTTAAATTTTATTGTTCCTTTGTCATATTAGTAGAATGAGGGAAATGGTGATGGTTGGCAAAGTGCAAAATAGATTTAAAAATATACACAAATTGCATTATTTGGTTGCGTAATGGTCCATACATCTACAAGTAAGGTTGTCTTTGTTGATAGCATTGTTATGATAAGGACGCACTTCTATGTTCATTCCATGTCAGGTTCGATTCAAAAGATGCAATTTCAAATATTCAAGAATCTGGAGACCACTTGACATCTCAGAAATTTATATTTCATTTGATTCCATCGCAATTCTTGGATTGGTCACAGTGTTTCTATAGGTAAGGATTAGTGGAATAAATACAAAATATCTATTGATCTTACCTTGCCTATGTCGTGCATTAAATATAATATTGGGGGACAACAAATATAGATGTGTATGTTGATTAGCAATGAATAGATATATGCCATAGTACTGCCTGATATATATGAAACCTTAAACTTGGTAGGCCTATCTACATCTGTAATTCCAAGCAAGTTGTAGAATTTGCATTGCCATGGCTGTCATTAAACATGTTTTGAAGGCCCTAGGTGTATTGCAGTTTATTTGCTTCAGAATGAAATAAATGTATGGTCATCTGCACGCAATAACTGTCTTTTTGTTTTCTGTGTTAGTTTATGTTGCTGGATCTAGCATCGCTGAGGGGGTATATATGCCCTTTCATTGTAACCCAATCTGGCATATACCTTAAGAAGACATACAACACAAGAAATTGATATTACCCCAAGCATAAATTTTTGCCACTAACATGAACCCAAAATGAGGTGCTAATTTGTTTTTTCCTTTGGGGGGGGGGGGGGGGGG
>BEXV01000036.1:172562-187844 GCA_003118195.1 Hemicentrotus pulcherrimus | reverse complement strand
TTATGGGGTCGAGGAACTTCAGGAAACGTTGTAAGCTAATACATAGTAACTCCAGTTGACTTGTCTATAATATTAAACTTTACGGTAATTATCTAAGTTTTATATACATGTATAGTGTTGTTGCTATAATTGTTTTTGTATGTTTCCTTCAATTTAGTGATGATGAACAAGAGGGTGAAGATCCCAAATTAGAGAGCTTACATGCTGCAATTAGCAGTCAGGTGAGTCATGGTAGTTGATCATCTTAATCAAGATTCTAGCACATTCAGAATGCAAATTATATGGATCAGCAGATTCCCAAAATCAAAATTATGGATTAAACCAGCTACGCTACATGTGTGTAGGTCATCATTTAATTGAAATGATTAAATGTTCAATGTAAAAAGATTGTATTTATGAAAGGAAACTAAGAAGAAAAAGGTAAGAGAGAGTAAGCTTGAAAAAAAAATGACATGAAATGATAAAGTTGTGATTTGTTTATATTAAAGTTTTGTTAGATTTTGGAGTCTTAGATTGTTAAATGAGTCATGAAATGTGATGTCAAACTTTAGTTAAGTTTCAACTTATTTTGTACAAATTGTTTTTTTGTCTCTTTCAGAGAGAAAAAACTGAGGAGGAAGAGTATCGGCAGATAGTAGCCTCTGGTAGTTACGACCTTGCTTCGAGCAGCTCGCAGCCTATGGTAAAAAGACCCAAGGTGAAGAAAAATGCATATTTTAGTGATGAGGATGAAATCAGTGACTGAGACAGGGAGTCTGATGATCAAAGCTTAAGCTGCCAGGTTCTCATGGTGTTATGGAACAACGTCCATGCAGAGATGTCCTGCTGTTCCCGCACTGGAAGGCTAATCAGGAGGAAAGTCACCAAATCCCGATGACATCTTGAATGGCTTCTGATCGTGCAAGATCAGAGCAGATATGCTGATTAAAGACACGTCATCGTGGGTTCTTTTAGGGAATTTGACACCATTTTGGTTCGTACCTGTTAACATGTGTATTCAATCGACGAGAGTGATCTTCACTTTTACCAACCGGTCTTGTGTAATGCACACATGCACCCTCCACTGTTTAACAACCCATAAGGAAATCTCCCTAAAAAAATGTTCTCCTAGTCTAGAAGGCAATTAAGACCAGTAAGTTTCTTGTGGGACAGTGAATTTTTGCTGTGTATAATACTTATGTACACATTAAAGCTGAGTTTGGGTCATGGGATTGCATAGTGAAAGAAACGTTGTGGAATCGATCAGAAAAGGTTGATCATCTAGCATATAAGTTTTGGTATGTACTGCAAGGTTCTGGAATCATCAAAATGATAAGAAATTTGGCCCAGTTTTGGTAAATTTACAAGCACTGTACACAGAATGATGTATATGGGACTACACGAACACGTGGCATAAAAATCCATCCCGATATTTATGATGTTACATGCCATATTAAAAAAATTAAGGCATTTGAAGAGCCATGCTTTTGTGGAAATATTTGTTGATTGATGTTCTTCCACACTTGCATAATACAATGATAATGCTCACAAATTATTTTTCACCTCTTCCCAGAATTCAACATTTTTTCGGAAAAAATAAGGGTAGAGAAGATAAGATGGTCTAGAAGTTGTATATTGAGAAAGAAAAAAATATCTGCATTCTGATTTTGTAACTTGGTGAAGCATAATCTCTTCATCTGTGGAAACTTGAATCATTCTTCAGGATTCATGTCCTTAAACTTGTCACATCTAAAAAGGGTGTGAGTGTCATTTAATACACAAAGGTCAGGTCCTGTTGATGGCGATGAAGTCACAGTCGGTCACTGCATACGTCTTGGATATCATCTTCTCGTTCTTGAGAAATGGTTTTGTCATCTGACTGCTTTGAGGCTTCTCCATGAGCTGACCATTTACTAGGTTGTTCTCTTCATCAGCAATGCCTTGGATGAAATCGAGAACATCTTCAAAGCGTGGCTGCCTGTACTCTTTGTGTACGTTAGCAACTACCCTCAACCATTTTCCTCAAAAAAAGTTAGGGACGTTTGATGTCTTGTGTGATGAAGACCTCGCGCTGGTCTGGCTGACAATATTTTCCCATGGTGACTCTGGGAATGGAACTGATTGCATTTGAGCACTATATGTGTGCTGTGACTTATCATTCTTCTAATACATGTAACATACAACTTTATCCTTTCTTCAACTACTAGGAAACCAGTATTTCTCTCTTAATTTGCTTTTAGTACGCACAATACTCTGGTGTGCCGAGTGAGCAATGTTAACTATCTTTGGCTGAAATGGAATAACCACAATCCTATTTCCTCTTGTTACAATGCTTTCTACTACTGACAACTCTTCCCGAAGCATGAAGTATGGCTTCAATTCTTCAGATATGGTCCTGCGGTTTGCAGACCAACCTTTCTTTATGAACTTCTTAACTTCAACCAAGACTTTGTCATTTTCAGTTGCTTCTTGCAACTCCTTATATCTGAGGAAACGCCCAAAAGAGCCTTTGCTGATTTCTTGTTTACTGCTATTGCCATTATTGCTGTTTAAGTGCAATTAAATGTTTAATGCATATTATAACGAATGAGACATGTTTTGAAGGAAAGTAATCATTAATGAATTACTAGAGAAAAAAGTGAATTATGGCATGGTTACTTAATTATTATATTAGTTTTGAAATTCATAATATAAGCAATTGTTTGTCCACTTCAGACTCATCATAAACAACAATGTTGCTGTGGCGGAGAGTGTATCTAATGACCAATAAACTTTATACCTTTTTGTGTGGATCATGAATAATTCATATTTGGCCTGATAGTCTTAAACTTTAGACTTCTAATCCTACAGTTGGTGCAATATATATGGTTTCGTAAAAGAAAATTGCCATTAGTTTATACATGTATATGATTCACCCATTTGGAATTGTTACCAAATCATAGTAAATTTTCCTTGTTTAAGAAGTACTAGATTGCTTTGGCCTAAAAGTATCTCTTGTCATTATGGCTGGGGTTTAGCAGTTTATGCTTTTGTCATTAGAATTTGACGGTCTGCTCTATGAAATGGGTTAATTTTACAGGGAGAATTTTCTTGAAGTGTACTCCAATGTGGAAGAAACATTATTTTGCAAGCTGTGATTACTATAGATTGTTATTGTTGTTAATTTAGTATTTTACTGTTGAAACATTTATATTTAATGACATTTCCTAGGATACCAAGCAAGGTTAAACTTCCATTAAAGGAATCCGGTAACTTTGTCTCAGATTCTGAAACAAAATTCTGGATTTAGCTCATGATGCAATGATAATTATAAACCTTCAGGTCAGTCAGGAACCCCATGACTTTTACAAGCCGATCGCCTGTCTGATTATCAAGATATTGTGGCGTAACCGGGCTCTGCCGGGGTGGCGTTCTGCCTTGCAGTCTCTCAAAACTTGGTCCACGCTCTCGACAATCATTCATCAACTATATTTCTCAGTGGGCTCTCACAACCTATATCGTGTATGATTAACGTGGACTAGCTCTCATTTTACTCACTCCCGCAATCACTAAATGTCTTGACAGGACTAAAGAACAACACTTGCACAGTATCTGAAGTTAATTTAAGTGACTTAACTTGTTCCTGGTAACGAACCTAGCTGTCGCAACGACAATTCAATGCTGACTCACAGATCACAACTATACAGAACCTGTCCCCACAAAAGCTGAACGCTGACTGACTGACATCTCACGATGTACAGATATATATTTCACAATTAACTATAACGCCCTCTACGTCTTACTAAATTACTGGGCTAGTTGTGCTACAATATTTATGATTGGAATTACAAAAAACCATTTGCCTGACGGTTTTCATAACACTACAGTCTATTGGGGAAAACAAGTATGGTAAAACCGGTCACACAAAGATTTTTACTTTTTTGAGGCACTTCTTGTTATTTTGAAGCGCAATTTTTTTAGGGCTTCAATGTTACACCTTATGGGAGACACTGAAAACATGTAGGGCCATGTATCTCAGATTTAGCATTGTTAAGCGATCCCTTTAAGAAGTTATGCCCTCCAATTCCTTGATACAAGAAGGTTCCCTTTAGTTAATCTGATCTCTCAAGGTTCTATTCACTCCTATTTCTAACCTTAATTTGTTTTGGAGTTCTTCTTCAGACATGTATTTGTGTTCAGTGATGGCCCTCTTTTTTGTTGTTCACACCCTTGTTCATATCTTGAAATGGGCAAGGTGTATAATTATGTTATCACCGTTTTTCTGATATGTCAAGGCTTAACCTGTCTAGCTTCTTCACTGACAACATGTATGTATAAGAATGATTAGCCTAAATTTAAGTGATGTCCAGTATACAAATGATGCACAGGTTTGAGTGTGTCGGTAAGAAATGTGTGCACAAGGTCCCTTTGAATGGTTTGAACCCACAAGGCGCAGCCGAGTGGATTTTAGACCAAATTCAAAGGTACCACGTGCAAACAATTGTTTTATAAAATAGAGCCCCCAAAAATTGTCAAAAATACAAAAATCTGTTATTTTACAAATTTACCGGGTGCATGGCAAATCATGCTTTCCGGTAATTACCGGANTCTCTTCATCTGTGCAAACTTGAATCATTCTTCAGGATTCATGTCCTTAAACTTGTCACATCTAAAAAGGGTGCGAGTGTCATTACACAAAGGTCAGGTCCTGTTGATGGCGATGAAGTCACAGTCGGTCACTGCATACGTCTTGGATATCATCTTCTCGTTCTTGAGAAATGGTTTTGTCATCTGACTGCTTTGAGGCTTCTCCATGAGCTGACCATTTACTAGGTTGTTCTCTTCATCAGCAATGCCTTGGATGAAATCGAGAACATCTTCAAAGCGTGGCTGCCTGTACTCTTTGTGTACGTTAGCAACTACCCTCAACCATTTTCCTCAAAAAAAGTTAGGGACGTTTGATGTCTTGTGTGATGAAGACCTCGCGCTGGTCTGGCTGACAATATTTTCCCATGGTGACTCTGGGAATGGAACTGATTGCATTTGAGCACTATATGTGTGCTGTGACTTATCATTCTTCTAATACATGTAACATACAACTTTATCCTTTCTTCAACTACTAGGAAACCAGTATTTCTCTCTTAATTTGCTTTTAGTACGCACAATACTCTGGTGTGCCGAGTGAGCAATGTTAACTATCTTTGGCTGAAATGGAATAACCACAATCCTATTTCCTCTTGTTACAATGCTTTCTACTACTGACAACTCTTCCCGAAGCATGAAGTATGGCTTCAATTCTTCAGATATGGTCCTGCGGTTTGCAGACCAACCTTTCTTTATGAACTTCTTAACTTCAACCAAGACTTTGTCATTTTCAGTTGCTTCTTGCAACTCCTTATATCTGAGGAAACGCCCAAAAGAGCCTTTGCTGATTTCTTGTTTACTGCTATTGCCATTATTGCTGTTTAAGTTCAATTAAATGTTTAATGCATATTATAACGAATGAGACATGTTTTGAAGGAAAGTAATCATTAATGAATTACTAGAGAAAAAAGTGAATTATGGCATGGTTACTTAATTATTATATTAGTTTTGAAATTCATAATATAAGCAATTGTTTGTCCACTTCAGACTCATCATAAACAACAATGTTGCTGTGGCAGATAGTGTATCTAATGACAAATAAACTTTATTCAAACCTTTTCGTGTGGATCATGAATAATTCATATTTGGCCTGATAGTCTTAACTTTCAGACTTCTAATCCCTTTTTTTTCCTTCATGCTGCTACAGTTGGTGCAATATATATGGTTTCGTAAAAGAAAATTGCCATTAGTTTATACATGTATATAATTCACCCATGTGAAATTGTTACCAAATCACAGTAAATTTTCCTTGTTTAAGAATTACAGATTGTTTGGCCTTAAAGTATCTCACCCTATCATTACAGCCGAGGTCTAGCAGTTTATGCTTCTGTCATTAGAACTTGAGGGTCTGCTCTATGAAATTGGTTAATTCTACTTGGAGAAAATTTTTGTGGTGTACTCCAATGTGGAAGAACCTTTTATTTTGCTAGCTGTGATTACTATAGATTGTTATTGTTGTTAATTTAGTATTCTACTGTTGAAACAATTATACCTAATGCTATTTCCTAGGATACCAAGCCAGGTTAAACTTCCAGTAAGAAGTTGTGCCCTCCAACCTGGATACAAGCCGATTCCCTTTAGTTAAGCCGAGTTCAATGCTATTTCTAACCTTAATTCATGTTGGAGTTCTCATTCAGACTTGTTAATTTTTCCTCTTTTTGTTAATACCCATATTTTATCTTGAAATATGCAAGGTGTATAACTATGTCATCACCGTTTTTCTGATATGTCAAGGCTTAATCTGTCTACCTGGTAGCTTGTTCAATGACAACATGTATGTTTGAGAATGATTGGCCTAAATTTCAGTGATGGCCATAAACTGTAATGGTATGGTATGATGATACACAGTGTTGGGTACTTTACTGTACATGTAGGTTGTGCTTTCGTTATGACATTATTCCATTTTGATTTAATGTGATTATTCAATGGATCTGCTGATGTGTCAATATTCAATAAATAATGAACACATTTAAAATTCTTGTGTTTCTGGTGATTATTTTTTCTACAAATCATGTTTTTTTTTATTCATATACAACGTTTCAATTGATTCTTTTCTTCTTCAACTATTTTACATTACAGACTCTCCTTTCATCTTAAAACTTGTATTCAATGACTTTTTCACTGTGTTATTCATATCTCAAGATGCCTTGCACATGGTCATGGTCTCGGTCTCATGGTCTCTCTCCTGTCTGTCTCTCTTTGTCTATCTGTCCCCCTCTCTCTCTCTCTCCGTCTCTCTTCTTCATCTCTTTTGCCCCTCTCCATTAAAAGCATGCATTTCTCCTGCTAAGATTTCCTCTCAATCAAGAATTAAAATAAATTGAGTACTACTGTATGTATGTCCATGTAAATGTATTATAACCTTTCCCAATTTATTTCACTTTGACAACAAAGAAAATATGCAAATAGGGCCTTTTAGACATTTCATAATGTTACTCTCAAATATCAAATGCATCATTCTTTTTTATTTGTACTTTATTAAATAACACTTTCTCAAAATTTGAAGAAAACAAAATTGAAATGGTCTGATGTTACAACCTGACAATTTATATTGACCCAGGCCTGCTTGAGGCACCTACAAAGTACTCCCGAGTACATATTATCAGGACTCTAGCGAAGCATTCCAGAAACTACTTTCTGCCTTGACTAGGATTGTACTACGAGCCCTAAATTTAGTCTTGATACATCTCCACTAGACCAACTTGACCAAGACACCATTATATCTAGCAGTTTGGACTACCTAGTCACCATAAACTGTTCCTCATATAATGTATATATCCTGGTACCAGTGACATCATGTGAGTCCAGCTACTGAGAGTGCACCATGCAGTCTCACTCAGAAAATGATATGCTAATTTATATGGCCTTGGTTTAGGAAAAGGATGTGGGAGGTGGTCTTATCTTTTTGGTCTTAACTTTTTCTTGTTCTTTCCCTTTCCCTCAATTTTATCTCTTTCCTCCTTTTCCTTTTTTTTTCTCCCATTCTTTTCATTTGATTGAGAGCATGTGGGCCACTGTGCCCCCTGTGACTATGCCACTGCCTGGTGCAGTAGGGCCATTCATGGAATCACTATGGCTTCTCATCATGAACTGGTCCTCCCGGTGTCTCCGGATGCAGCAACTCTTACTTGCATTGTAGGCACATTACAGGGACCGATCTTCATAGTCTTGCTGCATGTTCCTCATATATCCTGGTATAGCAGCTCATACTGGTGCACATTTCTGGAATCGATGGGGCTAGTCACCATGAGCTTGCCTCTCATAGCACCACGGCAAATGACTTCCACCAGGTTAATGAAGTCCTGTTTCGTCTTAAAGCTGCCAATGAACTTGGTATGATCAGGAGTTCTGGATAGTGTGAACAGAATGAAACATAGAATGAAACATACCATGCAACATTAATGATGATAATTTGCACACATACAATATAAAGCTACATGTATACCGGTAGACAATTTGAAGCACTTCAGAAATGCAGTAATTGCGTACACATAATTGTCCTTTTTCATAAGGTACAATTTGTAGTTGAAAACGGGTTCTTTCCTATAACTTTGTTTGAAAGGATCTATTGTACATATAGTAAGAATACAACCGACGCTTGGTCTACAGTGTACAAAAATGACTGTAACTTACCAATAAAATTCAAAGAAGATAATACTCAGCATTTTTTCTACTACATATTATTCATGTACAATGCTATTGAATAAAGAATATTAAACTACTGGTATATGGAAACATCTGGACTACCGGTAATGGTCTTCCTTTAAAAAAAAAATCTGCTATGAAACATATTTTAAACAATGCGGTTTCCAAATCGCCAAGATATATTTCAACTATTACCAGGTTTAGACACCAAGAAAGAATAATGAATTGTACATAAAAGCTTACATCAGCAAATTTAAAGCATGAATCAAATAAAGAGGACTTACAAAACGGTAATATATTATCATACACAAAACCCTACATAATACCTTACCCATAATCCACCTTCATGTGTTGTCCATTAAAAAAGAACAATGTTGCCGGAATAAGAGTGATATCAAAGTATTGTGTGTAGACTGGTATACTGTCAGCATCAATGCAGTATATGTCCGCCATCTTTTCCAAGTCTTGGCTTGTCTTTGACAACTGACAAGAAATGGAAAAAGAGCACATATAAATTGCACATCATCAATATTTTCATGTGCTTGTAGTGAGATCAGAGTTTTCTACCTTTCAGAAATATAATTTTTCTTTACATCAGCAGACTGTTAAAATGGATTGGGTAACTAATTTGTCTCAGATTCTGAAATTTAAAAAAAATGGATTTAGCTCATGCTGCAATGATAAGTATAAATCTTTAGGTTAGTCAGGAAACCATTGAATTTTAAAAGCCGATTGCCTATCTGATTATAAAGATATTTATGAGTGGAAATCAAAATACAATATGGTAAAACCGGTCACTCAAAGATTTTTACTTTTTTGAGGCGCTTCATGATCATTCCAAAGCGCAATTTTTTTAGGGCTTCAATAATAGGCCTACATGTACACCATATCACAAACACTGATAACATGTAGAGCCATGCTTCTCAGATTTAACATTGTTAAACGATGCCTTTAAATGTATTTGTGGCTTGGTTGCTTCATCCCATTGAGCTTTTAAACAAATGTCCTACTTGCTTTACAAATGGATGTCACCCAGCCATTAACTCATTCACGACAATGAAATGCTATTTTTGCAGATTCAATAGTTTTGTCAATTTTACATTTACCAATAGATTATTCTCAAACCAATTCAAAGAAAGACTCATAAAATTGAGAAAATGTCTAAAATTCTTACAATTTCATCCAGTTGCATACACACAAGATCATCTGAGCGTCCAAAACGAAGCACGAGTACTTTGTCTTCTGTTTGCTTGATTGCATCATCTACTTCTTTCTTTGATGATAATTTCGGTAGCAAATAACTCATGACAGAAGATATATCCGTCTCTTCTCGTAAAAATCAGTCTACTGTTATGTGTATTGCTGTACCAGTTAACTTGGCAGGTCAGGTGTGTTGTATCTGTGTATGCATGTACAGTGATGTCCTCCTGCTTGTTGAAGAGGTTAGCAGAGGTGGTTGACTAGTTCTTCAGGCGGAGACTTCCATAACCAGCCAAATCAATGTTGTATAATGGGCCTCCTAAAAAAAAAAATTAAAAAAAATATTTAGAAAAAATAAATGCTCATGCAGAAAATCAAATGTTTAGTTTATTTATATGGTTCAACATCTGTCGTTTAAAAATACTAGTACTAGATGGTAAATTAAATGAAAGGTTTATACTGATCCCTGCAGATCCAGACATAAACAATCAGATTTAGAGCTCCTACTTTGTCTAGCAGGATATACATGCAGTAAAGCTCTCAGTCTTCACCCCAAAACTGGCATGGAGTCCGAGCGCGAGCGAACAGCTGATCCCGGTTCATGTACACCCTGCCTCTCTTGACTTTGGATGGCATCTAATCTGCTCGTCTGTTCCAAAATCAGATGAAAATCTTATCAATATCAATCAAGTACACAAAATATAGGCCTACATTGCTGGTTTTAGCAAATGCACGAGCGATGTGTGTATTAATAAGTATGGAATATAATTAATGGCTTAATTGCAGAATACCCTACCATTTTGTTAGTCTTCATATATTAGCCATAGATATAGATTGTGATTTTATTATTTGCGATAACGGTGATACAGGTATTGAAGATTGTATAATGCAAGTGTTTGAATTCATTTGGTAAATGAAAAGTTGAATTCTACGCCGTTTTGTGCGTCATTTGAGCTCTGAATTTGGTGTGTTTGTCGCTAATTTGTGACAAATTAAGATGGCTTTCCTGATGGTATTTCATGCAAAATGTCTGTTATATTGATAAGCACTGATTCTTGTCCTTACCTTTGTCTTGTTTATTGTCTGTTATAGTCATTTAATAGATGAATTGCTTGAATTCTAAGCACATTTTAGTACCACAAAATGTCCAGCCCGTTCATAGTCCCACACATGTATTTGTTTGTACTGTGGTGATTTGACTTGCCTATTTTTATGCATAACTGTGTATTTATTCTGTACGTACATTAACCAATCGCTTTCGACAATTGTTGTCAGGCAAACTTCGGCCAATCAGAAACTTTCCTGACAGCATAAAATTTTCCTTCACGAACATGCTTGATTTTTCGTACACACGCTGTTTTGGATTCGCAGAAGCAAAGGCAGAACTCTCACACTAGCCGAGGAATAATTTTTGTTCGAAATGATGGGAGCATTTTGTTGACTGTTTTTGCATCTTTCTATATTTGATGTTTTATACGGGACACTAGACTTTTCTCCCCGAAGCTCTAGAGTTCTGAGCCTCAGTCACCCGTTCATAGCTACTTGTCACTAATAGCTGATGATTGAGTTTTCTTCGCCCTGAGCACTGACATAAATTACATTGCAAAAGTTTGTTCCCAACAAGATGCAACGGAACATTGAACTTCTCGCCGCCAAGAACTCTGGAATAGCCTACGTTCATCGCCCGTTCCCGAGTAATGTTCGACGAGAACTTGCAACCGCTGCCAGTGTTTGAGAATCTTTGACTTTGAACTTTGCCGTTCCCGACGAGAAGCGACGCGACATTCGTTTATTGCTTCGAGCTTGTTACCACCGTCAGGAGCTGCTTGTGTTGATTGGCGTTGGCGGAGCCTGAACATTATTTGTGACATCGTTGAGTCCACGGAAGCGTTAATTCATTTTATAACTGGATTCAACACCGAACAATATTCAACTCCCAACGATATTCAACACCGAGCGATATTCAACACCAAACGATATTCAATACCGAACGATATTCAACACCGAGCGATATTCAACACCGAGCGATATTCAACACTGAACGATATTCAACACCGAAAGATATTCAACACCGAACGATATTCAACACCGAAAGATATTCAACACCGAACGATATTCAACACCGAACGATATTCAACACCGAACGATATTCAACACCGAACGATATTCAACACCGAACGACATTCATCTCTACTTTATCATTATTTGCATCAAAGTACTCTTGAACATTTGGACGTTCATCGACCACAAATAGCCGAGAGCTTTATTGTCTTTGTTTCTTATGAAAGGACAGGGACATATTTAAATGGTATTGCCTTGTCATTGTTGTTATTTCATTGCTATTTATCGATCGCTACTTTCTTACATGTTCACTTATTGAAAGTAGATATTTTGCAAACCTTCCTCCTTAACAATTGTTTGCAAAGGAGCTTTTGTTTTATGACTATTTCATTGCTATTTATCGATCGCTACTCTCTTACATGTTTACTTATTGAAAGTAGATATTTTGCATACCTTCCTCCTTAACAATTGTTTGCAAAGGAGCTTTTGTTTTATGACTTGATATCTATTGCTGATTGTTGCTCCATATCATTGTTGATGATTTTATTGCTGGTTATGATGATTTATTGTGTGATTGATTGTTGTCGAATATTTCTAAATATTACAGACCGAGATCATTTTTAAATCCTATCCGCATTCTCTAGTGTGTGTTCATTCGTCTGTATGGGAAGAGTTCAAACCTGGTATCGGATGTGACATGCGTCATATACATATGATACTTAAGTACCTTGTGACCTCTCTTACACTGCTAGTCTGCTTTTAAAGACCCTTTTAATCAACAAGTAATGTCTCGTTCTAAAAATACAAAGGAAAAATAATAGTTTTGTGCTTTTTTAATCAACAAGTGATGTCTCGTTCTAAAAATACAAAAGAAAAATAATAGTTTTGTGCTTATACATGTAATAGTGGAATGTCTCGTGCTAAAAATACAAAAGAAAATATTAGTTTTGTGCTTAGACTAGACTAGTATTGGTAGATGGTCGATGGTCGATGGTCGTTGGCCTCTTTTTTAATATTTGTGAGTCGCGTCGTTGGTCGATGGTCGTTGGTCATTGGCTTATTTTTTAATAGTGAGTCTTTTTTTATGGTCGATGGTCGTTGGACGTTGGCTACTTTTTTAGGATAGTCTAGTGAGTCTTCGGTCGATGGTCGTTGGTCGTTGGCTTCTTTTTTAATATTTGAGAGTCCTTGGTCCTTAGTCGTTGCTCCTTTAAACAAATAGGTCTAGCCGTCTAGATCTATGCCTCACTATTTGGTCGATGGTCGTTGGACTCTTCCATTCAATAGTATTTGGTCGATGGTCGCGTTGGCCTCTTTTTTTAATATTTGTCAGACTGTTGGTCGATGGTCGTTGGAATCTTACATTCAGTAGATCTAGTATTTGTCAGACCAGACTGTTCTTCTAATTCAGTAAAACCGTGGTAGGGTATAGGTATTCTGCAATTGTTCAATAAATAATATGCACACATCATCATTTTGCATGGAATTCTGACTCCTGTGTCATCTTCAAGTCAGGCAGTACAGTCAGTGTCCTATCGATTTTTAATTTTTAAATTAGGAGGTCTAATCAAAATTTAATTAGACCTAGGAGTCTAATTGGAGTGCAGATTCGATTCTAGATCTAGAGTCTAGATCTATTGAATGAAAAGTCTTGAGTTGAGAACTCCCCTGTACGTACCTTTGATTATAACACAATTATTAAGTACTTTTCTATTCTTCTGTTGAAGTTGAACAGAGCTGAGCGCTTGAAGTTGTAACTTGTACAGTCATTCATATGCATCCACTCTGCACATCAAATATGAAACCATAAGAGTAGCCTAGTCATGTGACTGTTATCAGGTGACCATCGGATCGGAATTGTCTTACATACAACGACAATCACATCACTGCATGCACTAAACGACTACAAACAGTTGCGGTTTTAAAGGACCGACTAACAAAACTAGAAAGGCATTTTAATAAATGTGCGATCGACTTAAGTTATAGAATCGAGCTGCTCTTGTCTTGACTGTGAACAGAAGGAGAGGTGACTAGCTGAACGAAACGTGAGTTTTATATATATATCTTGCGGATCAGGCCAGCGCCAGGCCAGGTTGAGCTGAGGCTCCAGTCTAGCTAACTCCGGGAAGCTCCAACACCGGCGCCGCAGGCGTCGGAGCTTCGGTTTTACTGTCGCACAGGCTACAAATAAAAATTTTCTGGCGACATTATTGTTAAATCTGCAAAAGGAGTACTTACAATTTTTACATCATAGGGTGCACGACTCCTCGAAGCAGATTAATGATCACTTGAATTCATAATTTGAANGGGGGGGAGGCAGCAGAGCCGACTCGTACTCATCTGCTCGATCATAGCAAAAAAAGTCTGTCTATGACCAACAGAGATCGTTCGCTTAATCGCTTAGTGCTTAATTGTGTCAATTTCTCAGATATTTTATAGGCCTATACTACTAGATTTTTCGCATGTAATAATAACCTGCAGGGCTGACATTGAATCTGATAATATTGCTGCAGATAATCATACTGGAAGATATAGTCCTCATCAATTATCCAGTGTAAGGCTAGGATGATCGCTGCCAATTCAGCAGTCATAATATTTTGCTGGGGTGGTTCTCACTCTACTTAAATTCTGGAATTTAAAAAGCTGCTCCTAGCTGTTAAGCCATTATCAAGTTTGGACCCATCTGTATGTATTTTCAAATAGTTGTTCCATGTTATTGAAATGAATTCTAATGCACAAATTAAGTGCTGTATTGGAAGCAACTCTTTCTGTTTCACTTGATCATGTATACTGAAAGAAATATTTGGTTTCACAAAAAAACCAAGGACAAGTTCAAAGAGTACAATCAGCCTGTTTTTCTAGATTTGTTGTTTTTAAAGAGCAGGCTTGATTCATTGTTTCCATTTATTGCATTCATATTGCAAAGAATTGTGTACCTTAATATATTCTTTGTTGGATGATTATCCTTTCTTGTTTGTAAATCAAATTTGTAACTCTGTGAGGGACTCCCAGCACTCAAGCTGTTGCGCTGCTAAGGATGATGTGGGTAATCCACCAGTGATAATCCTAAGCGCTTGGTATTGTATAGAATCAATTTCTTCAAAAGTGTACTTGATGTTGACCCATTTATGCTTTACATCCATAATCTATAATCAGCCTGATAAGGCCTTTATATACCATTATCAATACTCATGAGTTGTATGATTTGCATCCCCATCGGTACTAGCTACACAGCGTAATGAATTCAGATGTTTTTTGCATTTTTTAACGATAGATTCTTAGGAATTTGTGTGAATTATGATGGGTAATAATACAATCATTAATCTGTAGCTTAACTTCTTTTATTTCCCATCTCCCAAATAGGACAGTTGTTGACTTCAAAGAGGACACATGCATGTACTATCCCCATCTTTTACACCAGTTTTTTATATCTTCTAACGCCGATTGTACTTTTTTTATTTAGTGCAGATTTTAAGTTTCGGCTTTAAAAACAAGATACAAATATCATCCGCTTAAAATGAAAAGTCTTGATAAAAAAATCAAGATCACTCAACATAAATGTAAATAGCAGTGGACTGATTACATTTTCCTGAGGGATTCCTTGTAGTACTGCCTTACTGTTTTACAGTGTCTTGTCTACTCTTACTTGAGCAGTTCTCCGGATAAAAAAAATGCTTCAACCCAGTGGAGGATCCAGGATTTGCCGATTGGGGGTGGCCTAAAATGTAAAAAATCGCAGCAACCAATATCCCGCTCAGTGTGGGGGGGGGGGGG
>BEXV01000036.1:106293-128297 GCA_003118195.1 Hemicentrotus pulcherrimus | reverse complement strand
CCCCCCCCCCCTCTGGATCCGCCACTGTGTAGGCATGTATACGCACGATTTGATGTAATGTAACAATCTCTTTAGAATAAGCAAATTTCGGTTAAAGTATGATTTGAAAAGACATGTAGTAATTCCTTTATAAGGTACTAATAATGTTGATCAAGTTTTGTCACCACTTGCCAAATTCAATTTAGACTGCTCTCATTGTTCTATGCATAATAATGTTCACATGCCTTCCAAGTATACCAGCAAATGATATATAGCTATATATATATAGGCATATAGATAGTAGGAATTAGCGAATACAATTCTGCTTATATAGGAGTCTGCATGATTATCCTTTGTTATGTTATGTTATTGGATACAGTCAATAAATACTAATTGTTTGCCAAGTTCAAAGTATTTTGACGCTCCACATACGTCTCTTTCACGAATGCAGAGTCACGGTTAGTTTAACATTATAGATAGTTATACCCTGGCATTTTGTTTTGGGGGATTTTTGATTGATGTTGGTAGAAGTTTACTCTATTATTATGGGAGTTGGACTATTTCTCATGAATCTGAGTTAGAAGGAATTACAATGGGAAATTGTTTTTTACAACTTGGAATTCGATTATTAAAACTAGGTTGGGGAAGGCCATTTGCAAAGTGGCCCCGATAATAAAGGCGAAGTACCATACCACGCAGTGATCTGGAGAATCATGATTTCTAAACTAAACTCAAGGCCGTATATTGTTAAAATGATGACCAGTGAATTGAAAAAAAATAAAAAATAAATCTGGTAGATCAGTATTATTAGGTTTCGTGATCCAAATTTAGGTATATCGTTTATAGATCGGTCAAAATTGTGGGCTCTCGGGAGATAATTTTGAGAATCCTTTTTTTTCTTCTTCTTCCCCGGTGATATTTGTTTGAAAAGTTGTGAGACGAAATATCTGGAAATATGATTCCCTTTTCTTTTGCCTTTCACTGTCAGAGAGTCAGCGACGAATACACTTGTACCACAAAAACTTTCAGGATCATCTAGAGTGCTATATTAAGAGATTATCAATAAAAAGATCTTAAGATTCCCTGGATGCCATTAAATTTTTTTTAGTAGACTTCAGACAAGTAAACAATTATATTTTTCGAAAATATGTCCTCGTTATGGAGACATGTACATGACAAGATCGAGTGTAATCAAGTGTCATAAAGTTAATTTAGGTCATTCAATTTATTGATCATAAAATAAGGGCTCGTGAATTTGAATCAGTGATTGGTGCTCACAGGATACGGGTACCGTTTCACCTTGGTCCAGTGTTATCAATCCATGCCGACTATAACAGATGGGTACCAGGCATATGGAAACTGAAATGTCTCTTCTGTCTCTGCTCTTGTGTCGCAATTTGTTACGGTCTGTCGTCTATTGTTTTGTTTTCAGTCAATCCCCCCTTCCCCAAACTTAATTATTATTCTGATACGGGCAGCCAAAATATTGATTGAGGGGTTCTTTAAAACACCGAATTTCTCTTTATGACAAAAGACAAACTCTGTACTGAAAAGAGATGAGGATAATCTCTTAAACTGTAACATAAATACTTCTTTGTAGTATATAGAGTACTGAAGCTGTGACAACATAATTTATTTTTAAAATTTCTCAATTTAAACTTCATTTTCCGAAAGAGCATCAAAAATAATGTCCACATGTCGAAAACCAAATGAAAATGTTAAAGTATTGGCTGAGATATGACCATCTAAATAAATAGATTGCCATAAGAAATCTATTTATTCAGACGGTCATAACAATTTAAGGAAATATCTCAGCCAATATATTCATTTGGTTTTCAACATTTGGACATTTTGTAATGCTCTTTCGGAAAATGAAGTTCAAATTGAGGAATTCTAAAAATAGTTTTTTGATGACGTCACACTTCTCCATTCTATTAGAAACAATATTAATTAGTTATCCTAGGGTCGTTGATGGTGACAATATAGTTTAGGGGAATTAGAATCGCCGCGCATGACTCAAACTTCAAAGGACATTGGAAAAGCGATGTTATTCCAAAGGACTTCTATTTCCGCCACTCACGACCCGACCTTCCTTCGTGTCTGTTCCTCCTACAATAGATAAACGGCTACAGATTTCATTCCAAGCTGTTTTCTCTTCCATGAAAATCCCATATGGCAAAAAGTAGATTTTTTAGACGAAAATTCAAACAATTGCTAATCATTTAACGCGAATGTTTTTTTAAATAAATTGTACGATTCCTTCCTGGATGAAAATATACATTAATTAAGCAGATATAAATAAGAGCAACGAGAAAGCAAAATGACGTCAACGGAATTCCCCTGAAATGAACATGAGGAATTGGAGTGAAATATTGTTGTCAGACATGACACACCTAAATACATCTTGGCAAGATGTCAAAAGCGATATTGCCTAACAATCGCTGTTTTGATGTGTTGTAGATTCCCGATACAAAATAACCACTTGAGTTAACCCAAATGTATTCATATGATTTTTTTGTTCATGAAGTGCGCCACAATACTTGCAGGATCTCAGCAATAGAGCACCATTTTTTCCGATTCGTGGTGCTTAGATACAAAAGGATGAAACGCTTGACTAGAGATAGTTTTGCCGAAGGGTTTTTCTGGTATTGTTAACTGGAACTGGAACTTTCCATAGAGTGTGTATATATTGTGAAACTATGTAAACAATATACATTTCCACTGGAATTAAGGATTGGACACTATATTTGAGTGCAGTTTAACTTAACTAACTCACTTTTGTAGTGAACTGTTTGATTTGTTATCAAGCCTATCATATTGGTAATTACCTCAGACTATAATGATACGTCTTTTCAGATCATTTTTTTTCTTCTTGACACAATATAGAGAGATGTGTTTGTTAAGCACCAATCCCCCCCCCCCNACATTGTACTGCGTATACGCGCTAAAACAAGTCAATGTCAAAATATTCATAATCAAGTCGGGAATCAAGTGTCTTCAATTATATTTAGGGTACACTAACAGATGTTATGGCACAGAAAGTTTTCGGAAAATGTATTGATCTATCACCAGAGCTGAACATGTATTGATATATTAGGAATATATAGAGTAGAATTGGGGTAAAGTATCGATCTACCAGATTAAAACAATAGCAGTTTAGTGTGCACATGTGCTAAACTGTATATTGTTCTTGAAGTATGATACCAAGGGATTTCCGGTGGGTATGGTGCTAAAAACACGTGTTAACATATATGTATACTTGACATTCAAAGTCGGCTGTACTCCTGTAGTAAGACATGTAAGGTGACGGGCTTATTAACGACGGTTATTATAATGTCATTATTCCTTATGCCCATGTTTGATTGGTAATTTAAAAAAGGTATTTAAATCAAAATCTTATATCGAGAATTATAACGCGTATTTTACTTTCTAAAGAAATTCCCTCTATAGAATTCTCTATCTTCTTGAATGAGATCGTTTTCTTGTAAATTGTTAACTTTTGTTGGTGCTCCTTTATTTTTTTCCTAGACCTACCCACTCTGTTATTCACATAAGTGCACCTACCTCTCTTTATAGTCGGATGATGAATCATGCATGTATTAGATTGACAATTAATATCAGGTATCCAAACTCTTACATTGAATTTTCGCAAAACAACTTTTATTTGTATTGCATTTTAGTGTTGTGGTAATATTACTGCAGGCTATTCACTGAGGTTTATTTGTCGCCATTGTCAAGTCACGTGCAATGATTTCCTGCCATTTTCATTAACAATCAGTCTTCTTCTAAGAAGTTTCTGAAAAGCATAATGTTGTCGTCATCATTGGTAGTGCGAGAGATGTTAAACCTCCCTAAATTAATCGCAGACTAGTAATAGTATAGTAAAAAAACAAACCTCTTCCGATATAACAATTTAATACACACTTTAATACCACGATGAAGACTTTCCAACGTGACACCATGACATATTCAGTTCAACTGAACTAAGTTTCGAAAATATTGACATCTGACAATGTCTTCTGCATTAATTAATATATTATAGCACAGTGATATCTTTGTAACCGTGATCTTTGGCCTTTACCCAATATATGAAGTCTAAAACCATGTTCCGATTATTTTTTAAAGACCGTCTGTACTAGTTAGGCTAGGAGGGATTAGACCACCCAGGGTGGTCACTGACAGGTGGCTATCTCATCAACTCAGCCCTGAATTAACATAAGAAAAAGAGGATCATGAGGCACCAATGGTCATCGATTAAGCATTTTTGTTTTCTATAACTATAGAGGGAGCATAGCTACACGTTGTACAGTGGGGCTTTAAAACAAGATCTTATTTAAAAAACGGTTTCATTGTTATTGTATAATAAAGTCAGATCATCTATTTACCAACCACCTGCCCCTCTTACATCCATGTTGTTAACACTTACCCGTAGTATGTCTTCGGGACATTCCTCAGGAAACCCTGGATCATCACCCGCTTCTACAAGTACAGCCATCGTCGGTAGGCGATGTTCTTCAACTAATACCACATCCATCGATGTATCCTGCAGGCCTGGTACCAATCCTGTTCAAAGGTACATGTATGACAAATTATCAAATAATTAAGTAACAGGTTTTAATATTTTGGTGTGCTTTCGAATACGCTCCTGGCTCTGTTGTGTAAGATCGTCACAGGGCTAGTCTATGAGAAAAGTTGGGCAGCAGACGAATGAATAAAAGAGCACTTCACAATAAGAAGCCAATGCATGAATGAGCACCGGTACACAATAGATTAATCTTTCTCATTTGCATAACCCGTCATCCAATGAGTACACAGGATTAAAAGGAGCGGTGACGAGTTTCATTGTTTGTCAACACAGATAGACCTCTCCTATACGAGTGTTAGGTATGCGGGCATTAAGTTGAGTTTTGACCAACTTTATTATAGATCTTTTCCAAAAGAAAAAGGAACTGTGTATTCAAATGAACAACTGCAATGTATACAGGTCTCGATCCGAACGCTGGTGCAGTATTTGTGTATGAGTTTTACACCAACTCTAGAGCCTCCTTACCGAAAGAAAAGGGACCATGTTTTCAAATTAGGAACTGTATAGCGTATTTTACCAAAAGAAAAGGAACAATATGTTGACAACTGATGAACTATATAGTGTATATTATGTCTACATCTGAATGATGGTGTATTTGTGTTTGTTTGACCCAAGTCACCCAACAGTTCGTCTTTATTTTGGAAGTAGATAAAAGAAGGTACATTTCAATTACCCAGGTCCTCTACCAGAAGACGAGAGAAAATATTTCCTCATCGACTGGCAAGAGGCAGGTTAACAGATATGATATAACATACAGTAACACAATTAACTAGGTACACATGTAATAACAAATACAGGAACAGGAGACAACAGACAAAGACGAAATCAAAAAAGAAAAATGAGAATAATAAAAACGATAACATAAAAATTATGTCGATATTATACTGGAATTTATTTATTTTCGATTGGTTAGTGTTATATTGGCGATTTGATTCCATTAAAAAAAAAGTAGATAGTTGTAGGCCTATAATATACATTAGTGATTCTGGATAATTGTTTTCAAGGGAAAACAGATTGTTACCAAAATTAATGTTTGTTTCTTGAACACTATGATCTCTTATTCAGGTTTTAAAAACTTAATTGATATATATTATATATACGCTGTATTGGTTTAATGCCCTATTCTAGCTCCTTGTCCATCGTACATGCAGTGCCCGAATATTGATACACCACCATTTACAAAATGTTTTCTGAAAGACAAACCATGTGATAGCTGAAACACTTGTTTTGAAAATAAAAATATATCTTATTACGCTCAAATTCACTTGCAATTAAGACTAGTACTATGCAGAACTATGAATTTGTTTTTGTTTGATCTTATGAGCTCTGAGCTATAGTCTGTACAGTAAGCAGACCGTTCTTCATTGATTTTGTGTGCATGATTTGTGAAATATGCAAACGGCAGGGATTGAATACATCGAAACTAGATTTTGATGGCTAGACTTTTTTTCTAATTGTAATTTTGTGCAGGTATTCAGTTCCAAAGCATATAGCACAGTCACATCAAAAACAAATACTTCCGTTGCATACCGGAAGGAAATTTCTATAAGCGGATCATCTCTGTTTTACCTTGTGAGTACAGGATATTTCATGGTAAAGACGGCATTTCAATCAGAGTGTTCGGTTTTACAGGTAGTTTTCATTGCAACAGGCGAGTTTCATATTTATTGAAATGTTTACGATTTTGGGTTTTTCATAATTTCAAGCAAACGACACAACATGAAATTGAACTCCCACCCCACTGGTGGTCTTGCTGAACTGATTTATGTCATGACTAAAATACGGTCTTTTCACGATCTTGTTTTCACAATAGTCTAATGTCTTTTTAACTTCACTATGGACTTTACATTTGTTCGTGAATTAAAACTTTTTTTTTTTTAAAGGACACTTACCATAACACGGCATAGTGAGTATCTCGTCAGCACAGTGTACGATCAAGTCACGGAGTATAAGTCACAAATGAACTTGGATCTGTTTAGGATACTCATATGACATAACCAGCATCATCTTTACACAACGTCTATATTCAAGAACATGTGTCTGAGCAGTCTAGTCTGAGACTGAGATATTAGGGTATATCCCTTCAAGTTCAAGAAGAAGAGGGGAAGACCTCGTAAAGGCTTTCTAGACGATGTTATCACACAGTGTGGAGCAACAGGATATGAAACGATGAAACGTTTGGCCCAAGACCGAGGAACTTGGAGAGAAACTCGGAGAGACACTTGATATAGAATTTTGAATGGGTCACTGAACCTGTCATAAACTGACAGATCACTATTGATGATGATCCCTTCAAGAATTTGATAATCTCACACATTCATATAGGATTATTAGGAAGAAGCTTCAACTGTATTCCGTTTTCTATGAAGTTTAGGTACTCTACCTCATAGTGAACGAGTAAAAGAAAATCCCTGTCATTTAACTTGATTACAAAAGCAGCAACGACCTTTTGGGGTCATGGATACCACATTATACCCCCCTATAACAATGAGTGAAGTCGACCTGAAAGAAAACGAAGATATTTACAGCGGTCGCTGTGTGCAGTGTGAATGAAAGGAAATGAATGGTCCTATACACGCGATTCTATTTAAGTGCTTAATCAATCGATATCTTCAATTGTTCTGCCAAGTTTACATGGAGAACACAATCCTTAATCCTACACGATCCGACCTCGCGTTGAATTTGATCTCTCTGTAGATTATAGCTTAATGTTTTATAGAATTTCTTGATAGAGAATCGAATAGCTAGGGGATTACCTAGAAAAGTTAATTTTCAAATAAGGAGAATGGGTGTAAAGAGTATATTGTAAACATCGCCTCATGTTAAGCAGAAGCAATTAGAAGAATCCAGGCGCGTACGCAGGGGGTGGTTTTGGGGTTAACCCCCCCCCCCCTCGAGTTTTTTTATGTGGATGTTTTATGTATGTTTTTTTTGGAAAACACCCCCTTTTGATTTTAAAACCCCCCTTGAAAAAAATCCTGCGTACGCCACTGGAAGAATCATATTAGGAACAAGAATCTACACTTTAGACGGACAGCATCGATTGTTGGTAATAGATTTATTTTATATTCAACCCCCAACACCTTGGGATATACATGTCAGCTGTCACACTTTGAGGAAATTAGCTCAGTTGATCAAAGCTAGTATCAAATGCTTTGTTCCTTTTTTAGATTTTCCTTAAAACATAAACACTAAAAGGACAGTGACTTAATTCAGAGGTATTCTTACTTATTTTTAAAGAAAAAGACAACTGCTCTTAAAAAATGCAAAACAAATCGGAGAAGGAAATTGGTGATAGTTTGACTGAAATCGAGAAAAAAAAAGGGTTATGAATGACACAGTGTATATGGGCACTTCAAATTGGCTTATTCATAAATGTCACTCTCACGTAGCGTTGGACAACTTTCTTAACACAAACAAAATACTAAATTGTCAATTTTTCAAAATGTTTGAATCATGATGGTCTTTTCTTTTCAGCGGACCTAAAGTAATATGCTCCTTTTCCAATCCAAGTCATGCGTGCCCTTTTTCATCTCTGTGAGTGTCCCTTTTCAGGTGCGAGAAGTACGTGTCCCATTTAGTACTTCTGATAATTGCCCTTTTTACTTTGACAAGAACACCAAGTTTTTTTAAATATAAATAATTGTCCTTTTTCCTTCTGACAAGTGCCCCATTTTCGTTTCTCCATAACATGCGTCCCCAATATAAAGCAACTTAGACCCCCAAAGCTCACGTCTGGCTAACTAAGCTCAGTCGCATTTATTGTCAATATGATTATGTAACTTATAAAGGTCTTTTCAGTCTATCATCATTAGATTGTACTTACTCATTAGTGATTTGTTTATTATCTTTTTTAATAGGATGTAATTTTTTTCGCACTGCGACCTCACAAACCTCACAATTTTTGCTCACTCGCAAAAAAATATTCAGACCATCATTGATGTTAAAGCAATATATCATGATCCTGATAATATAATCACATGTTGCATAACAATGTATAGGGGTATACCGTATACCACGCAATGTCTAAACGTTCGCTTTGAGGTTTCCCTTTGTAGGTGCCCCCTTTATCCAGAGAGTGCCCTGTTTAGTTGGTTTGTTGGTGCCCATCCCACATTGTCACTCGAAGGTATTCTAGGTAAAAAAGGCATCTCACTCATACCCCCCCCCCCCTTATGTTCCATTGCTTTACATCCAGTGGACAGATCTGACCGCAGACCAGAGGAAGGCGATAGTGAAATATATTTTAATGGATAACCAGGGGTTTAACTCTCATATTCCTGGAATAACGCTCTCTTTTTATGATCGCTTCATCATGAATTCCAAACTACATACACCCCTGCGCTCTCTGGCATGGCTGTGAACACATCGCTGGTTGCTATCGCGATCTGCGCATGCTCAAAACAATTAAAAGTTGCGTCCCAGGATATGACGTCTTGAGGTCCACAATAAATGTAAGTTTTGAGGCTTAAAGCCTTCATATTCATACATTATAGAAAACGATCGAAAATTACTTATATAAAAGTTGGTGTTTCATTCCCGAGAGTGGAAATAGGAAGTGGATTAAGGACGATAATGAGTTTGTTTGCGCGAGTGATGTGGTGTAGGCGCTCAAGTAGAAACACAATTAGCAAGGTACGGGACTGAGCTGAACAAAGTCTGAAGTGAAGAGAACGATGGAGATTGGGTAATAATATCCATATCATACACGTTGAAGTAATGTAAGCAGGATCAGGACAACTAGGTTTACTCCTTTTGATACATAGGTATAGCTTGCGTAACATAGACTACGTTACGCAAGCTTTTCTTATGTATCAAAAGGAGTTAACCTTGTTGTCCTGCATCTGAAGTGCGGTGGAAATCTGTAACTCATCTGTAACTCACTGTCAAGAAAACTTCTACAAAAGTGGCAGGGTCCATATTGCACATGGAAATGAACTCTGGCCTCAGGAGTCAGGGTTCCTCGAAACCGTCATCATATTCATAAGTCTAACTCTTGACTAAATCAGTGTTACTCCGTTAGTGAGCTACTGGTCCACTACATGTTTCACAAAGCTCTCTTTGCCAAGATCAACAACAACATCCTGACAAGAGGTCTAGTCTAAGTAGTTATGACGTACGCCTCTGACACCGTCATATCTCTGTCATAACTTTTTTAGTCGATGGGCAGCGCCATCACATGTCATTTATTGGGAAGACTATGCTATGGCTGGCAAAAAAGGGCAAGAAATCTTGCAGCTATAATCTCATTACAAATTCACTTAAACAGGTTATTTTTATTTGAAAATTTTTTGAAAATGTGCAGTGTGAAGCTGTGACACCATAAAAATGTATTTTTAGAATTTCTCAATTTGAACTTCATTTTCCGACAGAGTATCAAAAATATTGTCAAAATGTTGAAAACCCAATTGAATATGTTAATTATTGGCTGAGGTATGATCATCTGAATAAATACTGGTAGATTTCCTTTAGGAACTCAGTGTTATTTGCTCTGGTTCGTAATGTTATGAATCAGACCAAATAAAACTGAGTTCCTATAGACCAGTCTTGTTTGAAGATAAAATACATTCATGATTTTTTTTGTATGTTAATTATTGGTATGTTTTTTCTTCAAAAAGTACGACTGGAATAGAAAGAGGTTCCCTCTAGACTGTATGAGACCTGCTTCACCATATTTCTTGTGTAACCAGAAGATCACACAATAAGTCTTGTACATGTATTTTTATTAGTTCTAACAAAGTTTCCTTCTTATATTCATTCCTTCTGAAACCATTTACAGACTGGAATTTTTTACCACCATCCATAGTTAACATTCAAAATCTGATGTATTCAATTGTCGTGCAACAGCATTTTAAACAGTATTATTTTAATATTTCATGCGCACACACCTAGTCCAACTTGTTTTCTTCCTTGTTTGCCTCCACCGGGAGTGTTGAGTTGTATTATTTTCAGATTGAGATGTTAGAACCCACCATTATTATCATTATTAGTAGTAAAGCCACTGTCTCAGATATGGTCTAGAATTTGAATATTTTTTAACCAATTCATACTTATTAAATGACGGATACCCGGTATATGCTTGTGTCACTTGATAATCTTAATCAACTTTTTCATAATTTTGTGTAAAGATACTATCATGTTTTCCCCATCCTTTGCCAGACTTTAAAATCAAAATGTGACAAACTTAGAAGGCAGCCTCTATAAACCAGGACAGTATTATAGATCAAGATATATCTACACGGAGCCAGAGAACAAACAACCAACATGTCTTCCTCAGCAGAGCTGTATCAAGTCGGTTCATCAGAGAAGATCAAAGCTTTAGAAGAAGAACTAGCCAGGGAACTCCAGGATCTCAAGAATGACATTGAGGAGAATGAGATGCTGGGCAAAACGCCCAAGGTTGCCAGGTTGGTTTCAATTACCGTATTAGCCGATATTTTTACAAAGGTTTTGTTTTCACCAAACTTAATGAACTGCTGTGAATCAACATCATGTGACAGTGAGCTTGTATTGCTAGCAAAGTAGCTATGCAAATCAAACTTGTATTGTAAATAGCCGGTATTGATTATTGCATGAACGACAACTCACACAAATGCATGGATCCATGTACAGCCATAAAAATGTTGCCGTACATGTACATAAAAATGTATATGCCAAATATTCAGCACTTCAAGCAATCACAGACAGAGAATAAAAATGTAAAATAAGTATAGATTGAAACTAAATTGTGCAATATTTCTCACTGTGTCATCTATGCTAATGGAGATCCCGTTTTATTCATTCTTTTTCTTCAGCTCTGTATCCCTCCCCAAAAGTGTGGACCACTTTAGGAAACAGAGAGAGCAGGTGGTCAAGAGAGCAATGGAGGTGTGTAATAATTTTCTTTAACATTCGATTAATAAGGATTATAATAAGGACATTTATGTAGCGCAGCTATACTCTACTCTGCTTCATATACAAAGTACATATTGTTACCCTGGCTGTAGCTGAGCCGCCATTATAAGGCATTGAGGCATTCATGGAATTTCCTCCTACCGGGTACCCATTTACTTCACCTTGGTGGAGACTGGAGAGTGGCAAATGTAGAATTGTCAAAGGATGTAAATGCTGTGGCTGGACTTAAACTACGAACCATGTTATCCACAGTCCAGTGACGTATCCACTAGACGACAAAACCTTTACAAAGGTATATTGCAATATTAACCTGAAATAAAGGTCCCCCAAGGACAAATCAAAGCGTGGGCATTGAAGAAGGGGATTTGTACTTTAAAGATCGAGAACATTGAATTGGTGCATATGATTATAAGATCAGAATGCTCCCATACATAAGCATCCTTTGTTGGTATGATCCTAAACATTTCATCAATTTTAGGGGATTTTTTAAATTAAACTTCTTATAATTTGTGAAGGTGAGTTTACTTTTAGCCCCCTTCTGTACCACTAAACTTCTGAATAGTACTATAGATTAACTGTCATGAATCACGTATCAAATGTTCATTCTTTGAATAATCCATGGGGTTGACATCATCTTCAATTGAACAAACGGCACTATTCATCTATTGGTTCTGAAAGTTTGTTTTTAATCCCAAAATACAGTACCGGTACACCATTAAAATCCTTGGGTAAGATTTGCCCTCATTATACAGAACAGGTAATATGATTTGTATTTGCTATATGAGGACACAAAGTTGACCAGCTTTTATTTTTCTTCTCTCATTGTCTTGTAATGAATGGACCACCTGGATCAAATAAAACTTAACATCTTTTGGTGAGCAGTATGTTTTTAAATTGTTTGTGAATGTGTCTTGTTTAATAATTTTTCTTCTTATTTGTTCAGGTCAGTGAAGCCCAACCGCTTGTCATTCAAGCAGATGTCATGAAAGAAGAAATGGAAAACTGTCAAAAGAGAGAGTTTTCTAAGGAAAACCTTCCTCTTATTTTGCATCAGGTATATTAGAAACAACAATTACATCAAATCACGTAGTCATTTGATAGATCATCTCAAAATTTATCTCAAACACCTCTGTTTAGACTTGCAGAATTTGCCTTGTAGCTAATGGAAAAGGTGTTATATTAAGCCATGCGATAGTCATTGTCGTTGATATAGTATATTCTGAAAAATAAACAGATTATGGTAATATATTGGTTATTTTAATAGTGCACATATCCATCATGCAATGTGCTCAAAGCCCTCCAATATTACCCAGGCTCTGCTAGGCTACCTATTTGGTTGCTCATGCGACAGCATTCAAGGAATTCTTATTCCTTCGTACTGATACCCGTTTAATGCCTGGATGGAGATTGGCAAATGTAGATAAACGTCTTGTCAAAGGACATCATTTGATCCACAGTCTGATGACATATATCGACTAGACCATAATACCTCTTTCATTATCAAAGAACATTGTCCTGTTTGTGAAAGTATTTGTAGAAACTGTGGAGGTTACTATGCTATTTTACTGAAAATTGTATAGGATAATTTTAGTCTTGAATTCAGATAATGGATATTTGCTTCATTACATTCATTATGAGAAGAAATATGAACATACAAATAACATTAATATTGTGATGTAACAATGGAATTCTGGACAGTGGTTGTAAGGTTCCTATAAACATTGCACACTATTGTTTTTTAGCACAGACTCCCTATGTGGATTTTTTCATTGGTGGATGATTCTCAAGACGTGTTGGTTAATTTCTTCATATGCTGTGGGCTTTTGCATTTAGGATTTCTGAGAATGAGAATAGTGGCAGGTGAGGAAGATCAGAAGAAATTATGATCTTACTCTCCTTTTATCTTTCTTTATTTTCAGTTCTTTTGTGATAAGATCCAGCAGCTAGTCCAGTGTAAGCACATGCATATGTTAAGATGGAAGCGGTTCTGTGAGCACACCAGCACTCTTGAAGCACTCTATCCGCACTATCAGAATCAACTTGGGTAAGATACACGTCCTTTCTCCTTATACGGCTTTGGAATCATTTACTTATCTGTTGCTCCCCTCTGTGTTGTACCATCTAGGATGTATTTGGATGTGAAAAGTACGAGAAATAAAATCTATATTTGTATTTTGTGCAGCTTTCTCTCTTATATTGCTCTCTCTCTCTCTCCATCTTCCCTTTCTGCTCTCTCCCCATCTCTCCCTCCTGCTCTATTGTTTGTATGTCCCACATTCACTGTATCTCATCACTGGCTTTCCATCATTCTCCCTCTCTCTCTATCTCTCTCTCTCTCTCNAAATGTAGATAAACGTCTTGTCAAAGGACATCATTTGATCCACAGTCTGATGACATATATCGACTAGACCATAATACCTCTTTCATTATCAAAGAACATTGTCCTGTTTGTGAAAGTATTTGTAGAAACTGTGGAGGTTACTATGCTATTTTACTGAAAATTGTATAGGATAATTTTAGTCTTGAATTCAGATAATGGATATTTGCTTCATTACATTCATTATGAGAAGAAATATGAACATACAAATAACATTAATATTGTGATGTAACAATGGAATTCTGGACAGTGGTTGTAAGGTTCCTATAAACATTGCACACTATTGTTTTTTAGCACAGACTCCCTATGTGGATTTTTTCATTGGTGGATGATTCTCAAGACGTGTTGGTTAATTTCTTCATATGCTGTGGGCTTTTGCATTTAGGATTTCTGAGAATGAGAATAGTGGCAGGTGAGGAAGATCAGAAGAAATTATGATCTTACTCTCCTTTTATCTTTCTTTATTTTCAGTTCTTTTGTGATAAGATCCAGCAGCTAGTCCAGTGTAAGCACATGCATATGTTAAGATGGAAGCGGTTCTGTGAGCACACCAGCACTCTTGAAGCACTCTATCCGCACTATCAGAATCAACTTGGGTAAGATACACGTCCTTTCTCCTTATACGGCTTTGGAATCATTTACTTATCTGTTGCTCCCCTCTGTGTTGTACCATCTAGGATGTATTTGGATGTGAAAAGTACGAGAAATAAAATCTATATTTGTATTTTGTGCAGCTTTCTCTCTTATATTGCTCTCTCTCTCTCCATCTTCCCTTTCTGCTCTCTCCCCATCTCTCCCTCCTGCTCTATTGTTTGTATGTCCCACATTCACTGTATCTCATCACTGGCTTTCCATCATTCTCCCTCTCTCTCTATCTCTCTCTCTCTCTCCCTCTCTCTCTTTTTAAAATGAAAAAGATTCTTTGTATTCTACCTCTACTGATATTGACTGTCTTTCAGGGCATATACCTATATTGCCCGAACCGAAGGTGAGGGATATATACGGTATATGACAAGTTGTATTGCCCTGAATTTGGCAGTCAATATTACTATTATTAACCACATCAGACATCTAGGGTAAACAAGAAACTCTTACTATCTTACTCTTAAATTATATAAAAAACAGTAGCCTACACTGCACAGGGTTTGGTAGCATGAAAAGTTGCAAAAACATTGTCAAACCAGCTCTGTGCATCCACTGCTTGACAAAATTTTCAATATGCTGCAAAAAGTGAGCCTTTGGTTTGATTATTACGTCACAATAGAGTGCTCAGGTTCTCACAGCGTCATAGATGTGCGATGAAAATGACAAAATGCGGCGTGGTCAAAAGACTATATTAACTTCTTTTTTTACATGCAAAGTCCATAGGCTTTTTCATGAGAGGGTAATATGGTCTTATATTGACTGATTAGCTCTTTTAGGATTACAACAAGTGTAATAGATTTTGTAAAACCACTGCTCAGATGTCTGATATGGTTAATAATTATTAATATCTACTTGAACTTTATTGGTCAATGCATTTTTTTCTTCTACATTTTTTCAAAGAGGTGATTTGTGTTTATTTTCGGCAGTCAGCAGCCTCTCCAATGAATCGCTCTTAAAAAGATCTTCCTTCCAATAGATGATTGGATTACATTAAAGATTACTATGTAGCTTAAGTAGAATCAATCAATCTATCAATCTTCATCATCGCTCAAAGCTCTTGGAATTTGAACAAATGTAACATCCAACAAAGAAATTACATACCGTTAATCACTCTGATGAGCTCGATTTTGGAATGACACATTAATGTTTTAATACCTTTGATTGTTCCTCCATTGAAGGATGATTATGTCAGAGTACAGTGATGCCATTGCACGAGCCAAGAGACTGTCTGTGGCCCACGAAGCCCTGGTGATGGGGAAACCCCTAGTGACGGAAAGCCTCGTTACTCTGGAAGATATGCAGATTTATACACGCTGGCTCGTATCCCACTATCGCTCAGTTAAACATATACATTCATTCCTGAAGGTAAGATATACTACAGTCAAACCTGTCTATAGCGACCATCCAAAGAAACACAAATAGTGGCCGTTGTAGACAGGTTTGCGTTGGCAGCCATTTTGATTTTGAATAATTGATTGACACCACTCGCAATTGGGCCTCCGCCAGTGCGCAAACAACTTTATGTGGCTTCATAAGGGCCAGCGGAAGTAAAATGAGTGGCCGCTGGTCGCATTAGACAGGTAGTCGTTGTGTACAGATTCTTAACTACATGAAATCTCACAGGGGATTTTAAGTGGTCTTTATGGACATGTGGTCGCTACAGACAGGTGGTCGTTAACACAGGTTTGACTGTACAAGCATTCAACTTGTCAATGTGACAAAGTCCTTTGGAAATACAGTCCTCTCCCAGCAACTTTTTCTTTAAAAAAATAATTGTTGACCTTGTTGACGTTGACCTTTCATTTTCAAGTGTTGAAAAAAAAAAATAATTTGTTTCAAAAATACCTTTCAATATCACAATATCTGCCATCTTATCAGTAGAAATCTCACAGATGGCTTTTTCTTGTAGCATCCTATCTGACTACCATAAAGTTTTAGTCCTAATGAGTACCAGTGGCATTTCAAAGTACTTTTAACATAGTGTGCTTTTTTACAAACTAGACTCTTGAATGGATAGCTGTTGCTCACAAGCATGAGATCTCACCAGATGAATTAGACGAGGCTGATCGGATCGGCAAGACTGACCATCACACTGACCATAGGAATCAAGGGTCTGTTCTTGGGTCACAAGCTCCTAAAGCCATCAACAGACCAGGCAGGTGGTCTGTCTTTGAGGGCAGACAGTCTGTTGGTACGTAAAAGTTTCAAACAATGTTTGTAACTGATGTCAGTAATATATGTCAACTTACCATGTCAAATTTCAGTAAGACATCGAACTAATTACTTTATCATGCTTTCATGTTTCGTTGTATTGTGCAGAATATTTCCATTTATTACTGTTCATTATATCCAAGTGATAAACAAAAAAAAAGAATGTGTTTCATGTATTGCAATCTGTATGTCAAAATATTATCACATTCCAATGCTTGGCCCATAAATAAATAACCATAGCCTATGTAGCACCCTATATGATCGTCCGTTTTATTATCATCTCCATAATTCACTCCATCATGTACGTAAAGATTTATCTGGCTTTGTGTCCCGGCTAGACACCCGTTGTGCTGGAAAGAGCTTGACAAAGATTGGCGAAGAGTACACAGGTAGAATACAGGAAAGTGCGGGTGTTGATTGTCCCTTCCCTGATCATACTGTACGTCAATGTCAGCGCCACGACCATGTTTAACCATGCAAAATCACTCCTTACATCCTGTACTTACCATCTCTGTAGGTGAAGTCCCTGTAGCTCCATCTCCTGGTCAGACATCCATGTTAGAGAGTTTAAAGGAGAGAAGTAAAGAGTATACTGGTGGCAGCGGTGGGATACATGGTGGTGGTGACGTGGGTGGATCACTCCTATCATCATCTGCCAATGTCATGAGTACTAATACAATCACAAACACTCCACAGGGAGCTGCAGCAGCTGCTGCTGCAGGTACAAACATCTTTTCATCTCATATTCACAATCATAGTTTCTAGTACCATAGTTTTCAGGCCTTTGCTCAAGGGTTATTTCATCACAGATATTAGGTTTGGGCTTGGGTTGTGATTGGGTATTGGGTTTGGGCATTAGGGTTTGGTAATAGATCCATGAAAATGCATCCATGAAACTAGTTGCTCCTGGTTGAATTGCTTTACAAATGTTTTGTTGTTGTCTCATTCTACATCATATTTTATTTATAAAACATATCTTTATGGTGGTGGTGGTGGTTATTTAACCTGACTGCTAAGAAAGCATAAATGCTTAGTAAGCAAACAGACCGCTGATGGCTTTAGGTCCTCTCCGAGGGACCTGGTAATGAGGATTAATGCCTTACCAAAGGGTTGTGATTGGGTATTGGGTTAGGGCATTAGGGTTTGGTAATAAATAGATGAATGCATCCATGAAACTAGTTGTTCCTGGTTGAATTGCTTTACAAATGTTTTGTTGTTGTCTCATTCTACATCATATTTTATTTATAAAACATTTTTTGTAAGGTGGTAGTGGTTATTTAACCTGACTGCTAAGAAAGCATAAATGCTTGTAAGTAAGCAACCAGACGGACGACGGCTTTAGGTCCTCTCTGAGGGACCTGGTAATGAGAATTAATGCCTTACCAAAGGGCACTAGCGCATCGCCTTAGTTTTGAACCCGGGTCACCGGACTACGAGACCACTACTCTACCGACTGAGCTATCGCGCCTCCTCTTAGATTTGAAATTGGGATACTTTGTCAATGATGAATTCATCATGTGGCTTAATACATTTTAGTAAAGTAGTATCTCAGATATCCCTGGTTGAATTGCATTTCAAAATCGTTTTGTTGTTTGCTATTAGGTGGAGGACCAGCATCTAACAGTGCTACAATGGGGCTTCCATGTCATCTGCTCAACCTACAGGATATCAAACCAGTTCTTGAGTTTCTTATGTCATGCTACTCAGTACACATGGTAAGAACACATAGCCAACTTTCCATCATGTAACAATTTGTGAAAGCATGGATGACTGCATGCACACCAATTGTTACACGTATGTTGTTCAAAGTAATTTTCAAAACGTACCATATCACATATGTATTAAAAATATGCATCTTGGATCTAGTTTATTATGCTCATTGGACCCCATTCAAACCATTGTTGATCCGCATCGTTATTTGGTTCAGAATGCCTTCGAAAATAACGTATACTTGATGAGATTTTTGCTTTTATTTAGAACGTTGATGACATGGAGGGTGGTTCTGACGAGATGGAGCTCATATCCATTGTCACTCGCAAGTTCAAGACCAATTTCTCCAGACAAGAGCAGCAGAAAACTTTCCCAACCTACGACAAGTTAGAGGCAAGTATTAACAAAAACACCATAGTTCTGTGAGTGCAGTAGTTACACTTGACAGTATGCTAGAAATGTAGTATGCAGTAACCTTGGAATGACCTAAGATAGAATGGATGTGGCGTTCCTTGTGGTGATACATTTCTTCATGCTTACACAGAGTTATTTCAATATTATGGCAGAAAGAGAAAAAAACAGATAAAATACCATAACAGCTGCTTTCAGTTTGAAGCTACTTAAAATCATTTCATTGTAATCAATGCATTGTTGTTAATAATCATAAAGGGTAAAATGTTGTATTTACCTCATTTTCAACTGTCAAGTCACTGGTTTAATATGTTTTTGAATGCCTCTGCCACCAAAGGTAGTGCTGGAGACATTATTTTATAAATAAATCCAATTCATTAGATTTGATTTTTGTGATTTTCCTGCACAGACTGGTAATGAATCTTGGGGAGCAGATACATCATCACATGCTTTACTCAAAGAAAGCAACTGGACACAGTTCATAAAACTCAAGTAAGACACTTTTTAACTTTTTAGTGTACCACAAAACAGCTTTGATTTTGGCTTTATGCAAAGTAAGGGCAATGTGATTTCATGTAAGTCTACTTATTCGACCGCTATATTCATCAAGAACTGAAATAAGATGCAAACAGTAAGTATGTGATTTTTCAAAATAGCAATCACTATAAATGAAGTAGAATAACATATTTTGAACATGACATAATGAATTTAATCCCATTATGCAAGTCTTATTATTTATGCATATGAGAAAGCATTTCATTTGGTTTGGTCAAACAGTGCAATTATGTTTAAATATTCATCTTTTTTATCCTTCTGAGCCGGGTACACCACTTTTTTAATATGCTTATTCACTTACAGACTTTGTATAATTGTTTTCTGTGTAAATTACTATATAACGTAACATTTGTGTTTACCAGACCAGAGAAGGATCCAAAGCAGGAGAAGATGATGATGAAACTAAGACAGAGGAACAGTATTGATGAACTTCTCAGAGCTCAGTCACGGTTCATCTCGGTTCAAGACTCGGTGGTAGGATATTTACTTATTTCTTAAAGGTATAGACCAGTTCTGGTCATGCAATAATATTGTTCAAGAAACGTTGTGGAATCGATCAAAAAAGGTTAATCATCTAGCATATACATATAAGTGTGTACTGCAAGTTTCTGGAATCATCAAAATGATAAGAAATTTGGTCCAGTCTTGGAATAAGGTTACAAGCACTGTACATAGAAAGATGTTTATGGGACTACAGGATATCTATCCAGTCCGGATAGATACAATAATTTACCAAATATATCAATTAGTAGGCGGTTTCCCGGCTAAATTTGTATCATCATATTAGTCAAAACATATTCTTTGACATGATTGGTAATAAGAGCTTCCATTTCATTTTTTGAGAGGGGGGCATTGCCAAAACTGGTGTATACCTTTAGACTTTATTTTGATTCAATCATTTATCAACTTATTTTTGAAGTTGTATACTTTAAAGGAATTTCATGAATGGGTTCAGTTGTTTCAGTAATACAAATTCAAAAATATTTATTTTGCATCTCTTATTAAGAATACCATGTTAAGAGAAATAAACAATTTAAGAACAACATTGTATATAAAATGGACAAATGAGAAAAGATGCATATATTGTGTTGAAGTGGATATGAGGTGGTAGCAAGGGCTATTGACCTGTTGAGGTCAGTAATTCAGTGAGCAATCTGGATTTGCATATAAATATCAGTACATCACTGTCAAACTGTCTATGTTGGCAAGTGTCATTGAATGCCTGTTAATCCAAAGTGAAAAATCATTTACTTCTTTTTTTAGTTGAACATTTACTTGACCATTTAATTATAGCCAGTCAAACCTGGTATTATGGCCACCTTTATTTAATGATTTCTTTGAAGGATTAAAGTCATCTATCATTAAATTTTTGTAACGGTTGTAGAAATTGTTCTCATCAACACCAATTTAAATGAAGCATCCTTGCCAAAGAAAATGGTAGGTTAATCCTCTATTGTTCTAATAGGCGCTGCTTTTCCCACTGATACACATTTCTTTATTTTTCAATTTATTACAGAAAGTGATTGATGCCCTGCGAGCCCATGCTATATCAGTACGAGAGCCCCCAAACTTTCAAGCAGCATCAGTAACATCCCACCGGACAGCTTATAACACCAGCACTATATGGAGGAAGATCTACTGTAACCCAGAACTTTTTGAAATGTAAAGATTTACTCATTCTTTTACCTCTCAGAAAGTGGCTAAGCTTTTATTAAAAAATATTGCTTTTCCGGTGTTGTTAGGCAAGCCTTTTAAATTCTGTTGTATTGTCTCTTGGATAAGACTTGATGCCATTGGTCCTTTGGTTCCTGGTATTAAGCATCATTGCTCTCAGAAAAAGAAAAAAAATTGCACTAAATTCAAAATAAAATCAACACTGTATGAACCAAGAGAACAAGAGACTTGCTCTGCTCTGAGTACTAAATTTGATATATCCTTCATAAAAATGCATCTACTAAATAACGATTGTCCAATTGTTGTTTCCATGATATATTGCTCCTTACATTCAGGGTTTGGAAGTGGTATATATATATTCTCTGATTGTTTGTTGTCCATACCAGCATCGGTCAGGAGGACGAGATGGCTGTGACAGAGTTTGAGGAGAAAGACGTCAACACTATGACCTATGGAACAGGGTCGCGGGCCGGCAGCGCCACGTCTCGTAGACGGAAGAAGAAGGGTGAAGAGGACGAGTTTACGTTTGCTGATGCCTTGCAGAAGCTTGGTCTTGAGGATGATAGTAGCAGTCAGCAGGATCCTACCATGGTTCAAGGAGGGTATCTCTCGTATCTCTATCTTCGGCATCTCAGAATCAGAGATCTGCAAAGGACGGTAAACATCAATTTATCATACTGGGTCCTGTCTTGTCAGCAGATACAATTGATACTGAATGATCACAACTTAATATCAATTGCAAGGATTTATTGTAATGCCCCACTGCACTGTACAGCTACTTGCGCCCTCTTTAAAGGGATCTGGTAACTTTATCTCAGATTCTGAAACAAAATCCTGGATTTAGCTCATGATACAATGATAATTATAAACCTTAAGGTCAGTCAGGAACCCCATGAATTTTACGAGCCGATCGCCTGTCTGATTATCAAGATAATTATGATTGGAATTACAAATTTTGAAAAC
>BEXV01000036.1:81810-104704 GCA_003118195.1 Hemicentrotus pulcherrimus | reverse complement strand
AAACGAGTCACTTTAAACCATTCTCATTTGTATTTTACTTTTTGCATAATAATAGATCAGCAAACTCCATCTAATTCTAATGCAATGCGTGCTAGTAGCTTGTGTTTGTTAATGTGTGCTAGTAGCTATGGTTTGTTGTGTTTAAATGATTGTAAAGATTTATGCAAGCCTGTTCATTTGATGCTGAGGAAAGATGATTATCAATGTCTTGCGCTTCAAATACTTTTGTTATCTACACAGTCATCAAAATCACAGACAAGGAACACCGGAGGCAGGCATGAGTGGAGGTGGAGGACTTGGTAACCATGGTTACCTGCATAACACACCAGCAGAATTCAAGTGAGTGTCATTTTCAACCTGTGTAATGACTGTAATGAATGAAGGAGATGTATCCTCAAACATATCGCTTGATCAAGATGGAATTATCTTGGTGGAAGAGAGGAATGTCATTGAAAGGGGATCATGCTTTGGATTTGAAACCATACCATACCATGTTATTTTGCAGTTAGCTAGAGAGCTGTGCAGTGTATGCTGTCGGATANCCCCCCCCCCCCACGGAAAAAAACAAAAAAAAACACACAACAAGGTATTTCCTTTATATTCACCTTCTGCAATCAGATCTTTTAGGTTTGTTGCCCCTCTTGAGCCTCTTGAGAAAGTCGAAAGAAAAAAAAGCTAGAGCATATTTCCATACAGGCCACTTGATAAAAACAGCACCTGTGATAGAAGTGTTTTCTTTGAAAATTAACAGCAGTTTGAATGTATCCTAGAGTATCTACAAGTAAGATGTTTGTTGAAACAGTCTGATGAGTGATTTTGCTAGGAACCTTTCATCAATGAGTACTATACCTTGTTAATTACTTCCTACTTCTCTATTCAGGTTGTCAGAATCAGAGTTCATGGAGTTTTCTGATATTGAGAATCACGATGATTTCTACACCATCGATGAAGGAAGGGTACACGTACAGGATCAGAGAGGCTACTATATCATCTACCACAAGGCCAAGGAGGACATAAAGTAAGAAGCTTTGTAGTATTAATTATTGTAAACCCTTTGACTACTGAGTTCTCTAAATTCCATAGGCTTTACACAAGGACCACTCTGTTCTAGTAGGTAATAGGTTAAATGCCAAGTCATTATCTTAAGTTTCCTTTTGTTGTTGTATTTTTTTACTAACAAGTGAAATATAGTGACTGAATGGAAATTAGTAAAGGTTACCTGATTAGAAAGCACTCTTTGAATGCTTCTAGTACCTCAGGGCCGCTAGGCTGTAGCCAATGTTATGTCTGCAGTTTGTAGCTGTCTTGTGCAGCTCTTGTGATGGATATGATAAATGTAGCTATTATTATTGTTCATGATTATTTATTTAGAGAGGTAGTTTCTAGGGCTTTGTTTCAATGTCTTCTGTGGTTGTGTTACATCTAGCTGAACACTCCTACTGATTGAATCTTTATCCTTGGACAGGAACTTGGAGACTGACCTGCTACTGATAGCAACCCATTTCATAGAGAAAGATCGTGAGAACCGCAGCAAGAAGACCAGGCCTGCCATGTCACAAAGCAGCTCCTCCAGACGACAGGTATTGAATATACTCCTCGTCGTTATTTTTTTAGTTTTGTATAAGTATAGTGACATGTTATGCTCCTGATATGCATTCAGGTAGATTCAACTCGGATATGTACCGTTGGGGACTTCGGAAATCACCTGCATGCATCTTTGGTGCAGATGAGCAGACTGCAGACCATGTCATCTACAACTGCCCTATTGTCAAACCTCCTGATGGGATGACTGATCTGTCAAGCCCAAATTATGCATAAGTCAACTGGCTTACCCAGCTTTAAGAAATAACTTGATATTTGATATTTCTACCTCATACGAAAGAAGAAGGGTTAATATAAATGTTAAGGCTATTGACCATGTATAACTGATGGTAATATACCTGTGCATCACAAAACCTGGTATATTCTTGTGCAGTGTGTTCATTAATCTGCATTGTGTTAAGCCCTCTTGTTCCCCCATGTCCAAATTTGTAACTTTTCAAAAATTGTATGACTCATGTTTGTCATGTCTTGAATAAGCTTTGTGCAGGCCAAATTTCTTTGGACAACTTGGTAAGTCTAATTCAAAAAAAAAATTGTTTAGTATATTATCTATATAGGTTGGTATGTAACTTGATAACAGAACAGAACTTCAGTATATAAAAACAAATCTGTGTCGATGCAACGCTAGAAATTGTAGGCAAGGCAATACACTTCTGAAACGTTAAAACAAAATTTATGTACAAACCTTCTAATTAATGTTATATTCTTTGTACAATGAAAGGGGGTGAGGACCTCCAGTTAGTAATGATTTTATTTTTAAGATTTTTTTTTATTTTGAAGATGTATACCTACCATGCTGTGATTTTTTTTTTCTCTCTCTCTCTCTCTCTCTCTCTCTCTCTCTCTCTCTCATAGAGCCATCATGATGATAATGTGGATATCCCAGGCTATGGTCATTCTCTAGTTGACCGACATGCCATCCTTCTTGACCTATGGACCAATGAAGCAGAGTTCCTAGAAAACAAGAGACAGGTATGGATAGCCATTGCTGACCCGTTTATACCATGAATACAGTAGGAGTGTGAGAGGGCTTAAACATAATTTGTTTCTACTTTTAAAAAAAATCTTAATAAGCCCTCATCAGGATGCAATAGCTGAGTAGTCAAGCTTGAAGTTCTCTGATCAACAATTTAGTGTGTAAAATGTACACAGTCTAAGGAAACCTTGATTGAAATTCACCGAAATCTTCTCTCACTTATGTACTCAACTATTATAGTTTCTGTACTATGTTGTATAGGCAGATATCATTTATATCCAGCATAGACCATTCATTTGTTGCATTTCTCACATTCTATTTTGGTTGCTATAAGAACTTATGTTCAGTTGTTCTACAATCGAAAGCATTTTCTCTTCATTCATTTTTGACATATTCTTTATTTATATTCTATTTCTCTTTTCCATGTTAACAGCTTCTTGACGTCTATCTTGAAGCCTACCACAATGTATTTGACATGCATGAGAAGAGAGCCCTCGCCCAGGAGATGACCAACATCTTGCACAAGCGCCCTCGCTTTGATTTCAAGACGGATTACTTTGTGAAGACGTACAAGATGGAGTCACGATGTCTGAAGCTTCACTGTGGAGTGGTCAAGTCAGTCTCTGACAAACAGGTACTTAGCTGGCATCCATTTAGAGGCTTATCTGACTGGTAGAGTTGATAAGAATAAATGTCCTGATTACACAATCAAAATTATTTACTTTTTAAGACTTGAACTTACAAACGACAGCAGGCTTTCATCAGATGACTGGCAGTGAAGACTAATATATGTATTTGTTTGAAGAATAGGTGCAGCCCAACAGGCATCATCAATACATTCATTTGGTCTAATTGTAACTGCTAAATCCTACTCATGAAACTAAAATAGACAGTAAGTAACCTAGGATTAGGCACATATCATTAAAATATGGTATATTTTGCCTTCAACAGGAATTTGAGCATTCTGTCCTTTTTTGCTTACCTCTTAGCATGTAATTTCTATTTTATAATTCCATGTGAAATAAATTAATTGAATATTTCTGTTTTAAAAAAAAAATGAAACTTTTAAAGTTTTGCACAAATTGAAAAATGATAGAAAGAGGAGGGGCTTCTTTAAATGCTCTCTTATCAATGCTAAGAGCTACCCTAGTAATGCTTTAATAAGATTGATGAAGTTGAGTTTCCTTTTTTCTCCTTCTTTGTAGATTGAGAGTCAGCGTGAGTACATCAAGCGGATCACAAGGGAAGGGAACAAGTTTGGTCTTCCTCATGCCATCGTGCAGAAACAACCAATCTCGATCAACCTCAGCCGCCCCGCCCTAAAACATGTCTTCCTGCTGGAGTTCCACCCCTCCCTCGCTCTCGTCAGTCGTATCCCACAGGCCGTGAGATATGCTTGCAATGTGAGTAGAACTATGCTAGAAACCTCATACCTCAACATAGATGTATGGGACTGCTTGATCTTTGTTGAGATTCATGCTCAAAAGTTGTTTTCATGAGAATCTAGTTGATGAGAAAGATATATAAATGGGCATGGTGTGACAGTGTTTAAAGGAATTGAAGCTCTAATTACACAAAATAATACAGAAGATCCTGTCACATTAGAAAAAGATCTGATTTTAGTGAATGTAATTGACAAAAACAAGGAAAAAGCATGCTGTGTGGCAGAGCACATCACAGTCTACAGTAGTGTAATAAATGGAACCTGTTACATGTGCACATTGATATATTTACAATTTATTAGAAGACAGAAATAATCTTGTTACTTAGACCCTAGACATGAGGTTCTGTCCTGAAAAATGAAAGGAAGTAAATTTTGAGTGACTATAAAACCAACAGGAGCTCTACCACTGTCATGAACCTTCAACTGAGTCTGAGGCTATTGCCATGGAGAAGAAACTATGGGAGACGGTACAGAAAGAATGGAATGAACAGAAACCTATGGGACATAGCTTCAATGCTCAAATACAGAAAGATGTAAGTATTGGGCAGTATCATTCATAAAATTTGAATGTGTTTCAGGATGATAATAATGATGATGATGATGATGATGATGATGATGATAATGATGACGATGATGATGATGATGATGATGATGATGATGATGATGATGATGATGATGAGTATGACGATGATGATGATGATGATGATGATAATGAGTATGACGATGATGATGAAAATGGTGATGATGATGAAGATGATGGTGATGGTGATGATGATGATGATGATGATGATGATGATGATAATGATGATGGTGGTGATGATAATGATGATGATGATGATTATGATGGCAATGGCAAGAAGGGATTGATAAGTGTGTTTGTGAAGATGTATCGACTATATTGTCACTATTCCACAAAGAATAGTAACATTTTAACCTGTACATGTATGTAATGATTTATGATACTTAAGTTTGCATACAGAGATACAAATAATTTAAAACATCTCATGCATACAACATGATTTTTTCCAATAAAATGAGTGATAAATGGTTTGCTCATCTAAAGAGTATCAAAGTGAAAGCTTTTATTTGCATTTCTTCATTCCTAATTATAGTCACTTATTTCTCCCTTTTATTTGTTCTGATACAGCTGTTCTCTGACCTGTTCATTGAGGATCCTCTCCTGGTCTGTGAGCTTGCAGCGACTCGTATGGAGGCTCAGGAGGCTGCAGCAGGAAGGAGAACTGCCAAAGAGAAGCAGGCCGACAACCTCAACATATGGCTTGATGTCATGGAGGTAAGAAGGCTTCATTATACAGCACCTATGGCACTGGAGAAGGTGGTAGTGAAGTTGGTGGTTGTGGTGGTGGTGGTGCTGGTGGCGATTGTGGTAGTGGTAGTGGTTGAGGTGGTAATGGTGGCGATTGTGGTGGTAGAGGTGATTGTGGTGGTGGTAGTGGTATTTGTGGCAGTAGTGCTGGTGGTAATGGTAGTGGTGATTATGGTGGTGGTGGTATTGGTGGTGGTAGTAAAAGTTGATGATGGTGATGGTGGTGGTGGTGGAAATGTATGTTTTCAAATTAGAAAGTATAATGGAATCACAGAAACATTGAACACCATGTAGAATACTCAACCTTGACCAGATTGCTAGTTGTAATGAACATTCAAAGAGTGATGCAAAGCGGGTTTTTTTGTGAAGTTCATGATTGTACCACACATACATTGATATTTAGTATGCCACAGGAATCCAGAGCTCATTATTTGTGTTGATGACTCTAAAATTGGTAGTTATAGCTTTTATGTGTTTGTTTTTGCAGAAAGAAAAAAATATAATATCTTCATCATTTTATTCCTTCTGAATATAGATGCTAAACTTGAGACACAGACTCATTGAGACTTCTTGGGAGACTGAAGTTCTTGCTCAGGTATGCCACTCTCTTATTGTCCTCATTTCATTCGTTGAACAGTATCTTTCTTTATCAGAGAGCATATTATTGAAATGGATGTTTTGTGTAAAAGAACTGAAATTCTGAAATTTTAAAAATGAGTAAATGAACGCAATATCCACTCTCATCTAACTTTTCTTGTCCTTTTATCTATAGAACTTGCTGTCAATATACTTTTAAATCATAAATTAAGGTACCTAATGTAAAGTTAATCATAGTTTGATAATTGATACCAGATTAGGTATATAATTACCACATTGATTTTGCATGGGTATACAAATTTAATATTGAATATAGCCTTTAAGCTCAGGCATCAGAGATAATTATTTATAGCATTTGTTTTTTTAATAAAAAAATTAGAGAGAGAGTTGTGATTGAGAGATGGATTGTTGTAGATATCCTATCATTTTGCCTACAGGGCATACAATGTATTAGCACTATCACTGCTTGTTAACTAACAATTTTATTACCTATTTTCTTGATGCTATTCTTTCTGCAGATGTACAGGAAGCAAGCAGTAGAGATGGGTTTTGATGAATTCCACATGTTCATGCGATGTGTCCAATTTGAGTTTGCTACTCACAAAGACGATGCTGATCAGCCTCCGCCTCTCTTCATGACAGCTCTGCAGGAGGATGATTCCAATCTTGACCGCTACACTCCAGCCAATCTCTTCTTGGCTATCCAAGAACTGGACGAGAAGCACGTTGGCATGTTTAGTTTCCGTACCAAGGAGGGCTGTCTGAAGGTAAGTCTAGTGTAGTCTTGGATGGCAACACAGTCAGCACTCCACTGTACATTATAGCTTTATTAACCCATTGTCTGCTGGAACCCTATGATCTCTGTATTATGCCTATTAGAAATAGAGAATTCTGTTGTCAACTGGTTAATATCATATTCTTCTTTGATATGTCAATGATGTCAATGGTAATTCCATGAGAGATTCTACAACGCAAGTCAAAAAAGGTAGAGTTGATGAAATTTAGAAGAATGTTAAATTAGGGAATGAGAAGAGGTGGGGGGGGTGGAGATAGCAATCGAGGAAATAGAAATAGATGAATAACATTCAGAATAAACACTTAAAGGTAATACATAGTTTTGGGAAATTTTGAAAATTTGGTGGATAATGATTCTTACAATTTTAGTATATTTGGATGCCCCTGTGGATGTATAGTAAGCACTGAAAAAATTCTGCTTTCGAGAAAAAATGAAAATAAAAATTTATCGGTACTCACGATAAATTTTGATAAATTTCAAATAGCGCATACGGCCGTACAATGGTATAGCTGCGACCCTGAAAATTTCAGAATATGTAGTTGTGATATATACCTACCTAACGGGAATAGCTTATCGGTCAAAATTAGTCAAAACACATTGTTTTATAGCTTAATTAATATCTTGACCTTGAGAGGGCGCTACACAACATAAAGAGTTTGTTATTAATAATTTCATAACTTTAGACTCGATTTCAACCGGGACAACGATCACTGCATATTGTAGGATCGCATATGCTTCTAATATGTTCATTTGAACCAAATTCATGACCCCATACCAAACTTTGTATTACCTTTAACAAGTCCATTGAAAGGAGAAAATAACTGAATGTATCACTTAAAAAAGAGAGAACTGGCAAATGAAAGATACGCAGATACAGACATAGAGAAGGGGAAGGGAGAAGGAGAGTGAGCAGTCATATTTGAAATAGTATTTGATTACCTGAGAGAGAGAGAGAGAGAGAAAGAAGGAGGGTGGGTTGGGGAGGGGGGGTTATATTGGAGGAGGAGGATCAAAAACTAGCTCGTCTTTTACTAACTATTCTGTATATAGTAGAAAGTAAGCAGTCATATTTCAAATGGTATTCAAGTTTCTGAACCATGTGATAAAATAAATCAATCTATCTCTTTCAGATCATGAAGAGGAACGGACAGCAGAACATGCGTGCTATTCTCATGACCCAGGTCGTTCATAAGAATGCGTTACTCGCTGCTATTCAGCAGGGTAGCATGTGTTCCTACTTCAAAGAAGCCACAGACATTACGCCTGCAAGACAGAAGTAAGTTTCATTCCTTTTACGGAATCACTCCGACCATGGGGTATATCCTCTCTTCTTACTCAACTTCTACTATTTATCAGAATAGACCAGGGTTCTGTCTTCTAAAAAAAAAGTTGTGATTGTACTCGACTACAACATAACTTGAGATTGATACCGGTCAGAAGTCTGTACATAAGAGATAGGCTCTTGTATGTTTGTGATCGATTGTAAGACTCTAAATTAAATCAGAAATGTTGCAGCTCTTAAAAAAGAGGATCTGTTTACTTCATGTATGTTTCTTCATAGAACCTTCTAGTATAGTAATAATGACTGCTTTGAGAGACATAGTTGTTTTTATACGGTCAAGGAGAGGTTACAATTGTGCTTTTGCCTGAGTCATTATTACTTGTATATACCCCAAAAAAGAGTCAACTTATGACACCACCTTGGCTTTTCTCTAGTTTATCTGCACATGTATCAACACAAAATTGTGGTATCTGCCATAGACTTTTGTCTCAGAAAGTGAATGCGTAACAACATTCAAGAACAAAAGGCAGTGGGGTTACAAGTTCCCCAGAAATGATTTCTACTCCACAAAATAGCAGATATTCTTTGCTTTCAAATGCGTTTTGCCCCAATTTAGAACGTTAATGGTAACTTAAGATATGGTTGAATTGATGCAACAATGTCATGAAAGTCAACTACAGCCAATCCATTGTATTTTCCAAAAAGCCAAAGAAAGCTGCAAAAAGAGTTTATATATCTGCAATAATGTCAAAATCATATCAAATTTTTTGATTTTTTTTTTTCAAACAGGCCAAGTAATGCTCCAGAGACGAGTCAGTCTTCCCGGTCTCAGGGTCAAAGGAAATCCAGTGCAGTTGGGATCTCTACACAGTCTGTGGTGTTTGCTGCGAAGCTCAAATCAGGCATGGAAAAACACAAGCGATCACCGGAAGCATTTGTCTCTTTGCAGCTGGAAAAGGTATTGAAATTCATCTAGTTGCTGTCTTTTTGTCTCACATGTTTCATTCTGTTTGCCATGTATTATTTGTGCTGTTGTGCTTCTTGTTTTTTGTCTGTTTCTTTGTCCTTCTCTCCTTCTCTTTTATTTCCTTGTTGATATTATGAACTGGCAAATTTTTTCGGTCATGTATGTGACAAATTCATTGTTCATAAAACTGCTGACGATGTGTATAATATTTGATCTTGTCTGTCTCGTCTGTACAGTTCATATGAATACAACTTTCACTGTTTCTTTTTTTCCCCTTTGTCTGACACTTTTCTTTGTAACTTGACGATTTGGTGAATACATCTCTGTAGTGTAGCTACAGCTTCTCCCTTACTCGCTTGAAGTCTCTCCCTTCTCTCGATCTTTGTGACTGAAAAGAATGATTTTTGCCTTCTTCAGGTGATGGAGAAAACTTAAAGTGACTCAGTAACATTGCCTCAGATTTTGAAACAAAATCTTGGATTTAGCTCATGCTGCTATCGTAATTATAAACCTTTAGGTCAGTCAGGAACCCCATGACTTTTACAAGCCGATCGCCTGACTGATTATCAAGATATTTATAATTGGAAATCGAAATGTCTTTTTTTTGTTTTCCAACAGTTTTTATAACACTACAGTCTATTGGGAAAAATGAGTATGGTAAAACCGGTCACTCAAAGATTTTTACTTTCTTGAGGCACTTCATGATCATTTTAGTGGGCAATTTTTTAGAGCTGCAATGTAACACAATATCACAGACACTGATAACACGTAGGGCCATGCATCTCCGATTCAACATTGTTAAACAATGCCTCTTAAAAATTTACTCGCATGTTACCAAATAAGATAAAAGAAGGATATTACTCTTTTCTTCTTTGTTTACAGACTCCATCTCGTGATGTCATGTTGAATAACTTCCTTCAAGTAAAATCCAGCAGAGGAACCATCATGAAGAATCCTGAAGAGGTTGAGAAACTCAAGAGGTAAATACTCTCTTATTTTAAAGGTTGTGTAGCTTGGCAAGTACTGGTTATAACGCCATCTATGTCCTCTTTTGGACAACTGCATGTTAATCGAATGGACTTGATTAACGGTAGTCAGCGACTTAATCTCTACAAGGTCAGCGTTCGCAAAACAGACCGAAGTTCTCCTCACACGTCGGTTTTGCGTAAGTTGCACGCACTTGATTGCTGCGGTCGCGTCGTCCGTTGTCATATTATACCTGATGGCCCGAGTCAGGCCACAGGAAAGACGTGTGGTCCACTCGGTCTATACTCCTTTTACCACACAAAGCATATAAAAAGCACACCAGCATCCTTTTTCATAAAAAGTTGTTATGAATAACAAGTTACAATAACTATTAAAAGCTGCTAAAATTGTGGCATATATTGAATGGCTTGAGAGCAAATTGCCATAGAAATTGAGCATTTGTTATTGATAACAAGTTTATGAAACAGGGCCCAGGCCGGTGTGTATATAGAATGCATCAAGGAAATATTTTTCACTCTGTTGTAATGCATGTGTGTATTGTTATCGGTATTGAATACACCGTCTTTGCTCTCGCAACGGGAAGCATGCATCAGTGAGCCATTTTTTATAGCGGAAGTACTTTGTGTGACTTTATGACTTTGTGTTTGTACTTTCTTGAGATAACAGAGATTGTATAACATAATACCACAATCTGTTCATTCTCCTTTGTTCAGTGATGATAAAAATACTAAAATTAAATCCTGATGATATTCAGAACACCTTTTTTCAGATAGGTGAATGGGAAAGACAAACACTCTGTAATTCCTTGCTTTGTACCTTTTTCTTTTCTTTCTTCCTCTACTCCTAGGGAGCTGATAATGAAGTTCTGTCACCGTTTCATGCGCCGTGTATCCCAGTATTCCTTGAGAGGACAGATCATCTCCTACATCAACAGCATGATGAATCTTTTGGAGGAATTCAAGAATGTCAAGACGACTCACTTTGTTTGCGGTGTGCACAATGAGAAGAAGACTCCCGACGACGATGTGAATGGATTAGAAACAAACCCAAGGTATATAAGAAGCACTATCTATTCTCAATCTTTTTGCAGGGTCTGGGAACTGTATAGACTGTAGACTACATTCATGTATAGCCTCAATGCTCCTTCGTAAAGCTGTTCATGACACCACCACTATCACTGTCAGGCTGGTAGGCTCACTTCTAATACGCAATGAACATGAATTAATTGTAAGAATAGTTTTATAAAAATGTTTTACAAAAGCAATAACTTGAACTGCAACTGTTCCTAACATGTACAAAATCTTGAATATTCTAATTCAGACTTAGTTCTAAATTACAAATTTGTTTTATGGTAATGGTAGAATCTTTGCCCAAAGACATCACTTAGTTTAATGACCATAGGCCCTTGTGAATTTTGTTTGTCACTGCAATGTCCATCTATGATTACAGGGAACTAAAGAAACGCCCAAGACGTCTACTTTCCCCCGATGGAACCACACTCCTCAACATGTGGTTTCTACCCCATCACACCGAGTCCCTTGTCATGTTCAAGAACCTGGATGAGGACACCTGTGTGAGGGCGCTGTCCGTCTCTTTGCGGATCATATCTGCACTCCATGACATCCTGCAGTACCTGTGTGCACACTCCAAGCTTGGTAGCTCACATGCAAGGTAGACTTCTTTGTAAACTATTGTTTTTTAATGCATCCAACGTGTATGGGTAACATAGCCCCCTCCCCCCTCCCCTCTACAATTCCGATATTACAGTCATTACAAACATGGGTGACCTGCTCATGTGAGGTATGGACAGGTTTAAATTGTAGCATAAACAGATCAGTTAATTAAGACCAATCATTTTCAATTTCCTCCTTCTGTCAGTTAAAATGACCCATAATATTTTAGCATAATCATTTAGTCTTTCATTTTGGTAGAGGTATGAAATGTAATCTGCATTTTAAACCTCTGTTGTGTCAAGAAATTGATTAAAACAATATATTTTATCAAAAGGAAAATCAATTTTCTATCTCCCAAAGGCAATGTGTTGTCCATCAATACATATGGTGGGAACTATTTGTGTAGACTAGGTTTCAAAGTCATTCAATATTGTAACACATGTGTTAACTTTGTTTTTTTTCTTCTAAAAATCAGACTTGGTTCTCAGAAGAAAGATATCACAGCAGACTGGGGAGGGACAGAAGGAATCTGTTCTGAACTCAGAGAGATCCAGAAACAAATCAACAACATGGAAGACCCTCATGACCCTGAACAGGTGAGTATCGCAAGGAGGGAGGAGGAGGGGGGGGGGGATGGTTACAAACTTGCTCAAGCACCATTTGTCAAAGACATAAAGTTAGCGTTAAGGTTTGTGATGAGTTTTAGGTCCAGTTTGGGATTCGGGTGAGAGTTTTGATGATGTAAATGCTTCAGGGTCCCGTCTTATAAAGAGTTGCAATTGATCTGAATCAGTTGAAAGTCCTCCAATCAATTGCAAGTTACAGTCTCCTATCTCTTATATACATAGTTGCGATTGATATCAATCGCAAATAAGTTGCAATTAATGGCAACTCTTTTTAAGACGAGCCCCATGTTTGAAGTTCAGAACTCTGCCAGTGTAGGAAATTGATCAAACATTTGCTTTGCCAACAATTTCTCTGGACTTCTTCATTTTGTAAAATATATAGGATTAGGGTTGAAGGTGTGGATTTGGCTATAGCTTGGTTATAATATAGAAATGTAGTTTGGGGTTCAGGTCAAGAGTTGGACTAGTGTCAGAAATTTAACCATGCAGGAGTAACTGATCCTTGTGATCATACTATGAAGTCATGACAGGGACAATTCATTGATCAAAGCGCAAGGGAATTGTAGAAATGCAATGAAAGAGAAATATAACATAACTAAGAAATCCATATCAACATTGAACCTAACTTTCCATGGAATTAGTCTTGTGTGTGCTGTTGGTACTACATGCATTATCTCGCCAGCAAACTAGATGTAGAATCTTCTGCCTTAGAATACCAGCAACTCATGTAAGATTGTATTCACTTCAAGTTCTGTGATCTACTTTGATATCCATGATTTTCTTTTCTACTACATGCAGATTGCTGACTTCTTGAGTCTACGACGAGACATCCTCTTCCTAGAGTTTGATTCCTCCGTCCGTTACACCCTTCGAGATACTCTCTTATCCACAAAGAATGTCGGTGGGTACCGTAGCGTGACCATGAACATGTCATCGGCTCTCCCTGCCCTAAGCAACGTCCAGAGACCAACGCTCTACAACACTTACATGCCTGTCCCGGAGCCTCTGCAGTCTAGGGATAGCAAGGCTCAGGAGCTGTTCCCTCATAGAACCTTCATGGGCAGGTAGGGGAATTTCTCTTCATTGAATTTATTTGATTTCATTCTGTGTATGACTGGGCATTTATTAGTTTTGTTTGTACATTGCTTTGTATGAATGGCTACCAAGTGTTTGATGTTATGTGCATCACCCTGACTACAGCAGTGCTGCTCTATCAAAGCTGAAAGCATTCCTAGAAATGCTTAGTACCTATGCTTCATACGAATATGGATTTAGTGACAACTTCAGATAAAATGGTCTCCTGTATACATTGTTGGTTCATTGGGCTGGCATTTAAGGGCTGTTGCACATTTATAGCCATGATCGTAAAGAAATTTTCTTTTTTTCCTTCCCCTCATTTAACAGGAGAGGACCATTCCAGCTAAGATTCTGGCAGTGGCAGCAGATTGAACACAACATGCAGCTATGTCTATCAGGACTCAAGGATGTGGACAGGTATGTAGAAAAGAACTTTATCAGTGCTAGAAGGCATTATCTTGATGAATTCCGTAAAAAAATACGATCAGAATGAAAGAAGGGAGGGGATATGTGACTTCTTTTTGCTCTTTAACCAAGTTTTGTCAAGACATTTTTCATTGGGAGAACAGCCAATATAACACTTTTGTCTAATTACTGACAGGAATTCTGACAAGTTTCACAATCCACATATGAAAAGCCAATGGAGGGGAAGCATATCTGTATCAATTAACAGGCTGATTAAAGAATCCTAACCATAGTGATAAATACAATAATAAATTATTATGACATTTTCTCCATTTCCCCCATTTTTTCTGAGATATTGACAATTGTGGAATTTTCCTTTTCCAGACATGTAGCCAATGGGGAGATCTTGGGTGTATCCCTTCTGATGGAGGACGTCCTACTGAGTGGACAGCAAGAAATCGTCATGTCCCCTGATGACAGTGATGGTGAAGATGCAGGAGCTCATACTGGCAAGGCTCCATCCAGACCCAGGAGTGCTGCTAGCGCAAGGTCCTCTTCTCATTCTAGACCAGCTAGTGCTAGCAGTGGGTCTGTTGTGAAGGAATCCAAGCAAGGTATGTTACAGACTATCTTTGAACGGTCTATCAGATTCATTTTGGCAGCTTTCATTCTTTTTATTAAAATTGTAAATACATGTTTTAGAATCCTTGAGAATGAATTTACTTGCACCTGTTCTTATGCAGATTTAATTATTCATAAATCATGCACATAAAAAGTAATCACCACACAACATTACAAAAAAAATATACAGGAAAGATGCTTTAAGGTAATGCATTAAGCTCTAAAAGTAAATTAGCCACACAGCTGATAGGACCTAGTATTAGCCTCTAATGCCCTTTATCTGATACTGTTCGTACACATGAAAATAAAAAAAATTGATTAAAAACCAATACTAATAGATGACTAATTGGAGACAGATTTATTTTCATTTAACATGCAAGTGCAGGGGTTTAGGAAAACGTGTTTTGATAGCCATCAAATGTAGTTATATTATAAAGGAATACATTGCATTTTATTGGTATTAAGTGACTCAGTAACATTGTTGAAGGTTGATGAAAAATTGTGTAATTTTTGTATGAAATGTTACTTATTATATTCCTTCTACTGTACCAACCCTCTAACATGCAAAAAATCCTGAAAAAAGTCTCAAACCACAAAGATATTTACGGTTTTCTTTGAAGGTGTCACTGTGCGACACCCTCTTACAGTGATTTACAGTAAATTCTCCCAACCATTTTTGAATTTTCCCAGCCGCTTTTCCATGAAATTAAGACATAAGACAGGCTTATATTTCCTCTCATGTTACAAAGTCCCTTTAATGCCACACATTTCTTGTAGTTGTTTCAGCTACTGGCAAAGCTCTCTCCAGAACCAAGGAACCAGTCAAAGCCTACTCCCTACTCAAGGATTTCTTGTTGCTATGGAAACGTCTAGAGGTCTTCAAGGTGGAGTGGGGTCAACGCAAGCTCGTCATTGAAGAGGTCGATACTCCAGCTCTGTACAGAAAGTTTTGGTGAGGAATACTTCCATTTGCTTTATCAATTTTCTCTGTCTCGTTGTCATCTCTTTTAATTCTGGATTGCAGAGAATCTACATCTTTAAATTATTGATATCTTTTTCTCTCTCTCTTTCTCTCTCTCTCTCTCTCTCTGTCTCTCTCTCTCTGTCTCTCTCTCTCTATTTCTCTCTCTCTCTATCTATCTATCTCTTTCCGTTACCACCAGCTTTCTTATTATCTCATCTCTCCCATTCTCTCATGGTAATTTAACGAGACAGAATCTGAATGGGGGACCTTCATGGTTTCTGTGATTTAGCTTGCCTGCCCCATTCCTGGCAACTTGTGAATGCCCATGGGAATCACGATAATAATGTTTTCAAAAAATGATTTGCATTCTTTGTTTTGTACGATTTGTTCTTTTATGTAATTCTTTTGTATACACTTTGTTTTGCTTAATAAAATAATAATAATAATCTGATGTATATCTCTCTTTGTTTATTCAGCCAAACCTACAAGATGGAGATCCTCTACCCTGTTGTGAAGAGCATAGCAAGGAGATATGGACAGGTGAGAAAATATTATCTTATGTTGATGACTTTACATCAAGAGTGGCTCAGACATTTGACTTAATAACATTAATAATAATAATAATAATAATATTAACAAAAGCATGTTATATAAAGTGCTGTTTCATAAGATACAAAGCTCATAAAATTTCATTCATTCAAAGGGTTGACAGTTTTGATCTGAGAGTGGCACCTAACCCTTTAGCAGAACATATTACTTGCCACTCTCACCCCAAATAAAGTGCATGTAAATGGCTATACCTTGGGTGTTTCCATATCTAAAACAGCAGCATGACAAGATCTTTGCAGGCACCTTGAGCATACCTTGTATTGGGTATGTGCATATTTGTGTATTATTGTTAATGGTTTTCTGTTCCATGTGTATTTGTTCATCATGTGTATTCATACTTTTTAAAAAACATTACTCAATACATTGTAGAGGTGTTGTGGTCTAGTGTATAAGTCACCCAACTGCAGATCACAAGGTACTTGGTTCAAGTCCCTTCTTAGCACTATTTTCCTTTGGCAAGACATTAATCTATATTTGCCACTCTCCACCCAGATGTTTAAATGGGCTTGAGCGTTAGTTACTTTGGCAGCTCGGCTACAACCAGGGTAATATGTGTAATGCTCCATGAGCTTCAGAGCCTGGCGGATACCGGCGCTATTTAAATATCCATATTATTATTATTAATATTATTGGAGCTTAGCCTGGAGATGAACGTTCCTTCAATCCTATGTCTTCTCTTTCTCACCACAGGGAGACCTATATGAGGGTATGGTAATGGACTCGGAGCCCATCGTTGCTCCTAAAGGAGCATCTGAGATGGAGCTGAGAGCTAAACAGCTCGTCAAGCTCCTTGATAACCTCGAGCATCATATGATCCATGAGCTCCAGCGTAAGATTGCCAAGGAGCATGCCCTCGTTGCTGCTGAGAGAGCCAGGGATGAAGGTAACCTCCCCACGGACCTGTGGAAGAGGCCGGTGAGTGTTTGATCATTTGACCTTGACAATGCTTGATTTTAAAAAGTAATTGCTCATTATTTTTGCAGGTACTCAATTGGTATACCCTGTTTTTACATTTCTATGCACCTCTTCTATAATACAACTTGAAAAGCAATAAATGATTTATGTAACCTATATTTTTCTCTTTTCAATTCAATGTATATTACCAGATAACAAGTGCATGTAAAGTTCATCACGAGGCTGCATTTTTCAATGCCCTTGTCTATTGTAGGAATTAACAGGGTCAATTGTAGTTGCAATTTCAGTGAGAGTCCAAGCTTATTTAACTAAAATAACTGATATCTTCAGACTTTTTCATATATTGAAGTTATATTGTCAAGAGAATATTTTTAAATTTCCATTATTTTGATTGACAGGTGATCAATGAACGTCTCATGATCCCCAAGCCCCATGTTGCTGATGATTTCTCACGAACGCTTCACAACATGGCTCAGCGAGAAGGGGACAAGGTGATCTTCACTTCGGATCAGCTAAATAGCGCCCTCACAGGGTTGGCCAATGCCGTCATGACGAGAGAGAAAGGCAACTATGAGAATTACTCCATGTACTACGAGAATCTTCTCAGACAGCACCATCAGTTGCTCTATCAACGCGAACAGGTAGGATATCTTTTCTTTGAATTGAATAGTATTAAGACATTTTATAAAATATAATAATAAAAATGTCTTGTTTACCCAAGGTAGCCAGGGTAGTCTCATCATTATCAATACTTTTCTCCCTGAGGGCCCTGCTATCATATTATTACCTCAGCTTTAGAGGAGCTACCATGAAAAGGTGCTCAAACATTCAAGGAGTTTCTTTCTACTGGGTACCCATTTACCTCACCTGGGTGGTGTGTGGCAAATGTAAATTAATATCTTGCTAAAAGACATTAGAAATGACCATGAATATCATCTTACCTGGATGTACTTGCTTGTAACCAAGGTAGAAAACAATCTTTGATGATGCATGTTTTGCAATAGAAAATGTGAAACATTCACAACAATTTTATTTGAGCATTTCCTTGTATCTTAAAATATGAGAATTCATTTATCATTGCTTTGGATTGAATATCAGTGGTTTATCATATCTTCTCTGGGGCTTTGCCTGAACAAACAATGACTCGTCGGATCAAATTAGCAATCATCATGAATCACTGGTAGAATGATATGATTTGATGGTATGTTTACATTTGCAGGAGATCAAGCACCTTCAGCAGGCCTACGATGACATTCAGACAGCTGCTGTGGTCGACATTCAATGTCAGCTAGCAGATAGAAGTCATGACTTACTACTAGGTAAGACACTTGGTTGGTTTGTTTGTTTGCGTGTACCTGACTGCTAAGAAAGCATGTGTATGCTTGTAAGCAAGCAACCAGGGTACCAAACGTTAATGAAGATTAATGCCTTACCGACGGGTACTATAGTGCATGGAATTGGTTTTGAGCCCGAGGCCTCCCGTTTACAAAACCACCACTAAGCAATAGCACCACACTTATCTTATCCTTTCCAGTAACTCAACCAGCTATCACAGATGCACATTGAAATGTTAAATCACTGTTTCTATTTCTGTTATAGAGTTATATGTGTGATTTATGTGTGTTTCTGTTTCTAGTATGATCTTTTAGTTTCAAATGTAAGCGACTGTAATCATGACAAGTGTTTCACGATGAAGTCTGAACAATTCTTGTTGATATTGTCCACTCACCAGAGATCACAGCGTTACGTTCCAAGCTGACCGAGATGAATGAAGAAGCTTTGACCAAGGAAGAAGATGTCCGCAGTAAGGTCAAGGCTGAATATGATGCTCTCGTTCAGAATCTCTTCCATAGCGCCTTTGCTCTCAAACAACAATTTGATGAATTTGGGTGAGTCCAGCAGTAACATATTTTTTTCTCTGTGTATTATTCTTTGTATTATTTTTAGTTTGTAATAACTATTTCTTACACTTCAGACCACTTCTACCAATTCTACTATGGACTATACATATTTGTTGTATATGAATTGATTACTCCAACTTTTTATTTTACTGTTTATCTACCCCTGCATTACTACCCTACAGTATGGATGGGTTGATTGCTAAAAAAGAGTAAATATATGTTGTCTACATTCAAAATGTTCTCCATAACAAAATCTAGATGCTTGAAGTTTTGACATCAATTTATTTTATTTTAGATCTTAATCAGTGCTCGGATCATGAATGTTATTAATCTATTCAGAATGCATTCTCCTTGACTTGCATCTTCTCATGATACTGCCCTCTTTTGTTGATTCAGATTGCGTCTCCACAAGGAGGCTTCCGACATCGTAAGCCAGGTGCGACAGGAAGCTGTCATGGCCATGTCAAAGTTCAAGAAGAAGACGGCTGGATCTGGATGTAAGTATATAGCATTCTCCCTTGATAGCACATGGATAGGGACAGTCAGGCTTATTTTGCTCAAAATATCCTCACCAGTTTACAGTTACATTATGAATTTCATGAAAGTGAATTGTGTAGTGCTTTTAAGTTGGGTCTTGAGCTTTTGAAAATACCTCAAGCTATCATTGCTTATGTGTATGTGTTTTTCAACTAGTGTTTATGTATGTGATTTCACCAAGGTATGTAAAGTATTGATGAATTATGGGGCCGAACAACCCCATAATGATCACCGGTTCACAGTAATTCCTTGATCAACAAATCATTTTTAAAGTGACTCTGTAACATTGTCTCAGATTCTTAAACAAAAACCTGGCTTTAGCTCATGCTGCAATGATAATTATAAACCTTTAGGTCAGTCAGGAACCCCATGACTTTTATAAGCCGATCGCCTATCTGATTATCCAAGATATTAATGATTGGATTTTGAAATCGCATTTTCCGTTTTCCTAACGGTTTTTAAAACACTACAGTCTTTTGGGGAAAATGAGTATGGTACACCAGTCACTCAAAGATTTTTACTTTTTTGAGGCACTTCATGATCATTTTGAAGCACAAGTTTTTAGGGCTTCAATATTACACCATATCACAGACACTGATAACACATATGGCCATGCATCTCAGATTTAACATTGTTAAAAGATGCCTTCTGTCACATAGTAGGTTATAGTGAATAATTTTCTGTTATGGTAACACAGCTGATGAAGGACTGCAGCTGAATCTGAAGCGAGCTACAGAGCTTCACGAAGTGAGGAAAGAGAACAATGCCTTGACCAGAAGACTGGTGAAGATGAAGGGCTTCAACGGCTGGAAAACAACCAAACTGAGGGAGCAATACAATGCATTGGTTAGTGAGAAACATGTATCTTCATGACACAGTGGTTGGAATGCAATGGTTTTAATTAATGCAGTGATTCATTGAACTACGGTTACCATTGCGACTATATACTATAAAAGAACAACAGTTGAAAATAATAACGAGATACATCTCACAGAAGCTATTGTATATTGTTAATAATTCCTGCATTTAATTAACATATTATGTATTTATTATTATCTCCTCAGCTTTTATATCCATTTCTACTCAAAGTGTTTAAATATACTAATACAGTGTAGTAATGATTTTTCAAAATTGCTGAACGTTTTTTTTTTAAATGTGAGCAGTCATTATACATGATTTTAAGTTGTGGTAATTCAGGCACTTGACTCTAAACAATTGTTGTTTTTCTGTTGTAGGTTGGTAATCTGCAGCATGACTTGGACCGCAGTAAGCGAGACTACATGGAAATCAAGATGGCTGCCAATGAGGAAGTCATTCTTCTGCGTCAGCAAGTGATGGCGCTACGTAAGGCTCTGTCGACGTCCGAGAAGGAAAGAGAAGCTACCAAGAAAGTGCTAGACAAGGAGGTAGGGCTATGTTGTTACATCTGATTACATTTCTAGAGTTGTCATGACTATTTTTGAATAAATTTTGTTGAGTCAATATCTTCCGAAGTTGAATTACATTACATGTGATTGAGGAAGGGAAGATGAAAGATGTTCTGTTAATATTCCTGTAGGACAAAAGTATATTAAATTATTGGGGTGTGTTTGTTTGTGTTTTTTATGGCAATGATCATTTATTATTAGACCTTCATTTACTAATGAGCGATGTACTAGTGTACATGTAGATGTCTATGGGACATCATACATGAGCCTGCCCTTGTACAATTGACTTAAAGTGTCCATATATTCAGTTACAAATATTCTCATAGCTCCATGCAATTGTTGCAAGAAACACAAGGCATTGTCATCGCGTTCGGATGTGGCTCTTTAATAGATGGGATTACTTTGTTATATGCCAAATACATTATGGGACTGAAATGTTATTATTTCATCTGATCTTTCTGTACAGATGAGGATCAAAGGAGAGCGTAAACATCGGGAGGAGCAGGAAGCGAGAAACCAGCGTCAGATGGAGCTTGCGAGGGCGGCAACCCTAGACAGACTGGTAAACAAAAGAATACAGTTTGATCTGGGGGGGGGGGCAGTGTTTCACAAAGACCAAGATTGCTCTAAAGGAATGTGCACATTTAAGTAATTTTATGTTTCCTTCACCAATAACACTTTTAAAAAAAAGTTCATTCTGTTGATTTGCAAGCACAACTTGCTCTTCCCTGAGAGACTAATGTTAGGAATGGTGAGAGCAAGCAGTGGTATTACCAGCCTGCCATAGTTAAGTTTGATTTCAGTCATTCTTAGTCTTTGTGAAATACCCCCAAGATCCTAAAAATACAATCAATTTGCCTTGGCTTGCGATCAGGAGGAAAAAAGAAAAGGACAGATGAATGGTTCATTTCTGTGATACTCTCTCCAAACCAGATCAAATTTATTGTCATTGAAAAATTTACAGTGAGAATCCCTAACTGCATGTATTCATCATGTGTTGTTGCACAAGAATGTCTAGTAATCAAAATATGCTGATATATGTGAAGCCAGTGTATTGCAAAAATATTACAATGTTGGTCAATAGCGCTTTGCTACCAGATGCTTCAACTATACAATATAATGTATACAATTGCCTAATAGAAATAATCCAATTTTTCTAGTTGTTTGAATGAGAATGCAGATGGTCTATACTTCTAGCAGTTTAACATGTCTACAATACAGATTATAATCGGAGGAAAATCATTTTCAGGACAAGTATTACTACATTTCTTAAAATGTATTGTTGATAAACAAGCCCACAGTCTTATTTGCAAACGATTTGAATGCAATAGTTGTTGAATGTTCATTTTGCTATATATTCCATATTGATTTGACCTGTTTATTCAGATGGAAGAGATAGAAGAGAAAGCTGCAAAGCTTGAGATCATGGAAGAAGACTTGGATAAGACTAGTCGTCTCTATAACACAACACAAGAAAAAACACGCAAAGAGGTCACTCAGGTACGCTGGAAAGAACTTTTGATTGAAGTTTTGTAAAACCATCACTTCATCCCATTCATTTTTTCTTCTTTTTTTTTCTTTCTCTTCTGTTTGTCTTCTTCCTCCACTTCTTCTTCTTTTCTTGGTACAGTAACTACTAGTAATCTGTTTTTGATGCATACAAAGTTCATTAATAAAGATGGATATTTATTCTCTGATTAGTCACGAACCCTGCTAATGAGAACATACCACAATAATCATGAGTTTGATGTAATTCAACAGGGATATAAGTCTTTTCACCTGGCTCTGATTAAAAGCACCTATGATGCAATAAGATACCATTTTAAAGCTCATGTACTGTATTGGTAGAAGAAAAAAAATGTTAGATATAGTTTTGTGCTGTTCTCCTAGTATGGATAGAAATATTTACGAGATCATTTGTTATTTCATCCTTAATATTTGTAAATGGTGGTGTCTATATCTGCAAGGAATGCTAGATGATGGCTATACACTCTATACTCTAGGACCATTCCACCCGGATGGCTCCTGGTGCATTGATCTCATTGCCTTACTTGGAGGCAGCGTGTGTGCAGACTCTTATGGGGTGTAGCAAGAAAGTTGTGATTGATTGCAAGTTGGGAAATTTGCAACTGATATTTGCAATCGATTGCAAATCCACTTT
>BEXV01000036.1:63376-76619 GCA_003118195.1 Hemicentrotus pulcherrimus | reverse complement strand
GAGGGTTGACCACCTTTCCTCCAAACTATCGATCCATCACCCCCGATCCATACACGCATCAACCTAATAATGAGAGAGATCGCATGACCCAGCGACCTAAAACAGTGAGTCTCATAGATCTTTATAGTAATTTATTTGAGGAATGCATAAATGTAATTTCAGAGATAGGAAAGACTAAGAAGCAGGAGCAATAAAGTGAGGGCCTGTTTAAATACACAAAGTTAAAAGCATATCATATGAAATAACAATCAAGCTCTATTTATGAGATTGATTTACGAAGTCATCAAACAGTGAGTCTCATAAATCTTTATATTTTATTTATTTGAAGAATTGTTAATATGTTATGAAATGCACAAGCGATGAACACATACATGTGATTTCAGAGATAGGAAAGACTTAAAATCAGGAGCAGTAAATAAGTGAGGACCCGTTACATAAAGTTAAAAGTTAAAGACTGCATATCATATAAAATAAAGATCAAGCTCTCCTTATGAGATAGATGTATGAAGTCATCAAATATTGATTCTAGGACAACGAACCCCAATGGCCTTTCATCCACTGACAACTTCCACCCCAAGACAGGAATATGTTAACCCCCTCTTCCCCACTTAGACAGTGATCTATGGACAACCTTGAAATAATTCTTTAGAGAGATTTGTAAGGAGATTAAAAATTTGTTGACAGAATATAAGGTAGATGTATTTGTATGTAAATTTCCAAATGTTCACTCTAGCTGTAGTCGGGCCCAGTTAATCACTGTTTAAGCTCCATTTGAAAGTTGAGTGGCGGGCAACATGAAACTTTTACATAATAGTATTGTACATGTTTAGCACTTTAGAGTTTAATTCTTATTCTCTCTTTGTTTTTATACATGGTCTTATAATTGCAAATTTAATATAGCTGTTAGTCTCTAGATGCTGCTCAGCTATCGAATGACAGTTACTAAATAAAAATCTGCTTTAACCCTGATCATTTGCTTTGTGTACCTACAGGTCGGGACCCGATTAAGGAATCGCATTGCAGAGCAGCTTATGACAGACTTAGAACCTGACAGACATGAGACTATCATGCAACTACAGGCCATGGAACAGCAGCAGAATGTCAATACCAAACATAAGGTATAAAATACCACTCATTTTAGATTTATTTTTTTCCAACTGAATTGATTGATTAATTTTTACTTTTTGTCGGATATAAGAAATCCATTAAGCTTGCTTGCTCGTTGATGATTCAACAAAAGGATATATTCTCTCTCTCCCTTTCTCTCTCTCTCTCTCTCTCTCACACTCTCACTCTCTGATGTCTGTCTGTCTGTCTCTCTCTCTCTCTCTCTCTCTCTCTCTCAGGCATTCTGCCAAAGCCAGGTTCACACACCAGAGTCTTCTTTAGCTCTTTCCCCATCCCTCTCTATCTTTAGCCTTCTTCTTTATTGGGAAATATATCATAGAAGCTAGGCATTCAAAGAATTATCCCGTCCAGAGGCTGCTTTGTACTTGACAGGGTTTTATATCCAACAAAAAATGGTTTCTTAAGCCATTTTTAAAATTGTATATAGCTGCTTAGCTGTAGTGATGTTCAGTTATCATTTCAAGTTTCTTCATTGGTTATTGAAAGAATCTTTGTGGAAGAACATGCTTTAGAAATGTGTTGAATGATTTTGTAACCCTAGTGATCATGCACACATGGTTTGCCAGTCTGTGAAAATGGAACTATATGTACCGGTAGTAGGATTTCATGCTCCAATTGTGGCCATATTAAGAGACATGATGAATCTCATTCAAATACTAAAGATTCACATTCTTTGACATCACCTTGATTGATATTTATTGTATCAAGAATGTTTTCACTGCAATGAACACTGCCTTTTTTGTAATTGCTGATTTTGAAATATCAATGTGTATTCATGTGCGAGCTTTATTGAGAAAGTTTGAGATTCAAGAAAAATCCCTTGAACAGGTGTATTTAATTTTTGTGTCCAAAGTCCAAAGTGCCATCAATTTTTTTCACTTTGAATAATTAAAGAGGAATTTATCAAGACTGTTATTATTAACTAGCAAGTAAACACAGCAGAATGGGAGCTCTTTGTGTTACTTGTATACCCATAGAAACATATGTGACTTTGGATTCTATTTTGGTTACAGGCAACTTTTTTATGCTTTAATTGCTTTAATTGCTTTTTATTTGAATCATGACATGCTGTTTTATGTTATTGACATTTTTTTTTTTTTAAACTGGGTCTGCCTTTTGAATTCATGCATCATTTCTAAAATGTTTGTGTACATTTGGTTTGAAGTGTGTAACTAGGAAATATATTATATTTGATTTAGCTGATTTGAACAAATTATTTTTTACATTGTAGCATATTTACGAAATAAAAAGGATATATGATTATGCAATTACGGGTGCTTTCACGTAGCTTACATGTGATATCAAAACAATCGTACAAAATATGTTTTTTAATTTATGCAAACGTACTTGTATTTCAAAATTTCCTTGATTTATGCAAATCCAAATATATTTTCTTTTCATTCCAGTTTTTAGAATTTTGTAATTGATAAGTTCATATATGTAGATGGAAGGTATATTTTTATTAAAAATTTTTATTGATCAGCGAGTATAGAAAGTTATTGCAATTTGAATATAGAAGTCCATATTATGCAACTGATTTACAATGCCATGTAAAGGCATTCAAACCGATTTCATGTGACAGTTCTGTCATTCTTAATGTTTATTATCTCTTCTGGAGAAAAACAATGTTATTCACTGTTGTAAAATGAGTTTAAAAAAGTAGCCAATGAGTAGCGTCGAAATGGATCATGTGTGTGTGTGCATTAATTTTTACTATATCAGCACAGGGGGTGCATTTTGTTGATATCAACCATCAATTTCTGGACTTTATACTCATATTTTAGACCCATTTATAAAATTAATAATACATGTTTTTAGCTTGTGCATTAGTGAAATGCACTGCACTTGGTTAAGTCACGATGAGATGGGCAATGAACTCTACAAGTCTCATTCATTATCCTACTGTGACTTAACCTGCATGCAGTGCATATAGCAGATTGAAGCAGGAAAAATGATAATTTGGGGGTGAATTCATTTGCCTTGTTTGACTAAAGTTAATCAGTGATATAGGATGAAGTGTATTGTTTTGTCATCATATCAGTCAGTATGATAAACCTTTGATCTTGACAAAGTTAGAATATTGACCTATACCAATCATAAGAACACTGAGGTTCCAGTGCCATGTTTCACCACTCACTTCAATAACGAAAGAAAAGATAATGAACATTATATGAAAGGGATTATTTATCAGTCACACACACAAATGCCTTGATATGCTTTATTATGACCCACTGTACAGATATCAATTCTGTCCCATTGTCTTTTGGGTGCACTTATGTCTACCAAAGTAAGATGTGTGTGATAAGCAAATGCGTACATTCATGTATAATTGTGTGTTATATTTTCTTACAATTGATGAAATCACATTTAATTACTTGCTTACATTATCTTCCAATCATGCCATGTTGAATAGACTTTGTGTATTTTCAAGATTTTCACCATTGAATTGAAATAGATATTATAGGTCAGATCTGGTCCTTTGCTCAGTTTGCTGTGGTAAATACAAATATTTGTGAATAGTATGTGATTACATGTGTGGAGAAATGAAAATTTTATTTTTTACTAGGAGTACAAAGAACACAAAATCATTGTATATATCATATTTGATGTGTAATAAATTATGAGGAAGTAATATTCATTTGTTGCATGCTGTGTATATCATTGTGTATTTGATGGTGGAACTGTATGTAGTCATTAAAGAAGATAGTGCCACACTGATATTGATAAGTTAAATTTTCAAAGATGCTTGTGAGAAACCTTATTTACCAAAACTGTATTGAACAAAAACTCTATGTCTTCTCCTCTCTCCCTTCCGTTTATACTGTTCCCTTGTTTCCTCTGTCTCTCGTATCACCTCTCTCTTTCCCTCTCTCTTCTTTCTCTCTCTCTTCTTTCTCTTTCTTGCTATTTTCTTCCCTTTTATATAACTTTCCATCTCTCTTTCTTCTCTTACATCTTTCTTCTCAATTTTCTTCTCTCTTTCTCTCCTATCTCGCCCTCCTCTCCATTCCATTCCATGCTCTCCCCTCTCTACCCAATCTCTGTCCTTTTGACGCTCTTATCAGCCACCCCTCTCACTCACCCTCTTCTCCATCACTCCCTCTCTCTCTCTCTTTCTCTCTCTCTCTCTCTCTCTCTCTCTCTTCTCTCTTTCTCTGTTCCAATGTCCATTATGCTCTGAAAATGTTCCACAATGTTCATACTTGGCTGGAACACGATCGCAACTACTTTGGAAAAATCAACTTAAGACAATTTCAATAGCCGTGTGCGTCACCTATTGAAATGTGCGAACGTTATTATTACAATGAAGTGTGACGTATTCCAAATATGATTTCTATGGGAAATACAATATGATACTGAAATTGCCCTTGATGGTTGGTTTTTTCGGAAATAGATGCGTTCATGTAATGGACCTACATTGTTTGTGTACTTCCGCTTTGTGTAGGCTTCACACATAAAACATACGGCAAATGATTAGGCGATTTGGGGTGTTTTTTTTCATTTTTTTTCTTCAAAATCCATAATTTTTCTATTTTTTCTTGATTTCATACAATGCCTTGTATTCTTTTTGAACTTGTTGTTCCCCAGTTGAATAAATGACGACAATACATCAATGAAAGAAATACAAGACGGACAGTAGGGTATTGACATTGCCCTTGACTATTGATTTTCTCAAAGTGTCAAGATTACTGTTCTAACACGGATCTGTCAATTTCACAATAGAACACGGAGCCATTGAAAATGCATCAGAGTCAGTCAAAGAACAGAAGCATGAATGATTATTTCTGTTTTTTCAGTATTTCACGGATCAATCGAACGTATTTCTTTTAGAGAAGGCGGCTATAATAAGGATTATATTACTTATATCAATTAATAATGGACATGTATATAATATATTTCCTCCACCAAAAACTCATTGTGATTAATAAAAGCATCATGTGTTATAACTATATCACCCATCTCCTTCGGTTTATCACCTGAAATTCTGAAATAAAAACACAATGTGAGTTTTAGTTATTACAAATGAGAAAACAAAATAAGAACTANGAGCTGGAGGCTCCCGATCCCGCCTTTCCGCGGGCCTTGACATGTAGGCATCTCAAGTAGCATATTTCGTGCCTGGCTGATAATTTACAAACGCATAAAGAAGTATAATTTACTAAAGAATGAGGAAAAATCTCGGACAAATCTCGGAAAAATATGTCATTTCAGCATTATGTGTAAATCACCGTTATGGAATAAGAAATAAACCACTTTTAAATTTCATTTCCCCCGAGCCCCCTCCCCGATCAATACGCCAGTGCCCCGCCCCCCTCCCGATCTACACTTTGTTGGCGGAAAAAATCGCAGCTGATCCCCCTACCTTTCTTCTTTCTCTTTTTTTTTCTCTTTCTTTCTTTCTTTCTTTCTCTTTTTTTTTCCTGTTGAATAAATGACGACAGGATATCAATGAAAGAAATACAAAACGGACAATAGGGTATTGAAATTGCCCTTGACGATTGATTTTCCGGAAATAGATGCGACTGTAGATTGTTTATTAACTTCCTCGTTGTGAACGCAGCACTCGTATACATATAACATGTGTCAACAAATCATCTTGAATTGATAGACTAGATAAATTGTTTGACATTTTTATCTGATTTCACCGACCTATAAAACCGCAATTGTGCAGACATCAGTTATTGAGTAACACAATATATTGTTCTTTCTAAGTCTAATGGATTTGGAAGGTATGAGGCTCAAGATTAGTCAAGTTTTTGGGGGTGTTTCTTTCTTCTTCAAAACTTATCTCTACATCCATAATGGTTTTTTCCATGGTTTCATACTAAATTGCCTTGGTTTCTTTTCCCCCTTGTTGTGGCCCTGTTAAATAAATGATGACAATAATGATTAAAGAAATACAAATGCGAAGGTCCCCAATTAAAGTCCTCAAATGAAAGTTAAAGCGAGCAAAACGGTGTTTTGACTCGTTTCTTTAAATCTGCCACCAGTATAGGATACCAAAAAAGAAAAAAGGCATGTCGCAGATATTATCATGCCGATTCTTTCCATTCTTTGTGACTTTAACAGTCATTACTCAAGACTAGTGTCAAGATTACTGTTCTAACACGGATCTGTCAATTTCACAATAGAACTCGGAGCCATTGAAAATGCATCAGAGTCAGTCAAAGAACAGAAGCATGAATGATTATTTCTGTTTTTTCAGTATTTCACGGATCAATCGAACGTATTTCTTTTAGAGAAGGCGGCTATAATAAGGATTATATTACTTATATCAATTATTAATGGACATGTATATAATATATTTCCTCCACCAAAAACTCATTGTGATTAATAAAAGCATATCATGTCTTATAAATATATCACCCATCGATCTCCTTCGATTTATCACCTGCAATTCCGGTAGATCTATAATAAAATCACAATGTGAGTTTTAGTTATTACAAATGAGAAAACAAAATAAGAACTAGAGTGCATTTATCATCCAACCGAGACTCAATGAAAGCATGAGGACCTGGATAGAGGAAGCCATACGTGTTGTTCCACCTGTACTACAAAGCTCCAGTGGTGCCTTCGGAGTACAGTTCTCAGTCACATTGGCTACTGTCAAGGACAGAATAAATTCCGTATTGTCTGCATAAGAACATGGTCCACACGTCGACATATCCGAACAGAGATCATCGGGAGTGCACCATCCTTACACACCCACAAAGTAATGACCCGGGTAGAAGTCGGGATCATCATGGTTCAACGTAACACTGCGGACATCGATGCTGGCGAGTTTCCAGGCATGGCTGTTGATCGTTGGTCTCTGGATGGAGCGGGAAACAATAAGCTCGGGATAAGAATAGGAGGTCGGGCATGTCGAAGGGTCAATACAGTTAGCTAGACCCACATCGATATTAGTGCAGGTAGATGGTACACAGAAGCGATAGTACTGGTAGTCTTCAGCGGCTATGTTGCCTGTGATTTGTCCGTTCTCTTGAACTTCATCGTGAGGATGGGTTGATGTTACATGCTCTGCCAACATGGTGAATTTGGCAGCTGAAGAAGAAGAAGAAGAAGAAAAAAAAAGCGAAATTCGTCTTTCAAATATATAAAAAGAAACCGTTAAGTCAAGTGATATGATCCTCATAAATCTGTTACATTATATTCATGTATATCCGAATGTTTTATTCTGTTTTAAAAGATAAAAACGGCCCAAATAATGGTTCAAAACCTTTCCAACATCAGTTTTCCCCAAATCGTAATAAAGGAATTTCTCTTTTAAAGGGAAATCCAGCCTTATATTGTAAACTAATTTTAACTAAAGCAGAAACATCAGAGGAGCTTACTGGTGAAAGTTTGAACGAAACCGAACAAAATAAAAAAAAAATCATGAATTTGTAAAATTTGTAATCACTATATACGAATGTGGGAACTTCGAATTGGTTGGTCCAGCAATATCACTGTGATGTAATGGCGGACAACTTTTCCATTTGTTCCACACAAACACACAAACTATAACTAAAACGTAATATATTTTCAAAATGTCTGAATCGGGAGAGTCTTTTCTTTTTTTTTCTATCCATAATGTATTTTGAGTAATGCCCCTTTGGAGAAGGGACTTTGGAGACAAATAGAAATTAGTCATATGTTTGTCCACGACAAACGAGAGATATAAGTGAATACGTCCACTTACAAAATTGCCAATTAGAGATTCGCATAGCTTTAATTTTCACATATTTCAAACATTCATAACTCTCATATTATTGACCCGTTTTATTTCGAATTTTCGCCATCCTGTTTCTCTAATTTTCTGCTCTCATGCAATGGAACTTACAAATTGGATTGCCCTTTAATTATATCCCCAGTAATTATTCAGTATCGAGTACTTCTACATCAGCTACATGTTTAATGAATTTGACGGAGTGATAGACGATCACTATGCCTCGTATCTACACTTACGGATGTTGCCTGTACTAACGTCTGATCCACAGTAGGCAAGAACTCCGATGTAGTAGGTCCCGATCACATACTCGGGATCCCAACTAGAGATAGTCAGACTCTCAGAGCCCCATTCATAAGAGGACCAAGCCAAGCTCCTGTATGTTGGGAATTTCTCAGGTCCTCTGGACACGTACAGATCAGGCTCGCCATCAGCATGGTTGACCTAGATTGATATAATATTCGTATTGCAATATTTTTATGAGGTTATTTTTTGTCTATATACAGTGCGTCCCAGAAAAAACGATACCGCGAATTATCGATGTTTTTTTAATCATAACCTAATCACAATTATAATTAATAAATGACACATATTTGTAAAGCTTAGATCATCAAATCTTTCTTATTTTGTTTGTGCATGGCTGATCGTCAACGAAACGGAGTTAGGTCTTTGTCAACTCTGTTTGTTGCTATGGCAGGCAGCCAGTGAAGACGAATTCGTTTCAGTAATCAAATTAATAAAATGCAAGTATTAATTTGAACAAACAGAACTTTGTTATTCCTGGCTCACTTTTCATGATTGAGGTGTCATATGAAAGGGCAGGAAATTAACTTTCTAGAAATGTGATTTTCTCTTTGAAATTTAGATATCGCCCGCCAAATGACTTTTTGGTACCCTCTATTCAAATTGTTTTCAATCACTCATGAGTGAAATATGCATCATATGAGTTGCATCAAATGAAAGAGGAGGATCTTAGTTTTATTATCTGTAATTCATTAATTATAATTGTCATTAAGTTATGACAAAACATCGATATTTCTCGGTTTCATTTTTTCTTGTACGCACGTAGTATCAAGACAGTATTAACCGAGGTCTGTATCATTTTTATTCTAAAACTCCGAAGATATTTTGCATCCTTTTCAAGTTTAATGATAAGTTTTGTTCTTGAATTGTTTTCGGTAGTTAAAATATCAAGGGCTATGCAGCCTAACGAAGATGTCAAAGACTATATTTGATATGTTCTGAGCAGATAAATCCTCTGTATTATGACTTTTGTGTGTTTCTACGTATTCTGTCATCCCATGAATACATTGATAAGGTATTTCGGTGTCAGGAGTGAGATGATGTATTTCCCTCAACTATATTATCATAATGATCAATGCAATTGATGTTTTTTTGCTGTCATTATCAACATTCAATTCATATGCGTTAACTTGTAATGCAGAATTTTGAAAGTGTTAAAACAAATACACGTTTGTTTGTTTTTGGTGTATAAAATACAGTACAAAAAGTCTACTATGCAAATGAGGTGGCGCACAAAAAGTGCATTCGAAATACATACCTGAATTTCAAATAAGACAGACTAATATTTACCTGTACTTTTAAATCTTTGCAGGGTTCGGTGGCATCTACCTTGAAGTATTTGTATTCATTACATTGTACGGTATGTTGCTCTGTCTCCACACCTAGACTCAGCTGCACATGTTGTCCCAATACTGCTGTAAAGCAAGTACATACGAGGAGCACTATGTGTAGTGTCATACTTGAGAGAGAAATAAGAGCCTTGCTTGGTCGGGATCAACTAATGATGTTTGAGAAAACTAGCCACGAACAGAAAAACCGACTGGTAGAGGAGAGAATAGAAAATTATATCTTTATTGTGTACGACAAGTTATGACTTCAAAGGTCGCTTGATTCAATACTTGCTCGAACAACTACCATTGTTTTCTTTGTTTGCTTTCACGGTGTAATATTTTCTAATGACAAATGTTTCGAGAAGAAATTCCGAGCTGTTATGTTTTTTTTTTCTTTTCTTTCTTCTTCCAACTAGAGACATCGCATGCCATTTTGTCAAAGAAAATAAGATTTCGAAAATAATATCCCTTGTTGACCATATATTGCGAGACAAACGAATGGCACTAGCGATATTTTTTTCAAAACTATATCAGCAATGAGTAATATATATGTTAGCAAAATAAGATTTGTATGAACTATGCACACTTCACAATTAGGTATATTGTCACAGACTATTTCCCAGGCCTCTGATTGGTCAAATTTAGTCAGCGCTGACAGTTGTCGGTGGACAAAAAAATGTTGAATAAACCCCCCCCCCCCCCCAGAATGATATAACTTGCATATGAGGTGACATAAACCAACAGAAGAAACGCGCATGCAACAATTGCCAAGGGGCAAAAACATGCAACCGTATCAAAGTGACATCGCAAGGCATATCACCTTCATGGAAGATATATAATTCAATATTATATCTATAATGACACACATCAACCCACCACACCCACCAAACAACACTGTCCAGCTAGCACCATCAAAAGCGCGCGCTTGCCGTTACCGGTACCTATCATGGGACCTATCACGCTACCGATAGCAAGAATAAATATACTTAATAATTAAGTGCTCACAGATCACCACTCCATTGTCTCAATAAAATAAATCGAGTGAGACGAATAGATAAACCGTTTAAATTAGTCAACTTCAAGATTGTACATAATACACGTACCGTCCCCGGTAGAACTTGATATGAGTTGGTTTTCGGCGGTTTTGCAGAGCCCTCTCTATTTAGATGACCGGTGACTGTATTAAAGAAATAAGATTGATAACCGAAACGAAAGTACAGAAATTAATTAAACAAAATAACACGGTAATTTCATTCGCAAGTACTCAGCGCACACGTGTTGGTCAGTTGGTCCGAGCGGTCATATCTCTCTGTGCGAAACAAATTTTTGCCAGTCTAGGTGTTCGTACCCGTCCAATGATGTACACCAGGATACTCCCCTTTTCCCCGAATTTATATTGTTGTATTATAATTGTGTGACCGAGCTGTATACTACCTATATAAACTATATAATATCTTTCGATTTTTATATGATATCATCGAGGTTCCACTACCTGCGCTCACTGGCCCAAGTCGAGGTCATAGTGTTTCCAACACCCGCTACCAATCGGCTCCGAAGCAAAATGAGTTGCATTTTCTTTTCATTCAGTGCTGTGAACACAATATCTCGATGCACTTTGCCCCTTGATTTAGGATTATCGATGTGCCTGACTCCCTTCAGGGTTTGTAAAAGCACCTGAATCACCGGATCACCAACCAATCAAGCATTAATCATGCATCTCTCGGAATGTGCAATTACAAAATCATTGTCTGAAAATATCAATTTTTACGTTAACCGCTTTTATTTAGATTGGGGGGAACATGGTTTTAACAAGCATTTTTGTTTCGATAAATGCATCAAAGTTATTTGAGTATGCAGGTTAGTATTCATAACGATTTCACTTCAAATTCATTTTCATAACTTACAACTATACAAGAAAAAAGGGTGCAAAATAAAAGTTTGCATATTGCATGCATATTCATGATTACTTTACACGTGTTCACATAAAAATACATTTATCATGATTTGTTAAGCAAATTATGACAATGCACATCAATTTTGTAATTTGAATTTTCCTTCGGCAATCATTAAACAAATTGATTATTTTGTCTGATCATGTTACAATTACATTCACGTTTTATCAATAGATATATTGATTATATGATTACTAACCAATAATCAACATGCATGTTTAATATGTATTTGTGTACGAGCAATTTTCACGAGTATACTCCGAGTAAGGGAGAAGGATTGCACCTTTTAAAGGGTGAAGGACTGAACACCTGAAGGTGCTGCTATTGTTGCATCGGTTTGCACCCCTAAAGGTGCAGGATTGAACCATAAAGGGTACTTACATGTCCCCTAAAAGGTTCAATCTGGCACCCCCTTTTAAAGGGTGCAGGATTTAACCCCTAAAGGTGCTGCTATTGTTGTATCGGTTTGAACCCCTAAAGGTGCATAGTTGCACCATTTTTGTCTCGCCTGCGTAGCAAAAAGCCTGCGTAGCAAAAAGTGAGACATAGGCGCCGCTTTTCCGGTGACGGCGGCGACGGCGTCAATATCAAAAACTTAACCTAAGGTTAAGTTTTTGAATTTGTGATATAATTTTGAAAGTATAAGTTGTTAGTCAATGAAACTTGGACTATAGGGTTATCAAGTATCCCCATTCATGTGAGTAGAATTTCAGGTCACAGAGTCAAGGTCAAAGATCATTTAAGGTCAACAGACTTGGACTATGTTGTGGCATCATCATCGAAAACTTAACCCAAGGTTAAGTTTTTGAATTTTGGATATAATTTACAAAGTATAAGTATTTAGTCAATGAAACTTAAACTAGAGAGTTATCAAGTATCCTCAATCATGTGACTAGAATTTCAGGTCACAAAGTCATGGTCAAGATCATTTCAGGTCAACAAACTTGGACTTTGTTGTAGCATCAACATCAAGATTTTCAAAATGCTTCTTCTTCGTTATTTTTTAACCGATTTTGATTCTGATTGTTTCATATGATAGGGATAGTAGGGGGATTTAAAACTTCTGCACAGAATCGTGAAATTCATTATCTATGCTAATTATGCAAATTTATTCTAAATCACATATAATGCTTCTACTCCTTCATTTCTCGACTGATTTTGATTTGGTTTGTTTTATCTGGTAGAGCTAACATTGGTACACTCAAATTCTACACCAAATTTTGAAATTGTTCTCCATTAATTAAATATGGTAATTTATGCAAACTTATTCCAAAAATAATAAAAATTGCTTATTCTCCCTCATTTCTTGACCGTTTTTGATTTGATTTGCCTTATGAGGTAGAGCTAAATTTGGACACTAAATTTCTACACAGAATTTTGAGATTTTGCTCCATTGAATAATTATGGTATTTTATGCAAATGAAATGAAATTCTGTCCCTTCCTGGGCATTAAATTTTTATTTTTTGACCAGTTCAAAACTGTATGACATAAAATTTACGATATTTGTTGTTGCGAGATGCGGATGAGCGCTACGCTTAGAGATATATATATATCTCTATGGCGCTACGTCATTGACGTTCTGGTTTTTCATATTGAATTGCGTTATGCAGGCGAGACCGCCGAGAGCGTTTCCCTTGTTTGTTTGTGTGTATGGTTCAAAAGACAACAGAAATAAAGTGCACAATTATTGTGCATGATGTATTTGAGCGTGCATGGTTGGTAATAATAAGAAATTATCTATATAAAGTGTCTGCTCATTGGTTAACATGTGCATGGTTTAAAAGGCCCCTTAAAATGATACCATCACCCCCCCCCCCCC
>BEXV01000036.1:34121-51835 GCA_003118195.1 Hemicentrotus pulcherrimus | reverse complement strand
TGAAGTCAAGATGGCTCAATTTAGCGACGTGTTCGTGTTTTTCGTAGCTTCTCTTCATGTTGCTGTCACACTTATGATATTCACCGAAGTAGACAAAACACAGCCGTTGCCGTATATGGATGAAGTTTTCCATATCCCTCAGGCACAGAAGTATTGCAATGGATCATTTGGAATTGGAGAGGTAATGTCTCCATTTCAGTCCCATATGCTTAGATTCGTGTTTGTATTATAGACTCTAAGTCTAAAATCTAATTGATAAAAATAAGATTGTCAAAGTTATTGTATTATAATTTTTAGTAGTATAGAAGTAGTAGTGGCATTAGCAGCAGCAGCAGCAACGGTATAGTACCAGTCTAGATCTAGTGTAGTATTTTAATTATTTATTTTGTAATAGACTAGGGTCTAGATCTAGACTTCTAGATCTAGATCTAGGTCTAGAAATCTACATCATGATCATGATCATTGGGTAGATAGATCTACGTTGTAGAACGTTAGCTTACAGATTTGGCGCATGCGAGACGTTCATCCGATCTCGGCGAATTGCAACCTCGTTTTTACTGAATTGTCGCTGACAAGGAAATTTATTCTGAAATGTTTATTGATTTTCCTATTTTATGTGTATGCAATCCCATATAGATAGACCTCTACGTCAGTTATGTGTGAAGTGCGTTGCGTTGCCTGTTTAAAGCATGACATGTCAGTGTGTTATGTAATATTACGTATTGGCATTGCCATTGCACTTGCATTGTGCTTTAGTTAAGTAGACCCTCTCTCACTTAAACTCAAAGCCGCTTGAGTGGCTCCGCCAACTTCATGGCTGAGAGAAAGAGAGAGTAAGAGAGAGAGAGAGAGAGAGAGAGAGAAAGAGCAATGCGGAAAGTTCTACGTGCAGGGAGGTGAGAAAGGCTTTAAGGTTTCATTTCATTTAACAGTCACTTGTCTGCATAATCAGAATTTACAGTAATGAATTTTCCCCCTGGGAATTTTCCTCATGACAGTGGGACTCCAAAATTACCACTTTGCCAGGACTGTACCTGTCGTCTGTGGGCCTCCTGAAACCTGTTGCAGCTCTCCTTGAAAGTAGTCTGATGGAAATCTGCACTGTGACTGTTCTTCGCTCCCTCAATGTCTTGTTTGCAGTCGGTTGCCTGTTTGTCATCTACCACGTACTGCGAGTGATCCACCAACCCAAAAATGTAAGATTTTAAAATTGTGCAGTGTGCTAATGATCTCTATATATTGACCATCAGGGTACTTTGGGGGGTACTATACAGGCTACTATCGTTTTGATTGATAGAAGTTTGTTTGATAATACTGTCAGAAGGTTATCAGTTCATCTAGCTCTAACTACCTAGAATAATTTAATGTTTGTAGGTTTTTTTCATGTACATATATGGTTTGTTTTTTGCTTATCAATAATTTGCCTCATTGGAGATGACATACCGGTACTGATATTTTTAATGTCACTTTGTAGTTATGGCACCAAGTGCTGAGACTGAATGATATAAATGTCGGTAACATGAAACTGACTGATTTTCTTTCATTGTTTGCTCTTTTACAGCGTACTGATGAGGTGAAGATCATTTTAACTGCAGTGGTCTTGGCATCGTTTCCTCTCCTTTACTTCTTCGTCTTCCTGTACTACACCGATGTTGGCTCCACCTTCTTCATTCTCCTTGCATACTTCTTCTGTATCCGTGGCAACCACTTGATGGCATCCATCCTGGCCGTGGACGCATTCTTCTTCCGGCAGACAAACATTGTGTGGGTTGTGTTCATGGCAGGCACGACGGTAGCTCAACTAATGGATCAGAGTGCCAAACAGAAGCCCCCTGTAAGTGAGACTGTCTTGGATGCACTTGTGACTGCAGTTCAAAGAGGACTCCTCTTTATAGGATCACTTACCAACATCTTCAAATTAGCAGCACTAGTATGGCCATATGCGTTTGTCATCATTGGCTTTGTTGTCTTTGTTTACGTAAATAAGGGCATTGTTGTTGGGGATCGAAGTAACCATGAGGCAACCCTAAACTTTCCTCAGCTCTTTTACTTTGTTGCTTTCACAGCTGGTTTTTCCTTGCCACTCTCGGTTTCTGTTAGCAAAGTCTGCAGGTTCCTTAAAAGTCTTATCTATCATCCTCTCACCTACCTTAGCATCACTGCTGCAATGATCCTAGCTATTTTCCGCTGTACCTACGTGCATCCCTTCCTGCTTGCGGACAATCGTCACATTGTCTTCTATATCTGGCAGCGTGTGTTTATGAGGCATGAGTATGTCAAGTTTATTCTTATTCCTGGTTACATCTTTGCTGGTTGGTCAATCCGTGATTCTCTCTCCCACAAGAGTGAACTCTGGCAGCTTGTCTTCTTCATTTGCCTCCTTGCAGCTACCATACCTCAACAGCTTCTGGAGTTTCGTTATTTCATCATTCCATATCTGATATACCGGTTAAACCTAAGCATGAGGTCATATCTCCACATCATCACTGAATTTATCCTCTACAGTGTGGTCAATATTGGTGTGTTGTACCTCTTTCTTCACAAGCCATTTTATTGGCCTAATAGTCCAGAAGAGCAGAGATTTATTTGGTAGATCTAGTTTGAATGTTATTTCATTTTAATTGGAAGATATACTAAGTATCTTTTCAAGGTAGTATTTAACATTAAAATGACATCATTTAGAATCATTTTAAAGTAAAATGAGAGAATTGTAGTTTTTTACAGACATTGTATGTGCGTTTGACAAAACAATGTAGAAAAAGAAGTGTAACAAATATTGAATATTCAGACAAAATTATGAGAGTAGTCGTTTTGCTTGAAAAGTTACTTAAATAAATTGTTTAATAGTGTTAAATACATATAGTTCAAAGTGACTGAAATTGGGTTTCATGGTCTGTCTGCTAGCTTTTGTCATTGGAATGTGGAGCTCAGTGCAATGTTTGTTTCCTTTTTTGTTTTGGTATTGTTTTTATCGACATTCCTTTTATTATTGCCACCTTATCTTGCAAGATTAAATAGACAAACTAAAACACATTTATTACGTGTCATTGTAAAGGAAATGAAACAATAGTTTAAATGCACATGGTGAATATATCGTCCTTGTTTTCACGAAGTGACGGTAGTGAGGAAAATCGTAACGCAAAGTGAATGCAATTTTTTTTCACTACCGTCACTTTGTGAAAACAGCGACGATATAGTAATTCTGTAATTTTGTTGTTGATGCTTAAATAGTTAGGCTTGAAGATAACTTTGATTTTGATTTACTGGAATGAATGATATCATTAGCCTTTGGCTAGAGCCCTTACATACATTTGAGAGAAAAGTGGTTAAATACTTGTGGACCTATGTTGGTATTAAATTTGAATCAATACGATTCAAAGTTCATTCCATTACTTTTTATTAAATTGTGATATGTTTTCTCTAAACCTATGTCCAGACCAAGGAAAGCAGTGTAGCAGCTCGGGACGATATTCTGGAAACTATGTTATCTTTTATGTATGTCAGTGGTTATGACATGACAGACCTAAAGTGAAACAAGTCATTGGTTTAATGCCTGGACTTTGCGGGTGGTGTTATACATTATATATGTGCAAACATCAATGATAATTATTCATTCCGAGTGATTACATTGTGCCGTATCAATCACTAATATAAAAGATAACAGAGTACCACCTTTTGAGTAGTACTGCACTGATCTGGCGCTGCTACTCTGTAGGCTTTGATAACAAAGAGGGGTCTGGGGAAACTATGCTGGAGTGAAAGAATTACCTCAATCAGTAGTTCACAACCAGAGTGGAATGAATGTTATTACCCAGTACACTCTATAATTAATAATATGAATGATTGCAGTTATCTACACAATGTACCCCAGAGGATGATGTGTCAAAGGTCACCATTCCCCTCCCTCTCCAAAACACACACATAGACAAGCTGCATACACCATATGCTTAATGTATAATTGTATGCTTGTACAATACAGGTATGAGCAATGGTGAAATTATGTGTAAGGCTTACTAATGGATTGCTCTGAAAGGAAGGGTTTAACAGAGGGTTTAAAATGTCCAAATGATTGCAGGTTGGGTGTGATGTTGATGCACTGTAAATGAGTTGTTGAGAGAGAGGGGGGGGGGGGGTATTGGATGATTTTAAGCAGTGTTTTCACTCGTACTTATCTGTTGTATATTTCTGTCATGATATACATGTACATGTGTGATATATACAGATACACGAGTAGAAGGAATAAATTCATGTCAAGGTCTAGTCCACTGCCTGGACCGTTTCCGTCTCGTTCGCCTAATGAAATCAGCTGAGAAAATAACACACCCTCAATGCTAAAATAGAGACAGCTAGTTCTTGTCAGTCGTGCAATCGGTGGAGACACTGCGCTGTATGGGGTGTGTATTACTGACTGAAAAATAAAAAAATATGAAAACACAGACAGAATCTGGACTAGGCAAGACCTCTTGTTGGGAAGATTTGGAATTCGTTTGATTCAATGATCATGATGAGGTGATGATCTGAAATCAATGTTTGCATACCCGGTACTTTAATCCCGTTCAAAATATCATAATTAGTATCATATTTTTCCTCTTGTGTAGTCTGGCTTTTGGGTTGATGAGTTTCATTCCCATTTTCTACACCATAACTACTTTTTTTAAATAAAAGTGATATTATTTCTAGAGTTGCCTTTTCTTTTTTGGGGGAAAAAAGGAAATAGGGAGACTAATATACTTACAGTATTACCACCCATGAATTACAGAAAAAGAAGAAAGAAACAAAAATTCTTCTTAAATTCATCTTGCTGTTTAATATACATAAGTTCATGGCTTTTAAATACCTTTGAGAGGTCCCTTTTACATGTACTTTAAACTATATTACACAAAATTAATTTATTAAAAAAAAAGGTTATACAAAATTAAAGAGACTCTTGTGGTACACTAAGTTGCAGAGGGAAAAATAAAGCCCAGTTCAGCACATTTAAATTACATCTGACTACTTGCAAGGTTCCTTACCGTAATTCTTTTGAGAAAGACATATTCTAGGTCTCAATGCAAATATTTCTGCATTTTGGACCATATGGAATCCAATCCAAGTCCCATGTGTGAACGTTACATTAATAATAATAATAGATTACATTTATAATGTGCCTAATACAGTCAAACCTGTCTATAGTGACCACCAAAGGGAAACACAAAAGGTGGCCTTTGTAGACAGGTGGTCTTTGTAGACAGGTGGTCTTTGTAGACAGGTCGTCTTTGTAGACAAGTGGTCTTTGTAGACAGGTGGTCTTTGTAGACAGGTGGTCTTTGTAGACAGGTGGTCTTTGTAGACAGGTTCCTTTAGTACATGATTCAATGAGAAACCATTTTCAAAGGAAACAACAAAGGTGGCCTTTGTAGACAGGTGCCAAAGCAGGTTTGACTGTACTGTGTTTCTAGTCACTGTATATATTCTTATCCCTGTAATCACGATTCAGGCTTACCTGCACACAATGTATGCACATTCTTCTCCACTCCCCAGGGAGCATTCCGGCCAGTCACCATTTTACAAGTGCACACTCGCTCATCCAACCACATTAACTTTTGCATCCTAGCGTGTACCCACTTTTAACACCTGGGTACATTCACTACACTGTGTAAATATAACAATTGATATCCATCTTGTGTAAAAAGTACCTCTACAAAACCATAGAAAAAAGTAAGAATGCATGAAAAAAGGCAGGCTGAAAAATTAAGCCACTTCACAGGTGGCACTTGCACAAATGACCCCCAAATTCTCACTTTGTGTATTTTAGAGTCATCACTGCCATATTGATGGAGGTGTTCATGAATGGAAAAATTTACTTCTTCCCGTGTATCATAGAATGCACCAAATGTGCATAAATGAATAATGGACTACGGTACTTTCATGAACATGTATGCAGCTTTCATTGTGGTGAGTTCTACGGGTTGTATCTGCCCATTTGTTTATGGTATCTCTGAAGTGGCTTATCAAGAAAGAACTGTAGTTAAAATTTACGGAAAAGGCACATAATCATAACGACGTTTACAAGTACATAATTTACAAGTATACCTACCGACAATTAAAATTTCTTTTTCTGTTGGTTTAAATCTGTCCATTGCCATTGATATTATTGCCTGAACAGAAATCCATAAATCCGTTTTGAATTTGTAGAAGAAAGGCAAGCATTATTTTGGGCGAAAGACATTGAAAAGAAAAAAGCTTTCAAAGGAACGAGCATATACTATACAATTTAAAATGGCAGTTCAAATAACAGGTAAATCTTAAAATACACATTAAGTTGACTTTGATCGATACAATATATATCTTCATGCAAATATAATGAGACCATTTAAAAATTCTAAATCTCCTTCACAATCTCTATTGTATTAAATTATTAATTATATGGATGCTCTTATGTCCCGTTACAAATTGTATCTTGATTACCGGAAGAAAATTATAACATGATCTCGTTTAGAATTATGAAAAAAGCTTGTTGCTGTTGAAAATACATGTACATATAATTTATTTAAAATATAATAGATGTATTCATTAACTGCTCTAATCTATACTACACATGTACAATTATCTAATTATATGTTTACATTTATAAGTTGACAATAGCTTTAGATCGAATCAGGAAGTTGCATAAATATTTCACACATATCTTTTTTTTAATAAAAGCTCAAATACATGCTGTATCACAATGTTATGGAACACAAACATATCAAATAGTACTATTCACGATATACCGGTACTACTCTTCTAACCATAACCACATATCAAGTATTTACCGTTATACACTGGTGAAGATATTGTTTCATGACTTCAGCAATATGTTCATGATTCCTGTATTTTTCTTGAAATTTTAGAACATTAACTATTTCAACTATCCTGAACAATTTAAATACATAAAACAAACTTTAGTAAAGAAGCACCTTTTCAAAATCCGCCATAAAGGAAATAATACATCTAAGTATCTGAGAATGTGAAAAATAAAAGTGGTCATGTCTTTTTTGTTGTATGAAATTCAAATAAAAAAATATTTCAGAGAATATAAAAAAAAAGTCTCATACGGATATGTCATCCCATCTCCTTTCAATTTTCTTATACTCAAAGTTTAGTACTCTGTAAGCTGAAAAACAGAACTATCTGCTCATTTTGGTAACAAAAGAAAGGTGCCTTGAAACTATGAATATGTGTTGTAATGCTGATATTCTCTATTAATAGAATTCCTAAAAATTCAGACTTCATTTTCGGTCAAAAGGTACATTTGAAAACCAATCTACAAAGTGATATACATTTATTGGTTATACAAATTCAAGACACATATTGAGACAGAGTTTCTAAAAAGTGTAACTACATAAATACCACAAAAATTATCTACAGGAGTTACAAAACCTTAAGTACTAAAACATAGGCTCAGGTAAAAAAAGGGAATATGACAAATCCCTGGGGTCTGATTAAAAAATTTCATAAAAATCTAGACTCTCATAAACTTCTCCTATCCAACATACAAAATATCCTAGACAAATGTGAAATGTTGCTGGATGATGATTTATGATCAAAACCATAGTACAGACACTCCAAAAACTTGGTTTATTTGCACGTTATCACTTTTTTTTTCAGCTTTAAAGGTACTACCGTTATGTTTCCGTTTGCAGGCCTAAAAAATAAAAAGGTTAAATTCTGCTGGTATTTGGAATAAAATATTAAATTTAGAAATTGCCTCATAAGGAAAATGTCTTTTTGTAGGAAAATAACGACTGTTTGTTGTTGAATCCACTTTAGGGATTGCAATCCTTTTAGTGATAAGTTTAATTTTCAGACCCTTGTACAAAATGGTACCGAATGTTTTGTTCTGCGCAAAGATTCAATCCGTTTAATTTTGGTTATTGATGAAGACAATTGCTCATGTACCCTTTACAGCTCATTTTTTGGAAGTTATTACCAAAGAAAAAATGAAGTCAGTCAGTCACTCAATAGTGTCTGAGATCGAAGTTTAGAAAGTAAATGGGTTTCCTTGCATAATTTGAATACTAGGACACTGCTAACGTTTATGTTTCACAGATAGGACATACATGACATGCATAATTCCTGCAAATGGGATATAGTATTTTTCAACCTTCCAATTACAGTTTTATGTATCAACCTTTCAAAAGTATTGCAGATATTCAGCAACTGCTTTAGGGGGAAAATCTAGTGCTATATAGTGCTGTGCTAGTCGCTCTATTGAGGAGGGGGCACTGAAGGTACAGCAGCATTGAGAGATTGATGTGACGCTGGGACATCTTTTGGGGGAATCCCCTTACTTTTCATGAAGGCCAGGACCTGGTTCGGAACTTCAGCCAGAACATCCTTGGCCAGCTTTGCCTGACTCAGTTCCACGTTTCCTGCTGTAGCGTTGATGTAATCACGGAACGGTACAAACTGGAAATGCAAGATAAAGTTTCTATGAAGAAAGATTAAGAAAGCAGCTTTATTATGTTGCGATAGCTCAGCTAGAGCACAGCATACAATATCATGTTATCATGTCTATATTGTTGGTAACACAACTAAAAATAAAGTTCTGTATTATTATGGCAATAAAACTTGAGCCTTGAGTGAACAGGAGCATATCAAATAGCTTAAAGTTACTCTTCATGTATATTTCTCTAGCACTTAGAGACTTTGGTGGTAAGCCAGGCCTGGGTAGGCGCTTTATAAGCGCTGTTTTTATTATTATAATTTATAATTTATTATTATTATTTTATTATTATTATCATTTATTATTATCATTTATAAGCACTGTTTTTATTATTATAATTTATTATCATTTATTATTATCATTATTATTTATTATTACTATCATTATTATCAGTATTAATCATTTTTCTCATATTCATTATCATTATTTATTATCATTATTTATTATTATTATTCTCATTCGATACAAATGTTCCCTACCTGTACTATGTCTCTCTGTGCTACATGACCTCGGCATGACAAAGCCTTCTGATCAGCATCTAACTCCTCCATAGCTGAAAGTGAAACAAGCACACATGAAACAGGTATAAAAGTGGATACAAATATATTCAGACTGAATTAGTGTCCTTTCACAAAACAGGGAATCAATAACTATATTCCAATATTTTCCTTTCTTAGAGCCACAGCTATCGACTTACTCTGAAGTGGTTTCGTCTGTTATTTCTTTCCAGCAGCAAATCATATTTACCAATCTGACAGGAAATAGATTCAACAATCATGTAGTTGATACTATCTTTAGTACATAAATGATGACATTCATGTTGACTTTAATTCCAGTATGCAAGATTTGCATATCTAATTGCCTTATTTGGTGCTTACCATCAAACTCTGCTGCTCCCACTCCTACAATGATGATGGACATGGGTAGCCTACTGGCCTGTGTAGAGAAATAGAAGAGAATCATCCTCAATATAATGTCAGCCCTTTAAAATTATGAGTTCCAGATAAATTGCCTCATAGGGCCAGGAGTTTGGATACAATTCTAGTTCGATATCCCCATTACAAATATTAACTTCCTTTTTAAACGTAACAATTATTTTTTATGTAATCTTTTCAACAGTTTGCGAAGAATGTACCTACCCTTCCTGTATCAAATTTAAAAAAAAGTTAAAATCTTAAGTTTCATAACATATTGGTACATTTGAAAATCAATGAATTATTTTTTATAAATTCATTTAAATCTAGATAACCTTGAATAATATTGTGATATAAATGTTATCATTTGAACTTACATTAATAACAGCCATCTTGGTCATCTCCATATCTGATATGACTCCATCAGTGATGATAAGAAGAACAAAGTAATTGGAACCATCTGGATACTGCTGGGCAAACCTGTAAGAAGGGGAAAAACAGTTAAGTTTTAGAAAAACAGAACCTTTTTAGTTTTCCAATAGGTATTTGACTTTTACACTGAAGAATACTAAATATTCACTATCTTGATCAGAGAGTGTGAAATGGGATACTGGTAGGGGAAGAATTATTTGATTATGGGAGTCAGATTTACATCACAGCATGGTGGCTATGAGTGAGGTCTAATAATCGTTTCGTCTACTTTACTTATCATCCGGTCTAATGGTCATTTGGTTTAATTTTCCATTTCGTCTCCAATAAGTCTACTACCCATTTTGTCTATTGCTCATTTAGTCTAATTTTCAGTCAGTTTCATTCCCAGTTTGTCTAATGTTGATTTTGTCCAATTATCATTGAATCATGAATAATAATGGATAGTAGACAAAATGGGCATTAGAAAAACTGGAAATTAAATGAACAATAATGATACCAAATTGGTAGTAGACTTTTTGTAGATTAATTAGACCAAATGGCTATTAGGCTCAATTGTATTCAGACCAAATGATAAGTAGGCGAACAGATTATTAGACCAAGTGGATAGTAGACGGGCTGGGTGTAGACCAGATGGGAATACTAATTGGGTAGCAGTTGAACTGGTTTTAGACCAAATGGCAATTCACCGACTGGAATACTAGGATCAGCGTATTAAGGAACAAAAAAAATCTTCAAAAGATGTAGCTTCACTACGATACAACTTCTCCTGCTTACTTTGCGACATGGTTGATGACTGGTGAGAAGTTGGTAGGACCGTGAAGCTGGACCTGACAGATGCAGGACTTATACGCCTGAAGGATACCTGGTAGACCACATACAAAAGGGTTCTGAGCATTGAAGTTCTGTACAAAATGGATACAAGAAGAAATAAGAAGCATCTAGCAATATCACAGATTGCTTTATAGTCATTGATCTTCAATACTACAAATGAGAATACTGGCATGAAAATTGTCATAAGTAGAACAATTTGTAGCATAAGACAGAATTTAGAAGTCATATGAAATTGTTTTTCAAAAAATACAACTTGTATACGATACAAAAGATTGAGAGAGATCCTGTAACTTGGTCTTATCTATTAAATAACTCACCACTGGGAATTCATGTGAGACCTGCCCTTCCGGAGGTATTTTAGCCCCAAAGCCTAGGACTGGGAAGAGTTTATCAGAGTCATAATCTTGAATGATTTCTCCCACCGCCATGATGGCTTGTTCATAGTGGTTAGGACTGTAGGGGTTGATGTAATGCAGAGAGTTGGTGCGATTGGGATTACCTGTCACAGAACCATAAATCAAATATGAGAAAAGTTAAATGATTTAGAACAAAAATAAAAATAAATTCTTATTATCAATATCACAAATTTCCTAAACCTTTGTTAAATCAAATCTTAAATTACAATTAAAACATCCTGAGAGATTAAGACAGGCAAAAATTTATCAATCAGTATTGGATCCATCTCTAGTACATTCTCACTAGGCACATGAAAAGACGTACTTATTCAACTTTTTCGGTTTTTAACATATGCTTGTATGATATGTTTTATCAAACAGAAATGCGTACACAGAGATGCCAACCTCTTGACAAACAAAACCAGACTGAGTATCGTTCCTAAAACATCAGATTTTCACGAAAACTCAACAACATCACATGACCCGTAAAATTTCAGAAAAATGTACTACTGGTAAGAACGGTAAAGTAAAATGTTTGCTCTTTCATTAAAATTCAATGTGAAAATTGTTTAAGCAAAGTTTTGTTGGGGTTGCGGGGGATTACTTGTACATGTTTCTATGCGATTCAGCAGTTTTTACGGGTTTTTATTTATTTTTTGTTTAAAGATGAAAAAATCATATATAAAGAGGTGATATCATATTATCGTATCATTTTACTCATATCATTGTACTAAATATACCAGTAATTTAATCTAACTGGTTGGCATCTCTGCATATAAGAACTAAATTTTTTTTTTTTTTCAGTGTGAATAATCAAAACTAGGAACAAAAAACAAAACAAAACACTCGCATCCAATTTTGATTATTGCATTGTACTGGTTCTACGTACCATTTGAAGCAGTGAAGTCAATTGCCACAGTGAAGTTGATCTGCATTCCACCTGTGATGTAGTCTAAGAAGCTAGGCTTCTTCTCCACAGAACAACTAACAAGCTCAATTGTACCAGAGTTCTTGTATCCCTTCTTCTTTGCAGCTTTCTTCGGATTGATGAGCTAACAGATAATACAGAAATATAACATATACCTGCTTAAACCATTGTCTTTTCCATCTTTTAAACTACCCACTGTATTACAGCAAACATAGTGGTTTGAACCCTCAACAAATGATGCAAAGATTTTTTTTAAAAATGAGCCTTGGCACGACACTAGTGTCTTTTGGAGGACTATGAATACCATTCTGAGGTGATATATATGTCCCATAATTATACCATTTTTGTATAGCTAACCTCCACAAAGAAAAAAATAATCATGTTCCTAAAATTTGGATAATAAGCTGTTTATCAATTGGCAAAAATCCATTACGAATTACACCTTTTTAAAATCTGTTTCATTTCACACCGATTTGTGTTCCATATACTGTATCTGTGATAACAGTAACTGTGCGATCCACCTTTTGTTCCGTTTGTTCCATTAATTGATCAAAGCAGACGAAGAGGTAATTAATAATTCGCCATCTCAAATCTCAACCCAGTTGATAAAGTAAATAGATTCCTAATAGGAAAAAACTTTCTTGACTGCTCGAGCATCTTGATTGGTACTCGGCACATTGCATCCTCATGATAAATTGCTTCATAAATTATTGTTGATAAATGGTGATTGATGATAATTATGATCGCTACCTCAAAGGAACCCCTGCCTTCCGTCAGCTGTCTCATGTTTGTGTTGAATTGTCCAATCAGATCATGGCTGTCGAATGGTAGGCAAAATTAATACAAAGATTAGGAGAGGATAAAATGTTATGGGTGACAGAAACATGTCAAGATAGTGGGGTATCTTGCAGGGAACCTATATCCATAAAAGTCAGATAGGAGGTGTAATAAAAGTCTCTTGCAAAAAGACACAAAGAAAATTGGAACAGGGTTAAAATTGGATGACAAGATACAAAGAAAGTGGAGGAAGAGATCTTTAAAGGAATATTTCTACAAGTCAGGATTTCACAGGTCTGATATCATGTCTAATTAATCCATTCCTTGAAGGTTTATTCACCACTTGACTACTTGAAATAATCACTTCCAAATACTCGAAAGGTGTCTTTAAAACATGCCTACAATTTACCTTCCATCACTGTCCCAGTCATAGCATTCGACCTTGATAGTTCTATCAAGGTCACCATTACACAGAACTCTAACCATGAGTGAGAAAGGTCTCCATGTCGGGTCGAGAGTGTTCTTGATCACTTCCGTCTTGTGGCATATTGTAAAACTGTATTGATATGCAATGAACAAACACATTTCATTATCATTTCTACAAACATAATGTATAAAAAGAAATAAAGTCAACAATGTTGTAAAATAATTACTGCTGTTGATAAAACATAGCTGTTATATTTTGGTCCACAGTACAGTAGTAAGGTTACACTTACAGAACAGTAGTTTAATTTTCCGGACTGAATAAAAATATGTCACTATTTCAAACATTTGATTCCTTCGATCTATTCCCAACATAACAACAAGTGCATCCTTCCATTATTTGGTACCTATACTGCTCTGTGCAAAATTGCAAGTGTGCAAAATGAGCGACCATGCATTTATTCATTAATTTGTAACAAACTGTAATTTTGATTTTGTAACATAACTTAGCGTAACATACTGTAATTTTGTACTGAACAATGTTGTGTATTCTTTGTGCTAGCGTCCCGGCTTTTACTTCGTGTAAGGATCTCGCTTCACTTAATGGCTGCCGGGACAACAGCACAACAGCGCCTAGAAACAATGTATCAGGCGCATTATAAATGTGATCTATTATTATTATTATTATTATTATTATGCAGAGCGGCAAAGAAAGCAACCAAAGTCCTAATTTATATTTGCCACTCTCCAACTAGGTGTAAATTAAAGGGTACCTTTTACGCTGCATGGAGTGCTAGATTTCATGGCTATATGAACGTGGTGATAATGCTGGGGTACCGGAAGTGTCACTGTGCGATGGGCACAAGCACTACAGTACATACAAGAACCCAGCATTATGCCCTATTATCTAAAACACAATCACAAACAATGCAGGAACCTTGCAACTTTAAAAAAAATGTTGCAAGCATTAATTTTGAATCAAACATGCAAAGTCCATGCAATCACCTCATATCTTCGTTGCATCTGTAGAATACAAGAAATGGGTCTGACTTTCCTAGGAAATCCTTTTTATCGAGTTTCCTTCCTTTGAAATTGAGGTGGGCCTCATCCTTCATGATATCAAGAGAAAAACAGTTCATGAACAATTGACTGAGAATGTTTATTCATGATGTATTGCTTCATCATTATGACCAATTACCACAAGCATTTCATCATCATGCAAAGTGTATATACCACTTACATTCATTTTTTGATGAGATATGTGTTATTTATCTGATAAAACAATGTAAAACATGTATGTCCAGGGGAGTGTTTCATAAAAGACTATAAAGATCGACCTAAGTTGGACATAAACAATGGCAGGCCGATTATGCCACTAGTTTCTCTAACCATTCCTGGCATTGGTGTCTCAAGGGAGGTACAAAAAATATTGTTTAAAGATCATAATTTCTAAGGTTTTTTCCCTCTAATTTTACATCTGTTTCAAGAATTTTAAAGGGCATGAATTGTATACAGTAGTATATGATTTATAATTTATAAGTGATGTGGTCTAGTGGATAAGTCACCCGACTGCAGATCACTAGGTACGAGGTTTGAGTCCCGCTGCAGCACTAATATCCTTTGGCAATTAAGACGTTACCAGTAATCTACATTTGCCACGCTCCACCCAGGTGTTAATTGGGTACCCTGTAGGATGCAAAATTTTATGTGGTTTGGATGAGCAAGTGTGTGCTTGTAAAATGGGGACTAGCTGGAATGCACCCCAGGGAGTGGGTAATGTGCATACATTGTGTGCGGGTAAGCCTGAATCTGATGACTGGGGTAATAATATATCTGTAAAACGCTTAGACACATCGTTGTATCGAAGTATTAGGCGCTAAGTAAAAGCGGTAATTTATTATTATTTTTATTATCAAAATGTAAGTACCTTTTTTTCTTCAACAAAGAACTATCAAAAATGTAAATTCTGTAGATTTGTGACGTACCTTGAGAGACCAATGGTGAGAGCAACCAGTGGCACAAATGGCCTGCCATAGTTCAAGTCCAACTAAACTAAAGTCAATCTTAGTCTTTGTGAAACACCCCCAAGGTATTCTATTAATTGAGTCCATATCCAATGGATCCATCTGAATTCATGAATACACTATATTCTACTCTAATAGACTATTTTTTAAAAGTTATCAAGCTTAATGCACAAATCCTGTTAATCAAGTGCCTCATTACAAATTATTTACTGTTAACAAATTATTTCATTCACCTGTTACAAATAATTGTATTAAGTCGTCAGAATGTGCATTGCATACATTAATGGTTGCTAGGTAGGGCAAACACATTATTTTTGTCCTACCTAACAACATGTAATATATGCAATTTGCATTCTGACTATTGAATACAATTATTCGTAACAGGTGAATGAAATCATTTGTAATGAAAATTTGATGCATTACAAAAATAGCTTATTGTAATCTTCTTTCATCGGTGCAACCATGTTTTATGATAACAAATTGCAATGCTACAAGTACTTCTTTGGGGTTTATTTTACCTTGCAGTCACTGACTTCTTCCACTGTTATTATTATTTTTCCACAAGATTTGTTGTCATTGTCTCTGCACAAAAAATAATTAATGAATTCATTACAAATAAACAAATATAATGGATTTGCAGGGTTAATTAAAATCCATTTAACAAGAGTATGTGTATATGGAGTGGCCAAGTATAAAGAATTATTTTTCAGGTGCTTTAAAAACAATCCAACATAAAGGCTACTTAGACTCGGCATATCTTTTATATCTCTTTTTTCTTTTTAATACCTGTTGATTAAATTATCTAGTTACCATAGACATAATGCAGGGACCACCCGGTTCCAGTGAGCAATGTGATAAGTACTAGAAATCTTACAAATATGTATTTTGGAAGTTAGAAGCTGTGCATAGCTTGCAAGCATTATTTATTAGAATCTGACTTCTTTATATTATCTATTATGATATAAAACAAATTCTTGTTGTTTTGACTGGAATATATAACATTCAATTCAACTTTCCATGTTTAATCAGACTTGAATTATAAAAGTCATTTACTGACCCTAACATTCTGTACAAGGGAACTTCTGTTTTCAATTTTAACATTCATTTTTTTTTCTTCCTTGAAGAAGTAAAAGATAGGACCGTTTTTGGACTACCAGTACCGGTACTCACTTGAGATCTTTTTCTAGTCTATTGTTCATCGAGCCCAGGACTTCACCCAGCGTTGTCTCAAGCCGTCCAAGAAAATCCTAAAGAAATGAAATGTAAAATTCATGTACTAGTACATCGATCTTGCATATACTAGGCAAATCTAAACACTGCGTGACCATATAGATTTCTAAAATACATTTATGACCTATCATTTATTGTTAATAATGTTTGTAGTTCATTGTAAATGACATGAAAAGAACCTTTGGTTTTAATATTGGTTGTAAAGCAATCAGTGAAAGAAGAGAGAATTGAACATTAATGAAAATAAAATATAGACAAATGAAGGGGGAAAAAACACATGAGAGAAAGATAGAGAAAGATGATACACATCAACACTAGAATACAGAAATATGTAGAAATATTATGATCATGGGAGAACTGTTTTATTACATTTCTCTTTCCTTCTTCATTGCTGTCCCCTCCCCCTACTTAAACCATTTTCTCAATTCCAACATTTCATTTTTTTCTTCCATCGAAGTACATACAAACTCAAGTTATCTCTTTTTGTAGGCAATTGTTCTGTTTGACAGAATCAAAGTTCATAAGTGAAAACAGAAGTACCCTTAGACAAATCCTCATTCTGTTCTATTCAAACTGGCGTGAAAAGGGAAGTATTTGTTTCACTTTCTACTACAGATGGTATATCAAACAGTGATTCCTCTGATATGACAAATGTAGATTCATCATGACTTGAGTTTCTTACCCGGAAGTGATGTTTTAAATTCATCTCTTGTTCCCTTCCACTTCAGCTATATTTAAGTAAAAATATTCATTGGATATAAATATTGAAATGAAGTAAAGTGTCTTACATGTGCATCCAGAATAGCTGTGGGTGAGTCTATGTCGTATCTAAACAAAGAAAAATGGAAAAGGATGTACAGTACATACCAGTTAATACCTATACATGGAAAACTTGAGACATAAAATAATGATGGGAAAATCTCTATGAACTTAATTACCGGTACAAACTAACTTATGAAGTTGCAGAAAGAAACATTTACAACATGTTTTCATGTCTTTCAGGACTCCAAAATAAGCATTCTGAAACTCAAAGGTATATTGCATCATGGGAAGGCATTATTTGATCATGCTTTTTTTAATCAGACTAAGATAACATTGGAAGCAATCATCTGCCTTTTACGTGCACTAGCAGTTATTATGCATTATTTTTTAGATGCAAAAGTAATGCTACGTGTACATATCAAAAGATCTACAGTAATAGATGGATGAATTATGCAATGCAATTTCATACCACAGCACTACACTACACTTCACTACATTGCCCCCCCCCCTTTTTTCCTCTTCTTTCATCTC
>BEXV01000036.1:23126-33626 GCA_003118195.1 Hemicentrotus pulcherrimus | reverse complement strand
TTAAAACAGTACATGAACAAAATTTATTGCTGAAGAGCTCTTGGCTTTCCAAAAGAAATAATTATAACAGAAACTATTTTTAACAAAAGATGTCTACAAATTGTTCACTTCAAGTACTGTGCATGACAACAGATTTTTTAATTTTTTTTTGCGTGCATTGAAACTACTTTAGAATTTGTGATTGGGCTAGGGCAAATATCTGAATAACATGACACCCTTTATAAACAATAATTATCACAGGATTAATTCATGCACTCATGTGTAATTATCAAACCTAATAATAAGAGTGTGGTCACATGTAGTCTCCAAGAAATTCTCAGCATGCAAAGCAAGAATGAATTTTGAGTGAAAGTGCAACAATTAAAAAGAATCATTGCTGGCTGTATACTGTGAGAAAACATTGCAGTGTGCCAAGCAGTAACATGCATTTTAACACAAGTTCTTGCAAAAATGGCGTCACATCTCTATGTTAATGAATGTGATATCTTTTTCTTTTTAAATCAAGTGCGAAAAACAAACAAAACACAATTACCTCATAGAATTGTTTTGATCCCATCTGTGTGGTGTAGAGAACACACACTGTAATGGAAAACAAAGATTTATGTAAATTCTTACTCAGAAGCACCAACAAGAGTGGTGAAGTGTGACGTCATCAAAAATCTATTTTTGGAATTTCTCAATTATTTCTTCATTTTCCAAAAGAGCATCAGAAATAATGTCCAGATGTCGTAAAACCAATTGAATATGTTAAGTATTGGCTGATATTTGACCATCTGAATAAATATATGTCCTATGGGAACTCAGTGTTAATTATATGCCCTGGCTCCTAATGGTTAGTAGCCAGAGCATATAACACTGAGTTCCTATGGGCAATCTTTTTATTCAGATTGTCATATCTCAGCCGTCACAGCTTCGGTACTCTATAGCACACTGCTTTATCTGACAATACAAAAGCTGAAATTACAAATCATTCACAACCTAAATCATCTAGATAAAGAAAAAGTGTTTATGAGAACAAAAACTAAAACACAAACAAAAAAAACCCCCCCCCCCCCCAATGCGAACATTATTGAAAGAGAAAATTCAGAAGAAACCACATGAATTTGCATATTTATGCATATTTATGAAGTTAGTGGTTTCTTTACACAGTAACCCAACTAAAAGAACAATAATGAAATATAAAATGAAACATTTAGGTCTAAATTCACAAAGGAGGTTTTTGTACCTCATATGACGCATTTTTACACGTTTTTTACAAACCTGGTTTGTAAAAACTTTTCGAAACACAAAAACCAAGGTTTGTCAACAAACCTCCTTTGTGAATTCAGGCCAAACAGTTTACCGGTACTCACTTGGATCTGATTTTGAGAGAACATCTTTATCTTTGAGGTTTCTGTTTGAAGAAAAAGTAAATATAACATTTCATTGAATAATTAATCAATATTTTTAAACAAAAACTATGTTAATAAACAGCAGGTGGAACAGACTACACATAGCTGCATTACTAACCTGGCTGCACCTGTTCTATTGATTCTCAACTGAATTCACTCAAAATCTGTACTTTATTGACAATTGAAGACACCTAAATAGCAGTAATATTCAATCTTTTTCAACTCACCTATGTTTGAAAGAATAATTTAAAAATTAAAATCGTAAGTGTACTAACAATCTTCCTTACAACCACATTGGCATGATTGTGTGCATTTGTGTGTTATTTGTGTATTGAATACCGGTCATTCATGTGTGCAATTACTGCCTATTAGCACGTAGTGCACCGCTAGAGGTCAATACGCATTAGCATATTGACTCTCTATGCTTTGCTGGAGTGGAACAGACCAGCATACAAATGATTAATGTGTATTAAAAGGATCTAAATAATTGATCAACAGGATCCAAAGACTCTTAGCAGTCATATTTAGAGACCGTGTTGCTGTTGCCAATTTGACTCACAGATTTGAAGTATATTTCATGAAAAGTTATGGACTAAAAAATGTCCATAACTTTCTTAAACCCTATGTATTGCTGATTTTGTCTCAAACCTTCGGCTTAACTGATCTTTTCTTCTCATTTTCTTCTTTGTTTTAAAACAAACATATTATCAGGGTGAACTCACATCAGCAAAGCATAGAGAGTCAATGCCAATGTGTATTGACCTCTAGCACTGCACTACGTATACCATAGGCAGCATTTGAATTGTAGCATAACTAGTCCAGTGATTTAGTAAGACGTAGAGGGCGTTATAGATAATTGTATAGTATTAATGACTGCTTTGAGAGAAATAGTTGTTTTTATTCGCTCAAGGGAAGGTTAAAATTGTGCTATTTCCCAAGGCATGCAGAGGGAAATAGCCCAATTGTAACCTTCCCGAGAGTGTAGAAAAACAACTATTTCTCGAATATTAAAGCAGTCATTAATACTTTTATATGCCGAAAAACAAAAGAGTCAACAAATGACACCACCTTGGCCTTTCTCTAGATCTAGATTATCTGCACGGTTTATTTTTAATGAGTCAGTGTAGACTATCTTTGAGAGTAGACTTCTAGATCTAGATTCTAGTCTAGATCTAAATCTAAGCAAGATATTACAATTTTGGGGGTGGGCCGGCCCTTTTGGGAATACAGAGAAGAACNATTGCTGATTTTGTCTCAAACCTTCGGCTTAACTGATCTTTTCTTCTCATTTTCTTCTTTGTTTTATAACAAACATATTATCAGGGTGAACCCACATCAGCAGAGCATAGAGAGTCAATGCCAATGTGTATTGACCTCTAGCACTGCACTACGTATGCTATAGGCAGCATTTGAATTGTAGCATAACTAGTCCAGTGATTTAGTAAGACGTAGAGGGCGTTATAGATAATTGTGAAATATATATGTGAACATCGTGAGATGTCAGTCAGTCAACATTTAGCTGTGAGTCAGCGTTGACCTGTCGTTGCGACAGGTCCGTTACCAGGAACGAGTAAAGTTACTTAAATTGCTGATATACTGTGCAAGTGTTGTTTCTTAGTCCTGTCAGACATTCAGTGATTGCGGGAGTGAGTAAAATGAGAGCTATCCACGTTAATTCTTACACGATATACTTTTGTCAGAGCCCACTGAGAGAGATAATTGATTGTCAAAAGCGTGGACCGAGTTTTGAGAGACTGCAAGGCAGAACGCTACCTCGGCAGAGCCCAGTTACGCCACAGAATAAATGAAAAGTCAATACACTCATAACACACAGATGCACACAATCATGCTGATGCGGCTGATCGGCAAGTTTGACAGTGGACTCACAACATCTGAAAATTGAAAAAAAAATGTATTTTACTGCTATAGTCTAGGTGTCATCAATCGTCAATTAAAGGTACTATGTCCCTTTTGCAGCCAACCTCAAATTATGTAGAACTTTGCAGGAATTATAAATATGTCATGTATGTCCTATCTGTGAAATTTAAACATTAGCAGTGTCCTCATATTCAAATTATGCAAGGAAACCCGTTTACTTGCTAGACTTCACTGTCAGACACTATTGAGTGACTGACTGGCTTTTTTTCCTTCTTTGGTAATAACATACATGAAAAGAGTTATGGGTACATGAGAATTTGTCTACATCAATATCACACTTCTTGTGATGGCCAAGATTAAACTGATTGAATCTTTGCGCACCATAAAACGTATGACCATTCGGTAGGCCTACAATAATATTGTCTGAAAATCAAGACTATTACTTTTGGGCTCTATAGCCCTAAAGTCGATTCGACAACTAATAGTCGTTAATTTCCCACTTGAAGACATTTTCAAGCGCCACTGATTTTTAGTGAAATAAGTTGAGTTTTGTACGGTGGTGTTTGAAATGTTGAGAATCTATAGCACAGCTTTTAATACACAGCCAGGGTAGTGGTGCACCTATGTGTGGGCACTGTGTGTGTGTGAACTGCACAGATTGCCCATAATGACCATATGAGTGTGTGTAATTTGTTTTTTACAGACGTAGAAATCTGGACTAGTCTATACTCAAATCTCAATAACTCAGGCTACACATTTTATATCATGTGGGACCATATGGATTGAAGTGATTGCAATGATTGTTTCAGGTGCAGAAAGCGCTGACTAATTTTCAACCATACCTGCATGACACTGATATCTCGACTTGTGATGCTGCCACCCCAGCAGTTCCCGGTTGAAAAGTACCAGTACCCGCCATCTTTCAATGGTCCAATGACTCTCAGTCTCAGGCAATGCAATGATAGTTCGCTTGACTCGAGTGTTGATGATATGTCAACACAAATGATTATAAGAAGCCACGCCCATCTCCGCTCCGTATGCGATATAAAAATACTACCGACAGTAATCCCACTATCTGACTATTCAATTACGTACACGTACACCGCACCGAAAGTACCGCAATACCGCATCCTATAGATCTAGATTAATTGCTTCATACATTGACGCACTCAAACAATGACTCAGCTCAGATCAGCCTAATTATGACACAGAATGGAAAATTTCAGACTTCAACATAATATTCAACAGATATATGCTGTTGGCTCGATCGGCGTTTACAAATAGTCATTCCAATTAAAGAACGTATCAAACAAGTTAAGTGAAGATTACCCACTATGGAATTTATGTCAAAAAAAAATTCTCATATGAATAAATAGATATTATTGTGAAATTATCAAGGATTTTTCATGTGTATGATCAGTAATTTTTTTAAAGAACAAATTCAACATTTAACTTCAGTGTGCACAAGCTATATTTAATCATAACCACAATAATATTGTGTATTTTTTGTTTTAATAAAGGCCAGTCCACGACAAAAAGCTTGTCTATGTAACACAAGGTATTTAGTGTATCATCCCTTTATTTCCATAGTTGAAAAAAAGTATTAGATTTGCTATTCATTCATAAATTTTACTACACATTGCAGCTGAAAGAATGGTCACTTTTAAAGTAAAGCTCATGCAACCTCCCCCCCTAATAAAAATAAATATATATCAGTTGTTAAACTCCTTCAACATCATTTATAATTACATTATCACATCCAACATGAGACAAGAATGGAATTCAAAGAAATCAAGAGTAATAGAAAATGTTTGCATTTAATGATAGACATAACAAAAATAAATTGATATGAACATTTCAATAAATATATAGAAGAGAGTATGAACTGCAGAAGAGTAGAATAATTGACACATACTCTAGCAACAATCGCTCTACAGTTTCTAGCTTAAAATCCAAAACATTATACCTATAATCAATCATGAACCAAGACTTAATCTATATAACCACTGAATAAAAAAATAATGCTTTAATCATTGCCAATCATATATAACCTGAAGCAAAAGTTGTCAGCGCAATCAATGCCTATCAATTAATACCAATTCAATATCTTAAATCAAAACATAGTCTGAATCAAGAAGAAGCCTGACTGAAATGCTATCATCTAGAGGGGCATGCTAGATTAAAGAGAAGGTTGTGTTCTGGGGAGAGGTTAATATTTTGTGAGTGTAAATCATTGTTATTATGCAAGTGTGGAAGAATATCAAGCGAAAAAGTATTCCCTGAAAAGCATGGCTCTTCAAATGCCTTCATATTCTAAATATGACAACAGCTTAAAAATGATGCCCGATTTTTAAGCCACATTTTTTAATTCCATTTACATCTTTCTGTGTACAGTGCTGTTATTTTACCAAGATTGGGCCAAATTTCTTATCATTTTGATGACTCCAGAACCTTGCAGTACATGATCAAATTTTTGTGATCAATTCCACACCATTTCTTTCACAATGAAATCATGTGACCAGAACTCAACTTTACCTTTAAATTGAAACTAAAACTGATATAGGGTGATGTAATAGGAGGAAGTACCTATCTTAAAATTCTAACAAAAGCTTGATTGACCCTTTTTGATGTTTCTTCCTGCTACCATAGGGAATGTACAGCAATGCCAACTAATTCCTTATTTGTTCAGGTTTCATGAATTACCCTGAAGATTAATGAGATCTATGTTTAGGCACCATCATATCTCTTAGTACAGTTTATTAGTTCCAAAACTATACTTTTTAACAATACATTCCAGCTGTTCTCGACCCATTGTATTTTTATGGGAAACAGGAAGTGCCTTTACCAAATATACCACTAGCCGGTGCTGCCCTCTATGACCAAATACCCTAGTTGCGGTAGCGAGAATTGCTTTGCTGCATTGTCAATCCTAAGCCACTTTGGATATTTGATCAATATTCTCATTACATATCAAATAGGTAAATGCATTTCAACATTTTCTTTCAAAAGATTTAATGATATATTTTCTTTCAAGCATATTTCAAGACTTGTTTTAATTTCTTTATATATAATACATGATAAAAATACATTAATTTGTCCGTGAACAGTGAAAAACTATTTGCTTCTTATATTAGCAAGAATTTACCTTTTCTGATAAATACGTTTATTATCATTTTATGTAATACATGTAACTTAAATTAGAAAGAACATAGTTTTAGAAAGAAGACACATTGATATATGAGGCAGCATGATCAGTAAGACATTAAAAATACAGGTCTGCATTACAAACAGAACATGCAGCATGTGTTCCAAAGAATAAACAATTTTCAAGTGTGATTTTCAGGTAGAAAAATCTATAAAAGTCCTCCCCAAAAGAAGTTTACCAGTATCTGAATTCAGATTTTGTCCACAGTAAAAAAAAAAATGAAAAAAAAATTTGATTAGAATGCCTAAGATGAAAACTAGAGCACACCATGGTGTAATAAAAATAATGAAGAGTAAGGGCTCTAAATTTCTGCATAATGGGAACAACATCGTCCTTGTACAGAGGAAAGTAACCTCTTTGAAATTCAGTATGAAAGCCATCAACTAATGTTGACTGTTCATTTAGTTCTATATTTAAAAAAAACAACAGTGAAATGGCTGGGAAAGTGCACTTTGAAATATAAGTAGATAGACTATAATAGCAAGGGTTTACTGTTCAGTTAGAATCCCACGCTTTACCATTAATTTTCATTTCATAAGTCACAATATTTATAAATGAATGTAATATAAATGTTTTTGTTATGTACATCAGAAATTGTTATAATAAAACTTCATATGAAAACAAAGACATTAATTTATTGTAGAATTATATTATTGATCGAAATGTAAAGACACTACTGACCAACCAACTGCTACAATCATACGTATGATATATCATTTCTCTATAAGAATGTCTGGAGTACCGATTATTTTTCTCTGCATATCTATATCCCTGTCATATCAAGATAAAACTTTAAGATATTTATAATTCATATTCATATATATTTTTGTTTCACTTTACAAGTACTGAAAGTAAAGAGTACGTCATATATCTAATGACATCTATTCACAAGTATATATACAATATTTCTACCATACAAATTACATACAGTCAAACATGTATATAAAGATCATTTTATACACTTGGTTGGTAAAGGAGGTTTGACTGTATATATATAATAGCCAACAACTTTTAAGTAGAACAAACACCGAATCACCTATCACACTTCTTCCATTATCTAAGTCATCTCTAAAGCCAAAGTCACATTGGTTACTTGATCATGTATTAAAATTGCTTGTCATATCCCCTTCTCTCCTTCAACATTGCAAGAACTGAATCAGAGCCACTATCTGACCTTTCTCTCAATTCATAGATGTGGCACAAATTTGACAATTGAAAATCATTGTAGCACCTATGCAAATCGAGAAGATGTACAAAACAAAGTACATCGAACATGAGAGAAATCAAAAGCATCAGAATTGTTCAGAACAAGGCAATTTTCTCTTCAAATGCCAGATTGGGGGTGGTTCTTGTCCAATTTCTACTGCAAAGAGAGAAGGAGATGTGACAAAATATTGCAAACAATCAACCAAATTGTTGTAGTTTGCTATAAACATAGATTACTATAGTCATACCACAAATTTACATTACCCATAATATATTACACAATTTATACTCTGATAAGTAACTAGACCTATCTAAACTACATAAATTGACAATTATTTCACATACCAATTTAATATTTATCAAGTCTTAGCTCCTTCACATGATTGGTTGTAACTAAGCCATTTCATAGTACAATGTACCACACTTATAGATTGTATCCATAAATACAAATTATATAAGGTATGAAAGATTTGAATCAAAACATGGCAATGCAGAAATGTTATACAAATAGCTAAGACAAAAATTTATGATATATTCTGTCAAAGATCACACCAAAACATACGGAGGGAGAAGAAAAAAACAATTGAATGCTGTATAAAATCTTTTGTCCTTCTTCATTCTTCCACCTATCATGGACCATGCCTGTATGAACACCATCTCATTCTCCTTTGGTTCTATCATTCAAGTAGATCAGAGATATTATAATCTCAATTTCATTTTCAGTTACATGTTCTAATTGAGAGAGGGGTGGGTAGTTTGTGTAAGGGTAAGCAAGACATATCATTATTGCTTTGAAATGATAAACACAACCTAGTGCAATTAATAAAGGGTGCAAAACGTTACAATTTGGCTACTATGGTCCATTAAGCATATGATAACCTGAGGAATATATTGCAAAGACACACTTTCTGTGGTTTGTTTACCAATTGGAATTATAATTGATTCATAAAATAAATTCTGTAGGCAGCACACAATTGTTCATAGAATACAAGGGTAAAGGGTTCTACATACTTGTATTGGATTAGGGATAATATTACAGGTCGTTTTCAGCCAACAAATACTAAATTGCAATACACATCATTCCTGATGTAACCATTTATGGTAAAACAAAAGCTGATCAACACCTATCAAACATGAAAAATTAAAGTCATAAACCGAGAAGCCTAATATTAGTAGAACTGATTAAAACCAACTAACCACCGATGGGTGGTTAGTTGGTCTATACATCCTAATAAACAAACAACATCTTTTTGTAACAAGGCTTAGTATTCTTTTGCATATTAAAGATTTTAGCAAGATTAAGGCTTTAACCTATTCCATCTTATAATACATGTCTAAAAATCACCCCAAAAGATATTTTTGTTGTTGTGTGAATACAAGTTTAGGTGAATGGACTTTGCGGTAGTCTGAATTTAAATGTCCAGTAACTCCTTTCCCAACTACTCAAAGGCATAGGCCATCGGTCAAACCCCTCCAATATATAAGACCCTTTAGGTGATGTTAAGGCTATTGGAAGACAATTGGTTAAGACTTGAACAAGAATTAATTATCGTTACATATCAATATCATATCGATGACTTTCATCAACAAGAGGTCTACGGTATTTCATCAAAATGTTTCAACTCATTCCATACCCTTGGCTTGCCAACATGAAATTCAAGCAACATAATTTATAAATTTGTTTTTCTATGAATAATGAACATTGATACTCCCTTTCAATGCACCATTTCCATAAGGTATACCTGTGCAAGTAAGCTATATGCACATACAGTTAACTCTGCATAAGTTGAATGTATTGGGAATGCACAACATATTTTGACTTGGGCAACATGTGACTTAAGAAGTGAAAATAACACATGTTTTTTCTTGCATAGTTTGGTTTTAAAAATTGTTTGTCTTCAGGAAAATTTGACTTACCGGTATGCGATTTTTAGTGATCATACGTTCATGTACATGTATCCAAGTTAATTAGGGAATGCGTATGAGTACTGGATTGAGCTAATGCTCTATGATAAATGCACTGGTTTAGGTGGATTTCAGCAATCAAACAGGCAAGATGAATACCGATGAACCTTGGGACTGTGATGTAGAGACTAGATTGGTGGAGCAGAAGGCACTTGACCCTGTGAAAGATGGGAAGGTTTGGGTAACTTATCAGGGGTGATTCCTCTGGTCTTCATGAAGCCTAGGACTTGATCAGGAACCTCAGCCAAGACATCCTTGGCCAGTCTAGCTTGACTCAGACCTACGTTCCCTCCGGTACTGCTGATGTAGTCACGGAAAGGCACAAACTGGACATGAAGGTGGGGATGGAAAAGAAAGGAAAGGAAAGCCAAGATGAAAGGTAACTTGAAAGGTCATATTCAGTGTATAAAGGGATGTACAAATGTGAATCTTTAAAGATAATACTAACCAATGATGTCAAAATTTGACTATATATCAGCATATAATTATGCAATTGTATAAAAAAAAGAAGGAAACTGACTGCATTGAGTGCATTCCAACCTATATACAAACAAACTGAACAGTACCACTTTCCACCAAAAGTATACACACAATTATCAATATTTTCTTTTTCAGCATAGATTGAAATGAACACATTAGAATAAAGAGGGAGCATATTACAAATCAGAAGTGGCATTGAGCTCTTTTTTTAATGGTCAAATACACTACGCATTTACCTGTAATTTGTCTCCAGACAGCAACAGCATTAGAATTATACAAAGTAATCTGGCAACTACTCCTTAGGTCAACACCCTCTAAGAACTACCCCGATTACCCCCTCCAACAGCTCACTGACTGCAGGGGGGGGGGGGGGGG
>BEXV01000036.1:11627-23042 GCA_003118195.1 Hemicentrotus pulcherrimus | reverse complement strand
TTGATCCTAAAATCAATGAGGATAGCACACTCTTTACCTGCACAATGTCCCTCTGAGCCACCTGACCTCGGAATGATAAAGCTTGCTTGTCTGCATCTAACTCTTCCATTGCTGTTTTGAAGAAAACAAAAAACAAAACATCATAAAGATCTCTCCCAAATTTCCCCTGTAAAGAAACAATTGGCTAATTATAAATCCATGATGTGTATAGTTAAAAATGTACATCACTTTTGTCAACTGCTGGTACCTACATGTGTATGTTACTCTCTAGTCTATTAACCAGTTAACTACTGTATTCTATCATTCCCTTATCCTGAATACATAAGCCACCCAGTTCCAGTATCACCTTTATGTCTTTTAAATCAAAATTACCTAAAGTGAATATGTCACGTGAATTCAAGCTCTCATCGCTCAATACAGTATGCATTAGCCACATATGAAATGAATAGCTGCAATGACAAAGGTGCAAATTGGGAAACAAAGAGAAATTCTGAAAGTGATTCATGTGTTTATAGGGTTCACCATTTACATATCCTGTAATCTCTCTTTGTTTTCATAAAAACTCGCCATGACGAATTTAGTGTATCAGGGTGAAGAAGATAGATACATGCACCTGCTTACCATCAAATTCTGCTGGCCCCACTCCTACAATGATGATGGACATGGGTAGTTTGCTTGCCTATTTAGAGAGAAAGAGATACCGGTAGACAGAAATATATTGAAACAGTGAATAAAAGAAGGGGCAATTCCGAGACTCTAGCAACAAAAAGTTCAACTTGTGAGCTTCACTTTTATCGATCAATTTGATGCTTTAATAAAATTGTATCCTGGTATAAGGTAATCATTACAGCTATGTCCTATAGTACATTCAAAGGTAAATTCTGAGGCGGTCTCACTGAGGTATCTCTAACTTTCTTTCACTCCAAAACTCTATATCTTTACAGGAATTGGAAAATTTTAATTGAAAGATTGTGTTCCACCCCTCCCCTTTTTTTTTATTACATGGACTTGTTTGGGCATGGAAGAAAATTAACAAGTCAACGCAAAGCTTAGCATCCCCTCACAGGGTAAAAATAGCCTTTATACGTCTGAACAAGTTACCTCCATTAGACTATACTATTATATTACTAGGCAAGGAAGTTAACCACATTTTTACATATATAGCTAGGTGTTTTTGCATATTTAATGTGCTATGACCTTTCACCTTTTACCTACATACTCAGAAATCGAACTTAGGCTTTACTTATATTTTGATACCATGTACCTTCATATTGAATTTCATTAAAATCCATCAAAAATTACTGAAGTTATCGATTGGAAATCCAATTTGTTACGAACAGACGGACGGACGGAAGGAAGGACAGACGGCAGCGTTACTATATCCCCTCAGACTTTGTTGGCGAGGAAATAATAACAAGCAAATGAAACAAAATTTGGAAGGGGGTGGGGAATATTGGATATTTTGTTCCTTCACCTCCAAACACAAAACATGTCTACCCCCAATTTCCTCCTGACCCCTAGAGGATTGATCATATATGAAGATGATGATGATGGTGGTGGGTGTTTTCTTTTGTTTAAGGACAGGACAGTTTAGATTAGTTAGACTTACATTAATAACAGCCATCTTGGTCATCTCCATATCTGATATGACTCCATCAGTGATGATCAGAAGAATGAAATAATTGGAACCATCTGGATACTGCTGGGCAAACCTGTAAAGTTATAGACCTCATTAAACATGTTAGTTACTGCTGAAGTTAGCATCCCTCTGGTTGCTAAATATCAAAGATATCTTTGTAGTCATAATTATTGTTTCAAAAGAATTCTTACATAAAAAGAAAAACCCCTATCCCATGTTCACAAATTACCATAACTAACGATCTAAAAATCCAGTCTGTACTAGTTTGGCAAGGGGGATTAGATCTCCCTGCAAGGTCACTGACAGTTTGTTCTCTCATCAAATCAGCTCTCAATTTACATAATAAAAAGGGGATCATGAGGGACCAACAGGCACCAATTAGGTATTGTTTGCTATATAGAGGGCACAAGTAGTTATAAGTAGTACAGTGGGGCTTTAAAGAATTTATGGATAAGGATAAGGGTAAGGAGAAACAGCAAAGGAATGCCCATGTCACCAAGGATTTCTGTAAACTATTCCTTCGATAGTTGAAGGGATTTCAATTGATACAACTGCTACTGACAAGAATAAACTCACTGACCTTGATACATGGTTGATGACTGGTGCAAAGTTTGTAGGACCGTAGAGCTGAACCTGAGAGATGCAGGATTTGTACCCCTGTAGTATACCAGGCAGGCCCATTACAAATGGGTTCTGGGAGTTGAAAGTCTGTCATAAATGTATTTAAACAACTATGTATAAAAATATTCATTTATTAAATTTTTTTTTTTATTCTTAAGAAAAATCAAGAGAGGGCTGAATAAAGATAGAGTCCCTGCAAAGCAAAACTTTACTTATCATTATGTCAAATCAATGAGTTGATCCTCCTCAGCCAATAATTTCTAATTAAGGTTTATAATCTGCAATGTATCTTACTTGATTTCTTGTTTCTTGGGGCTGATTGATTAAATTTAACTTCATATTTAGTCCCATCCCACAACAAAAACCATAGGGATAGTCTAGATGCTGCTTATAAGTATCGGCTTGCATGGTGATGTAGATATACAGTAGGCTAGGGTTGCACCATGTGGATTGGGGAGTCCTGAAAAAGACTCTTGGTAATCTTTCTTGAGCTTGTACTTCTAAAGACAACTATATGGCCGGTAGGAAAGGATGGGTGGTAGGAGGGGCTCGACGTTTCAACAGGTTGACTATCCTTCATCATGAGTGATAGTCTATGATGAGAACTTACCACAGGAAATTCATGTGAGACCTGCCCATTCGGAGGTATCTTAGCCCCAAAGCCTAGGACTGGGAAGAGTTTATCAGAGTCATAATCTTGAATGATTTCTCCCACCGCCATGATAGCTTGTTCATAGTGATTAGGACTGTAGGGATTGATGTAATGCAGGGAGTTCCCATGGCTTGGGTTACCTGTGGAATGACAGAAGAGAAAATCTAGTGATTTATACCTACTAAGGAGCCATTTTATTTAGAATATGATACGGACTCCATTTCACTATTTTTCTCAAAGTTTATTGATCATCATAATGGGTAATGGTAATCGTAATGGGTAATGGCAATTGGTAAATGGGTGATGGTGTTTGCAATGGGTAATAGTAAAAGGTAATGGTAATCGTAACGATGAAAGTTAATTGTAAAGGGTAATGGTAATCATAATGGGAAAATGGTACTAGTAAGTGTAATGATACTAGTAAGAGTAATGATAATAGTAAGAGTAATGATAATAGTAAGAGTTATGACAATAGAAATAGTAATGGTAATGGTATAGTAAAAGTAATGGTAATGGTTATAGTAATGGTAATGCTAATAGTAACAGAATAGTAACAGTTATATTATCAAGCATATTAACAGTAACAGCAATGCTAATAGTAGTCTCATCAGTAATGGTAACATAAATGTGAACAAAATTCATGTTTTGCTTTTGGTTTATTGTTCAGAACATTATAAAGTTATATATGTCATTTTATGACTCATGCACTTCTTACAATTGCTCTGTCAATTTCTTGCAATAACAAGATTCCAAACTTTAAACCCAAGACCTAACCCTAACAATGAACCTTACCAAAACCCAACTTAATGCTAACCCTATATCTTTGATAAAAATAAAGCACACATTGCATTTCATAGGAATATGTGTCAAATTACACACACAAAAATCCTATCTTGAGTGGATATGTCACCGGACTGTGGATAAAATGCAGTCCGAGTCCCACCTCAGCACTAATGTTCTTTGGAAAGACATTAAAGGGAGTCACTCGTCAGTTTCCATGTGCAGAAGGCCATAACTCGCTGAAACCAGACTTGGTGGATATACCATTAATGGTAGAACAAATCTGCACACAGCGAACTCGTAGGCCAGTCAAGAATTACCCCATAATCTCTCTGAGAGCTTGAGAGTCTTTGGGTAAGGGAAAAGCAAAGCATTACATAAGGTCTGATGGTCATAAAAACTGAAGGCTTAACCCTGGTGAATGACAACACCTGTTATTGGGTAAACAACCAAACGGTGGCAAATTCCCCATGAGAGCTGACTTCTATGTGTCTTTAATCTACATTTGCCACTCTCCACCCAGGTGAAGTTAATGGGTACCTAATAGGAAGAAATACACCGGAGTGTTGGCCCAGTTAGTAGAGTGTCCGCCTCACAACTGGGGGGTCTTAAGTTCGAACCCCGGCCGCGTCATACCAAAAGATGTTTAAAGATGGGAGTTGTTGCTACCTTGTTTGGCATTCAACAATAAGGGATAGAGCCACGTCGATCTGGCGCTGCTCAGTGGCTGCTGGGCTCACGATCAATTGGGCAAAAAGAATTTCTGTTTCGGTTTGATAAAATTTGGAGTGGCCTATTAAGCTATTATTATATTTCTTGAATGCTTTAGCGCCTGATTATGGCGGCTCAGCTACAGCTAGGGTAATAATATGATACTTTGTATTGAGCGTAGTAGATTATATTCATATTGTGGTTGCGCTATATAAATGGACCTATTATAATCACTCTACACCTACCGTTTGATGCAGTGAAGTCTATTGCCACAGTGAAATTCACTTGCATCCCTCCTGTGATGAAGTCTAGGAAACTTGCTCTCTTCTGTATGACACAACTTAACAGTTCAATCGTGCCAGAGTTCTTGTAGCTTTTCTTTTTCTTGGCTTTCTTGGGATTGATAACCTGCACAAAGAATCAGAACTCAAAAACGATAGAGAGAGTAAAGGAAGAGGGGGAACAAGGTATCCCATTTTACTATAAATATACAAACGTGTCATCATGACTTTCTTGAATTTTGTTATGTTTATAGTGAAAACATGTAATGTTGTTGAAATAATATACAAGTAACGTTAAGCAATTCTTAATGACATACGGTAGATAGTAATAAGAGGTGCAGCAATATATCTGCTGGACACTACTTTTACCAATTTTTGACGGAATAAAATCCATTGTATATTGATCTATCCATTGTATATTGATAATGTGTTACATTGTTTTTTTTTTTACTTGTTTGTTCTTACAAAATATATTTGGTTCATAAAACATTTTTATACCGTACACTTCTTGCGTTCCCTAATAAACTTACATCAAATGTTCCTCTTCCACTAGATAACTCCCTCATGTTTGTTTTGAACTCTCCTATAAGGTCATGACTGTTCAAATAAAAAATAAAAATACAGTTCATATTACATGTTTACATGCCTAATAGATTAAGACAAAGCAAAACATTACATAATTTGATTCAATTAGCCAGCTCGTTCCCAACTTGCCAAGCGTTCATGGTATATTTGATGAGTATTATCATCAATATACTCAGTTTTGATGAAGATGACTGTTATTTTCAGTGAGTCAGGGATACAGGAAGTGATGTAATATATCACCTCATAAACATAATATCATTTTAAAATGTATGTCTTCATTAATACTACATCATCCTTTCTCATTTGTTATCATATGTTTTATATATTTAGCATGAATTTGTGAAGTAAATCAAAAACTGAATACATGTTATATTGATGACTAATTTTGTTTCATTTATTAAATTCACCATACCGGGACTTACAGTTTACAGTTTGCACTAGGCAAATATATATGCTTGAAATTTACAGAGCAAGTTACTTCTAATAATTTAAAAACAATATTGGTGCAATATATAAACTAGTGGATATTACCTTCCATCACTGTCCCAATCATAGCATTCGACCTTGATAGTTCTATCAAGGTCACCGTTACACAGGACTCTAACCATGAGTGAGACAGGTTTCCATACTGGGTCTAGAGTGTTCTTGATCACTTCTGTCTTGTGGCATATTGTAAAACTACAACATAAAAGAAAGACGTTAGATAATTAGACAGGATTCATCTAGAGAGCCCTTTGTTGAATTGAAACACTCAAGTTGCCATTCATTGGAATACAATAAGAGAAGGTACACAGGTGTGCAGTCAACGTGCCTTAATTGCAACTTTTACATTTCATTTGTAACATTGTTCGGGCTACAGGGTCAACTTGCCTCATGTCCTCATTGCATTTGTAGAACACCAAGTAAGGATCTGATTTGCCAAAGAAATCCTTCTTGTCTAGTTTCCTTCCTCTGAAGTGAAGCTGTGTTTCATCCTAACAGAGATGGAAATAAGAACAAGCAACTCAGTAGATTAATGTCAAACATGTCTATGCTGCCTCAAATTTTCATGTGTTGGCGAATGATGGTTGGAAAAAATATACAAAGCATGATAACCCATCAATTCTTGTTATATTCCCATTCAATTCTTCAAATAAAGGTATTATTCTACATTTAATAAGAACACAAGAATCAGTTAAAGCATCATGTTTATACAAATAGCTAGTGTCTCATCAAACTGTCACAAGTACAAATTCATTGACATCTCACCGAACATATGCATCAAAGTTAACAGGCTTACTGTAAATCAAAGGGATGTCTGTCAACTTGCACTTATGACAGTTTTGTGAAACAGTGTCTTGGGAAAAAAAGAGAACTCCTGAATTATTTCATTTTTACAAGAAATTGCAGGTAAATACATAATGTAAATATTCTCCTCATTTAAGAGGCAAAACCAGAATTAGCAATCATACTGTTACCATAATTAAATCACTTACTTTGCAGTCACTGACTTCTTCTGCTGATATAATGATACTTCCACATGGTTTATTGTTTGGATATCTGGCAAAAGATATTAATGAATTTTAAAAGTTTATTTACAATACATGAAATCTTAACCCAGTGCCTACTGGAGCCAAGTGGTCCCTGTATCAAGCCTATAGAATAAAAGAATTCAGCAGTCCATGGCTTACCCAAAGTTTTCATCTTTAAATGATAAGTGACAGTTTCATTGACTAAGTTTTAAGTTTGTAAACACCATTTATATAATTTACATCTATCTGTATAAGGCTGAACTTGAGTACACTTACTGGTAGCATAAAACCATTTAAAATGATTGTTTTATGACATAAATTTCACCTGAAGTTAAAATAGTTCAAGGCCAAAATGTCATTATCATCATTTTTGTTATCATTACTACCATCATTTATGCACAATCTAATCTCTTTCATTTGTACTGGAAACTATACGTTGTTTATTCAACTTAATATTGAAGCCTACATGCATTCATTTCGTGCATTTAAATGATTCAAGTATATACTTCCTTGCATCTGTGTACAGGTTGGGGCAAAACTTTTGATTGGAACATAAGATTGTAGACGGTGCCTACATAACATCCTTGTCTAATTAAAGGAGGCATCGATAGTAGTATTTTGTAGGGAGACCAAAAGTTTAACCTTTAAACGTAAATCAATTTATTTTAAAAAACTTTACTCACATCAGCTTTCTCTCAACCTTGTTGTTTGCTGAGCCAAGGATTTCACCCAAAGTCATTTCAAGCTTTCCCAGGAAATCCTGATGATCCAATAAATACAAAATCAGAGTAAATTAAACTAGAAGTCCTGCTGTCTATCAACGCGTAATATTTTATAACAACCATTTCTCACAGACTCCAACAACAACAAAATGAACTGATTATTAAAAACTACATTTGAATAATATTAATAAATGATGTCTGTGAAGCTCATCATTACCATACAATTATATAATATTCATGTTAAAAAGAGAAGAATACAAATATTTCCCTTACATGAGCATCAAGTTTGGACTTTGGAGAATCCACATCATATCTGGAAGAAAAGCAAAAATATTTTCAGAACAAATACTTCTTTGCCGAAAACATAGGTATCATAAAATCTGGGCTAAGTGAATATTAAGTGGCTATTTCAAGATCTAATTCATAACCATTTTAAATCTTAATGCAAATACATAACGGTACAGTTATTGCTTTTGATAATTCTGATAATACAGTCAAACTTGCTTTAATAGTGCCCCCCCCCCAACCCGTCTACAAAGACCACTTTTTGTGTTTACCTTGAGCAGTCACTATAGACAGGTTTGACTGTATCTGTTTAGAGCCACAAGGGCATGACGCCTTTGTTAATGTAAATGAGTTAATGCCTTTGAGGCTCCAAAGAGATGATATGAGATGTTACTCATATACATAAAGTGGAGACCAACCTACATTTCAAATTTGAGTCTTTGGCATTCTTCAAATTGATAGGTCATGTGAAATTTGTGAACGAAGTCAGGATTGAGAGTATTCTGGATCGGTTCTGTTCTTTCATACTGTTGGATGAACAAAGAAAATAGAAAAGATCAAATCATGAAGTTTTTTTTCTTCAGGATAAATCTAAAAATCTAAAAGTCCTGTCCTTTTCTGCATACAAGATCAAATTGTTATGGAAATATCAATGCCTCCAGAAACATTGATTTATAAAAAGTTATATATAAAATAAAATGATTAAAAAATTGTCCTTGGATAGCTCAATTTTTAATAAATTTTGTATGACCATACACCATATTCTTGCTGGCTCATTTTGTTAACCTGCATCTATCAGGGCTTAAATTAATCCAAGGCCACAAAGGCCATGGCTGTGGATGCCCTTTTGATTGGCCACAATGCCCCTCTCATTGGCCTTGGAGATTTTTTGTGCCCTTTCCAATTCTTCCTATTTGTGCTGTAATATAGGAATGTGCCCTACAAAAAAGTGGTCTTGCCCTACAAATATTGAAATTCAAGGCCTGATCTATGAATTAATATATTCAAATCTACCTTTGCATGTTTCTATTTCATTATTTCATAATAAAAAAAGACATAAATAAAAATCTATATGAGCCTTTCTTATCTAAGTTTATTATTTTTTAAAGAAAAAACAAAATAATAATTTTTTTTAATTACCTCATAATACTGTTTCGAACCGAGCTGAGTAGTATAGAGTACACACACTGTGAAGCACAACAAAACAAATAACAAACAATTCAATTTGCACAGATATCATTGATGTAAAATCTAAATAACAAAAAACATAAGAAAATATAATTCCCAAAGGTCCACATATATATATATATATATATATATATATAAAGGCTAGCATTGGATGTTTGGAGGGAACTTGACTTATTGGTGGACGTCAAAAACAAATCCAAACAGAAGACGCTTGAATATTCACTAGGTCTACTGAATGATAAATGCCTATAACCTTAACAACAACACTTCAATTGTGGTAGAAAATTATTCCCTTACTAGACTTTTCTAGAACTCTATACTTTATTTCATTATGATTTTTAGGCAATTTCAATCAAACTAGATCTATATACCGGTAATAGATCTATTTCTAATAAAAAAGATTCATCAATAATTGTTTTAATCATCTCAACACCTGTCTGCATATTTGAAATCTATGTGAAATTTTAGATACTCACTTGGATCAGACTTTGACATAACATCTTTGTCCAGAAGATTTCTGAATCATTTCATGGAAGAACAAATCAAACAAGTTAATTAGACAAAATTATTAAACCAGTGTACTAGTCTTTTTAAACTTGTGTCGGAAATCATAAGCTTACTTTATTTGAGGGGCACTTAATTTCAAAATCCAGTTCGCCTCACCTCAGCCCCAGGCTCATTCCCATATTGTAGACCCTAGATCAAACAGTCAGTCTACAACTCTAATAAAATGATTTGTAGAATCTGATATCAGCATTCATTGCATTAGACAGAAAGAACCATCTGCTTTGGGTCATTTCTTTAATAAAACTGACATTTGTTGACGTAGTCTCAGTGGAACAACCGACGATTAGTCCGACGATTAGTTCAGCTCAATCAACATGATCAACTACTGACACGTATTTACATGCATGGGACAGCGATAATGATTTGTCTCTTGTTCTCTGCTCAATTATCAAGATCTAGATCCTATGCCCAAGATGGAAACAAATTATCACGAAATCATACCTGCACGAAACTGAAATTTCAATTTGTGATGCTGCAATGCCAGCAGTGCCTGGCTGGAATGTTGCTGCCATAACCGTCTGTAATGTCCCAAAATCAACGATTAATTGCAGTATGTTACTATTATAATTACTCGTCGCGTCGCGCGTCGTTGATGTCGGATCTTTATGGAGCGTTAGCGTTGCGTAGATCGGAAACCTGCAGTCGATCAACCACGCCTACTTTTTGTTTTCATTATTTATACACAATATTATTTTGGGAGATGACGACTTGCGGATGCGACAAGAACTTTTCCATCCATAAATACCACCCTAACTTGGACTGGACCGGGGACTGGATACAGGAAATTGAAAAAGCTAGTCCCTAGGGAATCAGGGAATCCCAGGGGCGACGAAGCGTCTTTCAAAGTGGAGGGGGGGGGCTAAATAATTTACGATCGAGAAGAGGCACTTTCCTGGAAAAGGGGCACCTACAAAGGGAAAAGGACACTTTTAGAAAAGCAAAAAAGCACATGTCGAAGTAAAAAGGGGAATTACAAGAGGTGAAAATGGGGCACTCCTCGCACTCACCAGAAATGAAAGACACTTATGACAACGGAGAAGAGGGGCACTTATTACAAAGGGAAAAGGGCAAATATCAGAAGAAAATGGCACTGATTTAAAGAGATAAGGAGTATGTGTCAAAATAGAAGGGCACTTATCACAGATGAAAAGGGTCACGTATTAGAGATTGAAAGGGGCACCTCTCAGATTTGAAAAAGGCATTCATATTAGGTGTCGGGGCAATATCAGAGATGGTAAGGGGCACTTCTTGTACCTGAAAATGGGCACTCACCTAAGATGAATAGGGGCACATGTGAGAAGGGAAGTGGCTCTCATTAAAAAAGGAAAAGGGCATTTATCAAATATTAAATATCATTATTATTTATCAGGAGGAAAAAGGCACTTATCAGAAAGAAAAAGGAGGGCACGTGTCAAAATTATCAAAGATGGTAAGAGGCAATTATAAGAATGTGGAACGAACAACTACTATAAATTAAAAGAGGTACTGTAATGAAGTAAAAAGGGGCATTTTAGGGGTACCTGAAAAAGTGGGGGAACTGTGCGTAGGGGGCGTGTTCGTTACAGTACACCTTTCTCAACGGAGAGAAAGTGCGAACTCAGCATATTATTACTCTAAACTTCACGTTGAACCCAAGACACGGACCATTTGCCAGACAAATGAAATATCAGCTCAGTTCAAATGGAGACATGTTATCATGGGACATAATAACTCCAACAAAAATAAAATTTAAGTAAAAATTTAAATCCTCTAGAACACATACCCCCGGACAACTATCCTAGGGGGTTAGTTGTCCGGGGTAGTTTATCTAGGGGGTAGTTGTCTGTGGGTAGTTTTTAGGGTAGTTGTCCTAGGGGTAGTTGTCCTAGGGGTA
>BEXV01000035.1:585419-597945 GCA_003118195.1 Hemicentrotus pulcherrimus | reverse complement strand
ATCATGTATTAGTCAAAACATATTCTTTCACATGATTGGTAATGAGAGCTTCCATTTCATTTTTTGAAATTGGGGCGTTTCCAATACTGGTCTTTACCTTTAACAAAATTAGGATACATTGTTTTGTATGTGTGTAATAATAAGTAATATACTGTATGTATCCATGATAAAACTCACATTCACCCAAAACAGACTGCTTTTCAGCTAGTCCATGCTTATGTCAACAACAGTTATATGACATTAATTAAGATTTGATATTCCTGTATTACATGAATTATGAATCATAATTATAAGTTTAATTTTTCAACATAATTAATAACAATGAAACCATAATTTTTCAAGAAGAACAATTGTTTATTTTCTCTTCTTTTAGAGAGATGGTAGAATGTTTTAATACCATTGCAACGGACGAAGACTGCAGAGTAGTACTATTAACTGGTGCAGGCAAGACATTTTCTGCTGGTAAGTTGGAAACATGAACCACTCACACTGTCTTCTCAGCTTTATTCTCTTAATCTCTGTTTCTTTCCCTTATTTTTATTAATCCACTGCTGTCTCACAGTCTTAATGTAATTGCTCTTGTCCTTTTTATATTCTATGTGTTATTCTTTGTTTCTTCCTCTTTTTCTGACATTCTCTTACCATCTGAGTATATGGCTGTGTACATTTTCTGCTGCCTTTTCCATCTGATACACTTAAGTAATAAGTATGGCATTTTCTTTTATTGATATGAGATAGTATTTGTGTTATTTGAATGTATGTGAAGATGAATACATTTTCATTTGATGTATTGGTCATAAATTTATGTGTTTATTATATTGGCATTGAATGCAATTTCGCTCCTACAGTATAAATATACTAAGTTTATACATTGCTTTTTGTAAATGTATCATCTAGTATGTGACTGATTTTAAGCACCTGAAATGAACTGTTTTTATTTGTTACAATACTAGCTTTAATCATTTGTTTTTACCACTCATCTCACTCAGCCAACTGCAAGCATTCTTAGTTCAGTTTTTATTAGATTACTTGGTTTTATGATATTTTTTTCTTGGTGTATTTGTGAATAGTAAAGTCAATGGTGTGATCTTATTTTGTGTGTACTCTTCTATGTATATAATATTGATCATGATGCAATTATATTTGACTATATTTTTTCTTGGCAGGTATTGATCTACAGGATAATGCTGAATTGATGCAGGGTGCTCTTCCAGGATCAACTGATCTTGATGTATCACGTATCGCTTATAAACTCAGATCGAAGATCAAGGAGTATCAAGAGTCTTTCTTTGTTATTGAGAAGGTCAGTTTGGGGCTTGTCTTAAAATAAAGTAAAATTTTAAAAAATTTGAAAAAAATTGTCAAATGGCTACTGCTAAGTTAAAGCTAAAAGATCAAAGGTCCATAAGACAGAAGCTTTTGTGCATGAAAATGTGGTTTAATGATTAACCCTTCAAATGGTTAACACATGAATATAAGACCATATTTTGTTTCATTTGAGACTTCTGTCTTTTGAATGTTTATTAAAGCTTGTGCGTTTGTTCTAAAAAAACAATTTACTAGTATTGTTCTTTGAAATGTAGTGAACAGAGTATTTAAACATTGTTTACACATGTAGTGCATCACATGGCCCAGTTAATGTCCCATGGCAAGACATTAACCTGCATTTTCCACTCCGTACCCAGGTAATGTTAATGGATACCTGGTAGGAAGAAATTTCTTGAATGTAACGCCTAATCAGGGCTGCTCGGCTAATGTAGGAGTACTAATAGTATAGCGATGTGATACATTAGTATTTGTTATTATTATCAAAAAGCTTGTGTGTATAGTATGATTTCTTCTGTTGTACTTTATGAGAATGCTGTGATTCTTTCAACCAGGCAGCAAGACTAAAGAATCTATTGATAATAATCTCTAATATATATGTTGTGTTTAGTCTCATTTTTTTTTTTAAAGAGCTGCTTCTTTATATTATGCAATGGGAATAATAATTGGTCAGTATTCGTCATTGTTTTGATAGTGTCCTAAGCCAGTGATAGCAGCCGTTCAGGGGGCCTGTTTGGGAGGAGGACTCTGTATGATCTCCGGATGTGATATCAGGTTGTGTACTGAAGATGCTTGGTTCCAAATTAAGGTAAATAAGCTCCATTTATCATCTCATCTCAGAAACAAAAATACATATTTAGTTAAGAGTGATGTGAAAGCCTAGTTAATTTTTTGCTGCTTCAGCAAAGCAAACAAAACCAAAGTCCACTCTCACTGTTCTGAAGAGGTCATATTTGATTCGTTCAAGCTATTTTTGTATGCATTATCATGCTACAGAGTGAACTTGTATGTCCAGTATTGTCCACCATATTATACAGCACTGTGAGAGTAAAGAATAATCTGGGTTGATTTGCATGTGTAGCAAATGGAAAACTGTCATTCCAAATGTACAGTGTATTCTCAATAATTCATTTCTTCAATCATGCAAGCTTAGCAGCTCCAGTAGGAGACTTACAGTAAAAGGTGTAATGTCTTTGTTAGAGCTACCATGAGTGTGGTTGTTACCAGTGTAACGTCCTCAATAGTTTAAAATGTTGTTTAACAAATAGAGTTAACAAACTGCATGTCTATAAGTTGTTTATTTTGTCAGCTAGAAAATGTATTAGCATGAACTTGAAATTTGATATAGTATTAGTGTTAATACTATGGGTATTATCAGGAAGAGGATATGAAATTTTGCTTCTATTTCAATGGTTTCAGAAGTAGGAAGAATTTTATTTATCATGAGTACCCAGTTATTTAATACCTTCATAAGGTAGGTTAGAACCTTGTCCAAAGAAAGTAAGTAATTTATTAAAATAACAAAAACAAACAACAAAATAATTGTTATTAATTGAATAAAATTACTGTAGATTTAACATTTACTGTGTATAAGTTGCAGCCAAAAGAATACAAATGACAAAATGTTCTGGTTGTGTGGTCTGCACAGGAAACAGACCTTGGTCTAGCTGCAGATGTAGGAGTGATTCAATGGTTACCAAAGAAGACAGCCAATGACAGTCTACTTAGAGAGCTCTGCTTCACAGCAAGGAAATTTGATTCAAGTGAAGCCAAGGAATTAGGTCTGATCAGGTCAGAGAAGATCTCTTCATTCATATATTGTCTTCTTATCTTCCAATTTTTATTCATCAGTTTCTTTGTATCGATTTAATATTTTATCCTTTAGACCCCTTTTATTATCCCTTTAACCTTTTTTTAAAAACAATTATGGAAAATGTATGGATTCCTATAAGAAGAACAGTTGGTCTAACTGTGTAGAAATTCTCCATGTGCAATTTAAAGTTTGCCTTAAAAATATTAGTCTATTTTCTGATCTAATAGCAATAAATATGCACACCAGCGATTGATAAATTTTGATGTAATTTACTGTATGTTTCAGTTAATACTCTATTGTGTACTGATTAGGTGTAATTGCCCATTTAACTTTGGTTCTCCCCACCATCCTTTGTTTTACTATAGATTCGACATGATGCTTTGTATTTAAGAAGTCCCAATTATCAATGTTTAAGAAATCATTTACAGCCATGTTTGTAACTTCATTTTGCTGTAGAGAACCGTATTTATATATTGTTCACAGATGTGCAGTAAATTGATTATTCTATCCTTTTTTTGTTTTGACTGTATCTTTGCCGAACTTGGCACTGGGTAGTCGCCTATATCCAGACCAAGAAGCCATGATGGGTGGTGCTATGGAGCTAGCTGCAAGTATCGCTAGTAAGAGTCCAGTGGCTATCCAGGGCACGAAAGTTAATCTGAATTACAGCCAAGATCATACTGTAGCAGATAGCTTTGAGTATATTGTAAGTCAGAGTAGAACCCCAAACATTACTTTCAGATTTCACACAAATCCTCACTGTCATAAAATTTCCTTAAATCCCCTCTGCACTAGTTTGGTATGGAGATTAGACCTCCCTGGAAGGTCACTTGCAGGTGGTTATCTCATCAAATCAGTTCTCAATTAACATAAGAAAAAGGGCATCATGGGGATCAACAGGTACCACTTGGGCATTGTTGGCTGTATAGAGGGCACAAGTAGCTACAAGTAATGCAGTGGTGTTTTAAAGAGAATAGTCGCCAAACAACCTTCACAAATATAGTCATTACAGTTTTTAGTTCATTGTAATTGTGTAAAGAATATTTATATTAAGAATTATAAAATGCGTAATAATACTTTATATAAACACTTTAGATATGATTCATATAAATTATTGGATTAATTACTACTCTGCACATATAGTGCACCACTCCTCTGGGAGCATTACAGCTAGTCACCTTGTACAGATATGCACATGTTATCTAAGCACAAATCAAAATGATGTGAACTGTGCATAATTACTTCATTGTCATTACAAACATACAAAAAAAGAAAAAAATATTACAGACCAAAGTTAGTCATGAATATTGAAGAGTGTTGTCTAATCTGTGCATTTTTTTCTGTGCATGTCTTTCCTGCAGGCAACGTGGAATGCAGCCCATCTACAGACCGAGGATCTTGCAAAGGCAGTAATGGCAAGCATGACAAAATCAAAGGCAGAGTTTTCAAAGCTGTGAGAAGATCAATCGAATTGTAAATGTGAAAGAAGGAAATCCTGTAATAGTGAACGCTTCAGTACCATGTGTACAACTCTGTTATATTGAATTTTATCATCGTAAACCAGAAATGTTATGTGGTCAATATTGGGGCAACGTTTTGTGGTTTAAAAATTTGTTATTACAAGATTTCCATGTTATTTAATCTAAAGTGAATTGAACTATGGAAAAAATAGATTAATACTTGGTAACTTTGTTGAAACATATTCCAGTCTAAACATATTTGATCTCGTCCATGTTAAAAAAAGATGTAGTCCTGTAGTGATCCCTGTCTTGTGGTAAGAGTAGAGTTTTATATAATTTGCAGTTTACCAAATGTTTGACTCTTGCATTTAATGTTATTATGTATTTCTAAGTGATTGTAGATGGATTGATCCATATCAGTCTTTTTTCAATACTTTAATAGCTATTGAAAGACTAACCCACACTCTATACAGAATAAAAAGATTAGTTTGGTTGAATAGGTCAAGTACTTGAAACTAGTAGGTTCACATCCCATCCCTGTGGGCTACCATAGCTTCTTTGGCATTATGATAAAATGCAGGGATTAGTGATTATTTCATCTTAGTGCCTATAATTGGCCCTGTGATAAAATGAAGATTGATCTGTGCATTTATATGTATTAATCCAGAAGTAAATGTACATAATTGGTTATTCTCTAGACCTCTACTCAATTAGTTAATTTCTTTGATTTAACTGGATAAGAAGAAAGATAACCACAGGTATAAAGGAAGTAATTTATACAGAAGAGGTGAAAGTACATTACAGGGTAGTACAACTGTGCCCCTGCTAATAAACAGTTGCCAATTTTATTTTATTCAGTTGGTAGTCACAAATTTACAATTGCCTGTCCTTTGATGTACATAGTTGCGATTCATTTCTATGTCAATTTAAGTTGCAATCTCTTTGGATAAATTGCAACTCTTGATAAGGTGGTTGGTTGTCACCTTATTAGATTTTGTTTGTTTACAAGAGAAAGGTAATCTCTATCCAGATGATCAAGATAGCATATGTTTCTTCATTATTGTAACACTTGCTGCACATTGTCTTTATTTTGTATTTGTATTCTGCCAATATGTGAACAAAATTGAAATACTGTATATATATATAATTGTATACATGCATAAATAATGAATGAAATTTAGATATCCTAGCTGTCCATCTTGGTCGACTTTATTTCATATTTAAGCTGAAGTAATACTTTGGCTTTACTGGGCATTGGGTGGTGTGAAGGCTGAATAACTAAATTAATTATATCATTTTGTGAATTTCATTGTGTGCCTGTCAGAAAGATGCAATGAATTCAGCCAAGTTATGACCACTCTTTGACTACCGGTACATCTGCATATCACATCTCGGTCCACATATCATCCAAACTGTGAACATTGATGTCACTATTTAAGCAATCAAAGGTAAAAGATTTAGAAATGTATGTTAATACCCTTCTGCCAGGTACACAATCTTTATTCCATTGTAGTGGTGTGAATAACACATTGTCACAATCATATTGCCACATTTCCTTATCTTAGTCCCTCTTTTATGGTTTAATGCCATCATTTCATACATTGGTTTTTATCTTTCTTCTCTGTCTCGCTATGCCTGTCTGGCTAGCTGGCTGGCTGGCTGGCTGGCTGTGGCTCTCTCTCTCTCTCCCTCCCTCTCCCTCTCCTCTCCTCTCCTTTCCTCTCCTCTCTCTCTTAAATTATGTCTCTCTTGTAATCATGAAGTAGACTTGCAACAAACATATTGCTATTTTCTTCATACACTTCAATATAACTTGCGAATAAATAATAAGTTTATTTGAATGATTGTTCTGAGTAATGTATTTAACACAATGGAAAACTCATGGGATGAAGAAAATCAAAATACATATATATTTCTTTCCTGTACATTTTATTTACAACTATTTACACTTTACATAACATCTTACATCAAACATACCATCAGTGAATTTAATAAAAAATTATTTAAATCACATGAAGCATAAAATCCTTTCTAACTCCAAATTTTTCATCTAAAATCTAGCTTGACTCTTGGCTGGAGAGGCATTTCAATTATTTTAAATCGTAAACAATATTTTGTGAAAGCAATCTTCAAGAAAACTTGATATTTCTATTTTAATTCTTTTTAAAATTTCAAGATGGATGAATTTTAATACTGCCCCTGAGGTACAAATATATTTGCCAGGTTTTGATATGAATTTATATAAATTTCAAAGGCTAGATATCCAATATAAATTCAGAAACCTATTTTATAATTAAAATGGCATCATAGGGTGATTGCCTGTTCAAAGCCCAATTCAACTCTTAATGCCCAGCATTATTACTCTATATTGCTGGTCTAAACGTCATTCAGATATGTTATGCGAATGTATCCTCATGTTCTGCATTCTGGAAATAATTTATTTTACTCAATATTTTCAATGAGTGGCTAGGGTAGGAAGAGGCTGAGTGGTATCACATTTCTGCATCTAGAGTCATCATTGAAGCATAATCTTTATATAAGACATGTCCCTTTTCTGGGTCCACAGCAGCTGACAGCATCTCTTCCAATTCTTCTTGTGTGAATGGCTCTCCTGTCATATTAAAACAAATCAATAGGTCATATCAAACGCATGCTAGTTCAAATACCAAAAACAAGCTATTTGTAACCATTTTATTTCATACCTGCATAGTTTTGTGAGTATCCCAATGCCCTTTCAAATACAAAACGATGGAATAGAATTAAAGAAGTGATGGTAGAGATATGTGTGCCTCAGCATAATTCAAACATGTCATTTTAGATTACAGCTTGCACTATCATTGGAATGATAATAGATATCGGGTACAAACTGCAGATGTATTAGGATTGGAAAACAATAGGTTTTCTGGCATGATTTGAGAGAGCCATCAATTGCTGGAATTCCAGAATCATCTCACAAGGAGCTTGGACAATAGACACAATTGCAATTAAATTTTTTAATTTCTCTCCTGTTTTTCACTAAGAATTAATTTCCAATTTTAATTTGCTGCTTGATCGCCGATCCTGTTTTCAATACATGTTGGCTTATAAATATGTAACAAACTACATATTTTACCACAGTAATACAGGGTGCCATAACATTACAACCTTTCTTCATTTTCAAAGTTTTCTATAATATATGTCAAAATGGCTGTACAAACCACTTTGCACATGTAACATTTATCGTACTCCAACTTGATAAAATGTATTATACTGGTAGTACATTGTGTATAATTGTTTTTATTTTCATAAATTGTGAATTGAAATCATTTCACATAAACCATGTAGATGTATATTAATATACAAATAATTATTATTATGAAATGGAATACAACGATTACCTTCTTCAGACATGAGTTTTGTCATCTCTTCAACTGTGAGGTGACCTTTCTTTTCAACATCTAACACCTCAAACGCTTTTACAAGCTGGTCTTCAGGGCATGGTTTGAACCTAGATGGCAACAAGATACAATTATTACAAAGAATTTGTTCGCAAAGATAAGTTATCAGGCAGTTTTTCCTAAATATATTTAGAACTTAAATTAGTAGGCATATTGAATTCCTCTAAAAAAAAAAAAAGAATGTAAAGCAGCTAAATTCAAAATAAATGGAAGATAAAAGTATGCTTCCAAGAAAATCATAGTACAAAGTCACATTTAAACATGCAAAAATGGGGATAATATCAATCACACTTCTCTACTTCATCATGGATCAAACTGGATGCATTTATTTTTAATAATCTGATGTTTGAGATAGTGCTATATTTCCTTTTCTACATAAATGATAAAATAGACAATTATCATTGATGATTTACATAAGCATATATAATTTCCATTACAATGCTAGTGAAAATCAGATAAATGTTTCATCAGTCGGAAGTCGACTACCAAGCATTTAAAATACCGGTAAAGGATTTTAACTTAAGCTTCAATTTGGTATTGGTTGGGTTTGGGGTTAGTTTAAGAACTAAGATATAGTGTTAGGTCTAGGATGTAAGTTAGGAACTGACTATAATATGAATGTTACTGCAGCATGTGTCATTCAATCTTTAAAAAGACCTTCATACACACATCTACTCTTTTAATCTTTCTTTGTATATCCCTATCTATAAATACTTCAACTTACTTTCATTCTGTGAGGATTTCCCTCATGATAAATATTTTTATAACAATTACACAAAGATAATGCACATTTATCCATCCCAAAAGTGTAAATGTTTGTTACAAAGTAGATTTAAAAAGAAATGTATATTTTAACATTATTTTAGGAAAATACATAAGACAAAATAATCAACAATGAATGGAAAACATTGAAATAACAGAAATTAATCAAAAGACTCTTCCACAGTATGATTAGAAGTTTTATTCCTTTTTTTTTTTCACAAATTTTGAGGGAGTGATAAAAGTGAACTCACGGAAAGGTTGGTGGAAGTTGTAAAAGAAGTGGATTGAGATGGATGGGTCATGTGTTCAAAAGGGAAGATGATGAACCTGAAAAGAGCATGGGATCTGGAATTTGATGGCATAAGGTGGAAAGGAAGACCAAAGTTCATGGAAAGATCCGGTGATGAAAGAAGAGCAGTAAGGTTGGACTAAATGAGGAGCGTTCTGGAGACAAGAAGTGAGGGGAGGGAGTGTCATCATGGCTCAAAAGACAGTAGCCCCTCTTAAGAGGGAAAGTGCTGACTTTAATCGATGATGATGTTGAGTTGATCGATTGATTGAGTCGGTTATTAGTTCCACAGAAAAGGTGCTGCAGCCATGAATATATGTCATCCAAGCTCCATTTTTTCCTGAATATTTTGACTTGATAGCAACTTACTTGCGTTCCATGAGGACTTCTCTCATGACAGGCTTATAGCGATCATACTTGATGTATCCAGTAGCCTCCTCTTCTTCCATCTCAGAGAGAAGATCATGGAGTTCACCTTCGCTAGGGCAGCAGCCTAAGGACCTGATAATGGTCCCAATCTCCCTGCCACATAAAATATTTAGGTTAAATATATATATATTTTTTAAAGAATATTCAAAGAAAGAAAGAAGCTAAAACACTTACGGTAATAGATCTGACACAGGTCTGAGTATTCGTGTGTATCATAACCATTCTTGTATTTACATGTACATGTATATAGTTACAAGTGATTTACAATATATTACAGTCAATCTCTGTATATAAGACGCACCTGTGTAACGCACCCTATTTTGGGGGCCAAGAAAAAGTTGTTTTTTGTTGTTGTTGGCCCGACTCCATAGCCAGCAAGCCAGGTCCATGTTCAAAGATTTACGGTATTATATATATATATATATTGTTAATGTGATACAATTAATATGGTTTCTTTAAGAATACACAGTAGCAATATATAGAATACATGCTAATATTTCATAGGGGTGTTACTAACACCCAAGTACTGAGTCTCTTTTTTTAATACAATCTCACCACAATTTTTAAATACATGCATTTACATTTTTATTCTAATGTCCTAAAATCTAATGTCCTAGAGTCATGTAAAATTCTTTCCAAAAAAAAAAGGGTTTTAAAGGTGGCGAAACAACTTGTAGAATATAAAATGAAGTATGAATCTTAAACACAAAATTAATACTGAGCTTATTCCTTTAATCTAATTTTGCAATCTATTTCTTATAAATAAGTTTAAGCCTAACAATGTTCAATTTTCAAGCCATAAAATTTTAGGTACTCACCTGACATCAACAGTCTTGTTTGACTCATGGTCAAAGATATCAAATGCATCTGTTATTTTCTTTTGAATATCCGCCAGCAGTGATTCTGTGGGAAAGGAAAATTTTGGTGAAGACCTATGTTATTTGACAGGACTCTGCTCACCTCTGAACATGTTATATGCCAACCTCCTTTTTACACTGCAGTTCAATTACATATGTATGCTTTAGAAAGCCTAGATCTAGGTCAAACTGAAACTTCTGGTTTAGACGCCAAATGCTTTTCAAAATATGACAAAACAGTAATTAACAATAATATTGAAAAATATCTAAGGGCAGAGTCATAATACTGCTAAACTTAGTTACACATTTACTCCAGATCCTGAAATTCCAAGTCAATTAACTTTTGTTATGATATTCTATTGTTAATATAGTTTAAGTATAAAAAATAATTGGTACAGAATTTGTTATTGCTGTATTCTTTGAGGCAATTAGAAATACTGTTTGCACAAGTAGGGATGGTAATTAAGGATCTGGAAATCTAGCTGCTGTCCCAGTAAAGATCCAATTCACATTGACATTTTGATGTGGTATTTGACCTGTTTTGTACAATCTGATTCATTTTGATGATTTCTAACTTGAATAGATAATAAATTTCTTGTTATTTTTGGAGTATTTTTCGGATAAACGTTGATATTAGTATACACTTTTTCACAGGTTTCACGGCAAATTGCTGCACAATACAAGTACATACCGATGGTGACACTTCACTATCTTTACAAAATTCATGCCCATCGCCTGCATTCCATACCCTTCAACTAAGGTTTTTATAACATATTTACAGCAGCCTACTACTTTGAATGCGATAAACTCGCTGATCTCCGAAAAGCGGAGGGACAACAACAGAGAGAGGTGGGCTGCGGTTAAAACCATATGCCAGCCATTCATTAAGTTAAACGTTCGGATCGTAACAAAGTGATATAAAACAAATATACCAAGCATTTAGTTTGAAAAATATAAAGCAAATATATCATGCACTATTTCAAGCCACTAGTGAAATTATGGATTCCTCGGCGACAGAAATAGCACTATTTTCTTCGGGGCTAGCCCCTCAGAAAATAAGTGCTTTTTCTGCCACCGCTATCCATAATTTCAACTAGAGCCTCTCAGTGCATGGTATATTTGATTACTAGACTATTATCAACGTTTTTCGAAAAATACTCCAAAAATAGAAATAAAATTGACATGAAACAGGTAATAAACATAAAGACTTTTAACTCATGATCTTGATTTGGACATGTAATGAATATTTACTTCATTTGGGTATGTTTTATTAGGGTATTTCCACGCCGGAGTATACAGGTCAAATTTTTAATAGGTTTCTGAACAAGCGCCGAATACTAGATCTAGATCTAGTCTAACCATTCAAAAGCCACAACCCACCCATCTAGCTAGTTATGCATACTTGCATGTCTTACCTAGCTACCCCGGGCCTAGACCGAATTTTCTGTCTCTTTCGTTCGTTAGCCTCTGATTTGGGTAGGGTCGGCTTCAGCTCCTCTCTCTTTAGAGAGGAGCCGACCGTACCGTCTAGCCCGGGCCGGGCCGAGCTGGTTATATTTAATGAATGGCGCGCCTTCTAGTAGGCCATCCACGGCTCAACACTACTGCAAGAGCCGGAGTGAATGTGATCACATCGCGACAACGCAACGAGAAATTAGAAATCAACTAACAATTTGAACTTTAATTCAGTCTAGATCTAAATGAATGATCACAATTCTGGTTCTACACGTATTATAAAAAAAAAACGTTTGAGAAACATTTTACAATATAAATAACCAAGCAAAACGATTAGACGTTATTTACCGGCACTTTCTTTCTCTTCTGCCTGAGCCATGTCGATGTCTGTTGATATGTTGCTAGCGTAGTAGTCTAAATGTCAGACCTCGTGATGCATGTTTGAACTGAGACCTAAAATAATTGTTCAATAAAAAAAATTGATACGGGGAGTAATAGATCTAGAAGAAGAAAAAAAAATGCGGCATCATTTAAACGTTTTCTCAATGACTGATTTATCTTCAAAGTATAGCATGAACTAAATTTCTTAAATTCAAACGATGTCGTTTGAAAGATTTCAAACGCAGTAAAATTAAGACTAGATCATGTGGCAGGTACCTTCAGGTTGACCATACAGTGGCGGATCCAGGGGGGGGGGC
>BEXV01000035.1:553917-565063 GCA_003118195.1 Hemicentrotus pulcherrimus | reverse complement strand
GGGGGGGTTGTCATTTCTTTTTTATGCGAATGTCAGAATATGTCTGAGGTCACATCCTTCGGCACTTTTCTATTTCAAAAGTGTAAAGAATATATAAGGGATGCCATTTTTCCGGCTATGTTTATCATGACGACTTTCCATTTAGGCTTTATATTGCACAGCACAAATGGGACTCCAGCATGTCTAAGTCTCTTTATCAGCTCATTATGTGAAACCAACTGGATTAAGTGTCTTGTATAAAATGATGAGTAGAAGAACAAAGCAAAGTAGTCTTATTTTAGATGAGATGCATTATCATTTCTAATATGCAGGAAATGCAGAGGATGTTGAGATGCTGGTCCAGTATCTTCCATGTCCCGTCTCTCTTGAATGCAAGAACAAGGTGTGTGTTTGGAGCTATGATGCATCCAGGAATTATACAGAGAGCATTTATTGCTTAGCTGTTATACAGATTCCAAATTGAATAATATTCAATCATATCCTATTTGTTCATAGGTTTCCAGTATTATTGGTCAGTAGAAGATAATACTGCAGCAACAGGGACAATATATTATTTTATGATTTAGTAAACTAGTACTGATAAAATGATGGTGTAACCTGTCTCAAATTTTGCAAGGTATGAAGAGAGAAGTAATTCATTATGTACCATTTCACATGGCCTAAATCCACTGATGAAACTTACACTGCCAGTTCTGCTTCTGATTGAGCACTCAAAATCGTGAAGATACTGAACTTGTGTCATTATCTGAGGATTGTCTTTGTGTAGCTTTCTCTTCTAGCTCTAATACATAATAGATGTTGATATGTCCCCTTTTTATGCCTTCACCATTAAAGGTGGTGCTGGGAAATTATGTTTTTGGATTGTCTGTCAGTCAGAACCATCAAGCAAATTTTAACCAATCAAGAGTGCAAGAGCATGAAAGGACGAACTGATTAGATTTTGGGTAGAAGAGGTCAAAGGTTCGGGGTCATAAAGTTTTAGAAACTGCCAGGAAGTATCTTGTTACTGCGATAACTTGAAAGCATTAAAGCAGTTCATACCTAGCGTGGATGAAGTATGAATGAGCATACAATAATAAACTAGTAATGTAAATTTGCTGTACAAGCATCTGTTATTGGGATGAATTAATACTATCATATCTTGTCCTATTTTTGTAGATGGCCGAAGACATGTTCCTGAGTAGTGATGATATTGTTAGTAAGACTTTAAAGAAATTGCTTGAAGCTCGTTTAAACAATCTCTACAAGACTTCATCTTGCTTAGTGAAGCATACACTAAAACAAAATGCTCTCCCTCAGGAATTTGACACTCTTCACCCAAGGTTAAATCTCCCAGGATATTACCAGCTTCAAGAGACAAATGCAGCAAATTGTCACGAACCAAAGGAGGGTTGTGGGGTTTTGGAATCACTTGTAGCAAATATAAAAATGTTAAACGGTAAACTTTCGGTAGCTTTAGAGCAAGGTGATAAGTTACAGGACGTGTGCCATGATCTCACCAAGATGGATAAGAAGTTGCAAGTACCCAAGAAGAAGATGAATAGGCTGTCCCCAGGATCAGCAGTCCGTATTCCTAGAAGAAAATCTGCTGGTAGAATCATGAATCGCTCACCAACACCATCCTTTGTGTCTCTTGACCAAAGCCCTGATGCCCCTCCTCACCCTAAGGCCCCTACTAAGCCTAAAGCAGCACAAAAAAGAGGAGCAAGAGGAAAACCCTCCAAGGTCACGTTGCGCAGATCAGAGTTGGAGAAGATCTACAAGTCTAGTCTTAACTACAGAGTGTGTGCACTTCGTTTGGCAAGAAAGATGTTCCCAGGCAAGAATGCAGTTTCTCAGCAAACTGTTACGACCAATTGTCCCAGGATGTTAGAGATTCAGCATCACATCTTTGAACTGTACAATGTTCCTGTTGCAGAACAGGATACTGTATGGCAGGAGTGTAGAGAACTTCTTGACCAGTCTTTTTCATTTCAGGATCTTCAGCTAGACTGTCTTTTTCCGAAATGCCCCAAGCTTGTTACTTCTCGTGGCAGAATTAATTAAACATTAATAAAAGCATGAAGCTTTCTTTCAGGAAACCAAAGTTATGTTTTGTGTGAATTATGTATATATTAAAGCAATGCATTTGGTTTTGAAAACTGTATGCTAGTCAATGTGTGAATATGTGTGTGTGAAAAATTATTCATGTATTTCCAGTTTGTTTAATGTGTCCTTGTTTGTTGAATGTTGTCTGCAAAGAGAAACAGTTGAAAATAGTTCTAGTAATAATGTGTAGAAAGAGTCTGGTTGCGATGTATCGTTTGTAGTCTCCTTTTGTGTCTCCTTTTGTGTCCTCAGTATTATATTGAAAACGGAAACATGATTTTAAATATCATGTCACTAGAATAACCATGAAAGTCCATAGGTTTGGTATCAGTGATATATAAATGTACATGTATTGTGCTGTAAAATGATGGTAACTTTTTCTTTTGAATCAATATCAGAAATTTTAAGGAATTCATGGGAAAGCAATGAACATTTTTAAACCACTCTGGTAACGTAGTGGTTTATTATAAAATTTGAGAGTAATTTGTATTTGATGTTTATATATTGTTGTAGTTGTTTGTTTGGTATTTTGTTCTGTGATCCATGAGATTTACTTTTGTTCTAAGCATCCCCCCCCCCCTGATTACTGGAATAATATTCTGAAGGTCCTTGATTAATCCAAGTATCTATCGATAAAAAGACCAATAAAGTTAGCCCCTTCCTTTATGGTTTCCATTGGACATAAACAGTGCCCACTGTAACTTTGTATTACATTTTAGTTCGTTCATATTTTGTGTATGTTTGAGTAACTATACATTGTTTGTTCATGGTCATTAGCCAGATAGATTATGCAATAGCTGTATATTAGGGTTATTATTCAGTTATTTTTGTGTACCCCAATTTTGACAGAATATATCATGGATTCGCCATTATCATCGTATATTGAAATGTATTATTACTATTGTTGATCATAGTTAATTTTGTGCTGCATGCCCACAAAGATTGTTAGCATACCACTTGTGAAAAGAAATAAAAACAAGTTTAAACAAATCATTTCTTGTGTAAGCTGTACTTTTAATTGATCCTTCAAACACTTGCTAATAATTCCATACAATTCAGAATTTGTTGGCAATAAAATCTGATTCATGAGAAATAGAAGATTGGTATTGGAACTATCAACAGGATTGAATAACAAATCTACAATTATTTGGTGACACTCTCCTAAACATGGAACGCACATACCTACCAACATACTTCTATTCATCTCACATTTATCAATTGATATGACATGTTCATCAACAATGTCATATCATTCTTGTTGTTTCTATCATGTTTCTAATGGTCCCATTCTTTTTTGTGTAGCTGCTGATGATGGTGGGTCTGCCTGGCTCCGGCAAGACAACATGGACCATCAAGACTTGCAAGGAGATGACTGACAAGAAGTACTACATCCTTGGAACCAACCTCATCATGGATAAGATGAAGGTAGGTTACAATGCCAAGGTGAATACAACCATTGTATCACCAGATCCTATATTAATATCTGTATGGTCGAAAAGGCCTGTGGAATGCTGGATCATTCTACATTTAGAAAGAAAAATGTATGATTATAGTCGAGATTGAAATAGGGGAGGCCTTTATGAATATTTGTGTTTCGTAGGAATTTCTGTATTTGAACCTTATGAATTATATATATTTCAAAGAAAATGAAATGGGTTTTTGCTTTTGAAATAGTTGCAGTTCATGTTACCTAGGAAATACATAGGTTTGTAGGCTCTATTTGAAATATTTATTTAGGATTTTATGGTTAAATATTGATGGAATTGCTCATCAGTTATAAATATTAACTAAACTGTTTACAGGTGATGGGGCTCCGCCGTTCACGCAACTATGCCGGCCGTTTTGACAAGTTGATGGACTTGGCTACCAAGTGCTTGAATCGATTCTTTGAAGTTGCAGCCCGGAAGCGCCGTAATTACATTCTTGACCAGGTATGTTGTCAAACTGGAGGAAGAGTCAGTTTCATGCTGAACTCCTTCCTTGCCTTGTTGCACAATGCTGAAAGATTACCGCAAAATGATTGAAATTCTCAGTGCATTACGAATCAATAAGACATACCTCTTGTAACATAAGTGAGCGTGCCATTGGTTATACTTGAACAGTAACATTTTGTAGTTTAGATTGAGTAGATATTTGTAGTGAAAAGTACTTCATGCATTATTGGGCATTCTTTGTTATTTCAATTTTTGAAGAATAGCTTTATTTGGTATAATTTTTCTCTCTTGTAGAACTTACCTATGGTTATTGCAGTTAAATGAAATAAATGATTATTGTACCAGGGGATCAAATTTTTTTTTTACAACAAAGATATGCTTTTTTTAGTGAGTCTTGAAATGATGACATCACAATGCTTCAGCCAAATGTCATGTATAATGAAGAGCAATACTACAGGGGTGCTAAGGCAGAGCCATTTCTGGTAGTTTATGATTGATTTGTGGCTTGGAAGAAGAAAGGTAAACTAAAATAGTAAGGAAGTTCTCTGATGCTACGATTCTTCATGACAAAAAGTAAACTTGCTTTCAAGACAATGATTATTGCAGGATTATATGGCAAGTGAAACTCTAGTCGATAGGCGAGGATATTTTGGTCTTTTCTGAATTCAAGAAAAGTAAATTTATTTCATCATACCCTACAGGATATGAGCAAATGATATTCAGTGTCCAATTTAAAGAGGATATTTATATCCAAAGTGATTAGTATGAATGATTAGGGGAAAGTTGGTGAAGATTCTTTTATAATTGAGATTATATCAATGGAGCTAATGACTGCTACATGTATGTAAAGAGATGGACCAAGTTGGCTTGGAATTAGTAAGAAATTCAATGGGGGAAGTTTAAGGTGATTTGCCTCCTCCAAACTATTACAAAATTAGTAAAAGCCACCATACCAGAGAAAGGAGTTTTGAAAAGAGTCCATGTGAAAAATTGATTACTTTCATTATGTAGCAATGCATAAATATGACCAAGTCCATTTTGGCTAAAAGAAGATTTAAGGTGTTTTGCTGCATCCAAACTAACACAAAATTAGTAAAAGCCACCATACCAGAGAAAGGAGTTTTGAAAAGAGTCCATGTGAAAAATTGATTACTTTCAATAGGTAGCAATGCATAAAATTGATGGCCAAGTCCATTTTGGCTAAAAGAAAATAAGTAAAGTAAATTTTCAGCAAGCATGTGCAAGTGTGCATCCTTGTGTCTATTTTGGTCATCTATCAGCTATGAATACAACAAATATAGAGATTTAAGAATTAGACTTGGGTATTAAGAATCTGTAGCAAAGGGTTCCTTGTCCTTGTTATATTTCAACTGGTAGTTTTGGAGAAAACATATTCATGACTTGTCTAAGATACGCCTACCATGAGTCTGTGCATAATTGTACAAATCACAAAGTTGTGTGGAACTGAGATTTGGATTACAATGGTATTCAAATTGACAGTCAAATTAAAGTACTGCAAAGAAGTGAATATTTTGTCACATCGAAGGCATTATCTTTGTTGTTGGCTCCGCCATGAAGTTTTTTTGCATGCATAATGGGAACTGTTTTTGTTTTTGTTAATTATTTTATTTCAAGTACTTGATGTTCATCGTGATATGTTTTGATGTTTGAATTATAATATGCCTAAGAATGTAAAAGCTCTCTTAATAATGATGTGTGTGAATTACTCTGATTTTAGTTGAACTAAGCCATGGTATATTTTGTAATCCTGTTAGGTATTACCAATGGCATCTCGGGTCAAGAGGTAGATTTGAAGATTTGATGCACTTTATCTTTTGAATATGTTGGCTTTGAAATTTCAGTCTTGTGCACAAGGCAGCACTACTAACCACTTCTTTCTTTCAGATGGGTTTGTATATGGCATCAAACTATTTTTATGACCATTTGAGTAACATGTATGGACTTATCATTACAGAGAATTGAATGAAGATGCGGCTTTGATAGCCCATGAATGGAATCAGAAATAATCACTATTATTCTCTCCTACTCCAATGCTGCTGTCAGACAAATGTGTATCCCTCCGCAAGAAGAAGAAAAATGCGCCCTTTTGAGGGTTTCAGCACCAAAGCAATCGTATTAGTTCCCTCTGAGGAAGAGTTTAAGAAGCGGATCGAAAAACGCACTAAAGAAGAAGGCAAGGACGTCCCGGACCACGCTGTGAATGAGATGAAAGGTAGGGATCAATAGCCAGTAATGGCTCAAACAAATGTAATCACCCATCGTCTTACTCTCTCCTAGAATTAGCCTGTAAAGTGTTAATGTAGGCAACTGTACAGTAAGTGTAAATTAGTAACCTCACAGCTTCATGTAGTGCTATTTCTGTGCACTAATTTTATTTATCCTTTCTTACTAACCCACACTCTAATTTATCTAGCCAACTTTGAGCTCCCTGAGAAGGGTGTGCTCTTTGATGAGGTGGAGTACATTGAGCTGAATGAGGAAGAGTGCAAGCCCCTGGTAGAGCGCTACCGTAAAGAAGGCAAGGAGGCTGGAGGACTCAAACCTCGCTTTGACCGTCGTCCTGGTGGCAGAGACTTCAGAGGAGGCTATGACCGTGGTGGATACGGCCGTCATGACGATCGACGAGGAGGCTATGGTGGCGGCGGTGGCTATCGCTCTGGCTCTGCAGGATATGATCATGGTGACCGCCGTGGAGGCTATGGTGGTGGAGGAGGTGGTGGATACAGAGGAGGCTACCGTGAAGGAGGTATACCATCTATCATATGTGTGAATTCAATGACTTACCTACAGATTGTCCAGTGCATCCACATTTTCTGATTTTATTCAACATTGATTAATGGAACCAGTGGGGAGGGGGTTCGGGTCTAATTTGCAATATGTCACTGTTTGCTAGAACAAGGTTATTCTTCTATTTTTTATTCATGCAGGTTAGCCCTAGTGCTGTAATGTATAATTTACTGAAAGTGCCTTGTGAAATTAATGCCCAAGGGTATGCAGAGTGTTCACATTATGATGTGTATCCAATTTGTGTTGTTTTGCTGAAGCGGTCTGATTTAAATTGTAGAACTATCAAGGTATTTCACAATACCAGTTGTCTGTAAACAGATTCCAATCTCTGTGATTGTCATCAGGCTGAATAGCTGAACATTGTCAAATCCCCCCCCCCCCAAAAAAAAAATCCCTCCCCCAATATTGTGGCTTTGTTGGGAGTACAAATTAATACATTAGTATTGTGTTTATATGTTTTTATGCTTGAAGTGATAGTAAATATTCTATTACAAAACATGATCATGGAGGCTATGGCAGTGGGGGTGGATACAGTGTTAGTAGGAAATTATTTAATTTGCTCATTTTACTTGTCTCTTTCTTCAGGTTGGAACCGTGGTGGAGGTGGATATGGTGGTGGACGTGGCGGCGGTGGAGGATACGGAGGCAGTGGTGGATACGGAGGCAGTGGTGGCTACGGTGGTGGACGAGGCGGAGGAGGATACAACAGCGGTGGATACAACAGTGGTGGATACAACAGTGGTGGGGGTAACCGTGGAAGCTCAGGCTATGGAAGTGGTGGTAGCAACTACAAGGGCAACTCAAGCTCTGGTAGCTATGGAAGCCAGAGTAGTGGTGGAAGCTATGGCAATCGTCAGAACCAAGGCTCTCAAAGCTCCTACAACAAATATGGAAACCAGGTAATTTGATGTAATTATGGCATTGAGAGGTAAAACTTGAATACTTTTAGAATATGAGCTGCTCATGGTTGTATGACTAGAACCTGTACCTATAGATCCCACTGGCCAACATGCAGTACCCCTTGTTGTTTACTTAAATAAAGATGACTGGAAATTGATTGTCAAAAGAACAGAACCTCGTTACAGCTTTTTATACAGACTCCTTTTTATATTGATCCTAAATTGTAAATTATAAAAATGTATAATGACAAGTACATGTAGTTTAGTGTATTGTACCCATGTATGTATGCTTTCATGGCTATGTTCATGAATAAGTCGTATTTTGAATTTAAAATATATTTAGTCATATCTTATTTGGTAATTCTTCCTCTCAGTCCAACTACCAACAGAATAAGCAGTCAAGTTACAGCCAGCAGTCCTACGGCAGTGGCAGTTCAGCAAGCAACTATAGCTCAAACCAAGGCTATGGTTCCTCATCAAACTACAGCAACACTTCTGGTGGGTATGGTGGTAGCAGTAGCAACACCACTGCCGTCGCCGCCGCTGCTCCCGCCAGCACCGGCTACAACCAGGGCAGCCAAGGCTCTTACAATCAGTCATACCAACAACAGACCCCGCAGCAACCCCAATCGACCCAGCAACAGTACGCCAACTACCAACAGCAGTATCAGCAATACTACCAACAGAACCCTCAGTATGCGCAGCAGTATGCCCAGTACTATGGCAACTATGGCAACTATGGAGGTTCTGGGTCCACTCAGTAAGCTGTGTCAGTAAGCTGTGGGCAGTAAAAAGAGGTAGTCAAAGAACAAGGTTGGGATGATTATCCAAGAGTCAAGGGTAGTCCGTCCCAATCTGTGCTCTTTGATTTGTTCAGGTATCTCTGTGTAGGTTGACCTCAACAAGTCTTGTTGATTTTTTAGAACTTGCATGTTATTTTCTGACTCTTTCAAATGTATATTTAGCAAGATCATGGATATCTCTGCATTGTATCCCACTAGAATCAAGAAATCTGGATGAAAAACACAACCTATAGAATTAAAAATGGTGTATATATACAATTTAAAAGGATATCTCAAAAAGAAAGAAGGATAAGGGTACGTGAATACAGTGGGTAACAGATTCTAAAAATGTCAAATTTAAGACAGTATGTAAATAGTTATAAAATGGGGGAGATTATCAATGTTTGTATTTTTTAAATGTTGTTTTATAGATTGGACTGTTAGTTTTGTATTAGTTTATTTTTAATTTTTGTTGGATTTGATTTACACATACAATGAAACTTTTGGTATGTTGGTGAGGTTTTCTGTCCATTGTAATATTTGTTTACTAGTAATCATGAAAATAATTTGCATTCTTTATTAGTTTTCATGTGTCATCTTACAGTGGAAAAAACTTTCCGGAGGATTTGTCATGAATCTAGTTTCTGCTTCTGGATACACCATTACACATTTTTTTAGTATTTGATAAATTGTGTGCCATTTCAGTAGATTTACAGCAGCTTTGAGAAAAAATGATCCAGAGGTAAAAAGTCAAGTGGTGAATATCATTGTGATGTATAGGATGTCTTGTGTTTTATTTGTACGTGATTCAACCAGTTAGTCATCATACTTGTAAGAAGTTAAAGCAGTAATTTGAAGTTCATGTTTTGAGATACTCCCTCTAGTGTAAAATAATCAATACTTCTCGCACACATAAAAAGAGAGGATTCTTAGGTTACAAAACACTGTCAGAGGACTGCATTAAATGTAAAGAAATCAACCATACAAGATTGACATCAAACCTACATGTAAATACACACTTTCATGTTAATGCAATTACTGCTATTTGAATCTTGCCTTCACTTTGAGAAGAGCATTGGATCTATGATGATTACTGAAATGTGTTTCTTAATTTTGTACATACATTTATTATGCAAATTTGATGGTAAGGAATGTTTTGTTAGATGTAGACTTGGTGATTATCTCATTCCATCTACCATGCTATCTCAGGAGACAGAAGACTCTTTCCTGACTTAATAAATTTCTGAACTGTGAATTTGCTGTTGTTTTGCACAATTTATATGTTTTAGTGTGAAGAAATGTTAATGTGATATGAAAGAGATCAAAGGTAGTTTCATTGATATGAAGTAGAAAATGTGCTAGATAAACATTCAAAATTTGACATACAGGCACTCCTGAACCCAAGAACGCTGTGTGGCTTTACATATTATGCTTTTGAAGTGTTTCTGTTGGGTACCTGTTACATTTGCTTGTGGTAATCAATGATGCTACCTTTGAATGGTGATATATTCTGCTGTAGCAAGATAGATAAAAGGAAAGAGATGGAGGGGTAAGATAAAACAGAAAGGAAATGACAAAAAATATAGCTTCCATACTGTAAACCAGATACCTCTTAAAATGGAACTGCTGGAATTGTTAATGATGGCAGTTTTGCAGCAACCAACTTTAAGTAATTTCATAAAAAAAAGTGTTTTATTTTGTGGCAGGTATGGATGCTTACAACTTTCACATGGTTATGTACGTAACATTGTTTCTGGCATTTCAGTAGATATGAAATGGATGTAGTTTGGTTGATATTTGACAGAATTGATGAGTAAGTGACATGGAAGAAGAGGCAGGGGAGAGTGAAAGATAGCATACTGTATGTAAGATGGAGAGAAAGAGGAAGATATTTTTAGTGAAATCAAGGAGAGAATAAGATAAAAGACAGTGGTAAAGTTTAAAAGAGAGTGAAGGGAATCTACCGGTAGTAAATCTATCAACCATTTCAGCTAGATCAGGCCTAAAAAAAGATGCTGTATTGCCCTTTACGACCGACCCCAAAATCTTGAAATCTAGGGTCGGCTTTATTAAAATTTAAAAAAATTTAAAACTGTTTTTTGGAGAAAAAAATTTATTTAAGCATTCAAAACTGAAAGAAATTGGCTCAAAAAGGTAGTAAAAAAAAATAAAAGATTTCTGACCGACCGACCCATGTTGTGGCAATAAAAGGGCAATACAACATCTTTTTTTTTCTAGTTCTTATGGATCTACCTTCTGCCCCATAGAACTTGACTTTCTTCACTACCTTACATCTCCTCTCCCAAGTACCCCATTTTCTTCCTTATCTGTGGCGACCATAGAGCTATATACTACTAACACTTATTAAGTATATATCTCTATGGTGGCGACTTGATTGTCATCGTTTCCTATCTTGAATTCTTTTTGACCATCCCTCTTCGGCGGTTTTTTCCTTCATCTTCGGTCAAATCGGTTTGTCATTTTTCTCCATATTACCACTGTCTCATCTTTCCATTCCTTTGTCATTCTCTCTCTTTTTCTCTCTCCATCTCTCTACCTTCACCCTTGTCTCTGTATGTATCTACCTCCTGTCTCTTCATTCTTTTCTATTATGAATACCCCTTCCCCCCCCCCT
>BEXV01000035.1:533925-546343 GCA_003118195.1 Hemicentrotus pulcherrimus | reverse complement strand
CAACAATACTCCTAATCTTTGATTTAGCACTGAAGTCTGATTCTGATAGTCTAAGCCAAAAACAGCAGAAACTTTTAATCTGGACAGAAGGATTTGAGCACAAAGAAACAAAAGTTAAAACCAGATTGCAAGAAATGAACCTCTCAAAAACAAACTAAATGGGTCTTGTTTTGTATGTATATTCTTACCTGGAAACTGAGGCATTCCATATGATGTCTTGATGACATCCATCATCAGAGAGAAGGCAAGTAATGTCCGAAGCTGGGTGATCAGTTCTTTACTTGTCATCAGCATCATTGTGATTGTCTAATTTTTTTCCCTTGTCATCACATTGTCTTATCATGCAACAGGACTATTTTCATCCTACACTAATAGCAATGCTTTAACAGACATACTATTTTTGTTTTGTTCTTCAGTCTTGATATCATCCTTTAGATACAAAGTATAGGTGTGATGTGATCACAACCTTTGAAGATGATCCATTAATAGGATAGGAGTAGATATATTCCTGCACTTTAATTTCAAGAATGATAACTGAGCATCTTGGCCATTCTCTGGAAAATAAAATTAGAGAAAACATATAAAGTGAAATAATATGGTACATGTAATTCAAAATTAATGAAGTACAAAACACAGTCCTTTTAATTGAGAAAACAAAATTAGAAAATGGCTGTTACAATGCAGGAAGATATAATGACCATCAGCATCACTCATAAGATGAACTCAATTTTGTTTCTGATTATTGCACCCGGTCTCCTGCGTTTTGCATACTTGACAGAAAATGCATTTGATGTAAAGGCAGTGAAAAATACAAAAGTGCAAACAATATCCTTCTCTTCACTCTTACAATATACTATGGTAATCTAACATCCTCTAATCACTTGGCAGCAAAATAATGTAAATTTGATATTTCTAAGAATGTCTTCTATAAACTGTAAAATAATGTTATTTTTTAAACACTCATGCACATTTCGGCGCTAGCATAGTTTCGTATCCATTTGTTTAGCAGTTTAATATCCATTCTTAGCAAAGGAATTTTAGCCTGATTTTTTACTTATTTTAATCATAATCATATATTGCGTTTTCCACCTGACTTTGGATTAGTGCTGTAGCCGAACCGCCGAACCGAACGGAAGTTTGCCGGACATGGCACTTCCGAACCGAACCGAACCGAACCGAACGCAAAGGCCTGGTTCGGATGTTCGGCAGAAAAAAATAAAACGTTTTTGCAAGCTAATAAACTTGTCATTTTTTACCTTATTTTCATGTCATGACTGCTCATTTTATGTTGACTTTTTTCCCATTTTGTGATTTATGCCTATCCAGTGGTTGGCACGACTTCACTGGCGCCATTTAAATCCCAAATCCTGACCATGCTACGTCGCGATGGCAAGCTATAAACCAGAATGGATGTGCATGATCAAAACAAGTTCAGCTTAAACCCTTTTAACAAAACAAAAAATCAATATTTAAATTGTAAAAATATCGGACAAATTTTTTAATATAAATAATTACATAAATATATTTTATAGCATGGTATTTATTTATTAAGGAAAAATAGGGATTTTATATTTTTCCTATTGAAAATAAAAACTTATAAAAAACGGTTATTGACGGGCCTGAATAGCTATTCAAGATGGCAACTTTCAGGACTCACATTAGACAACAACCGTCTCGGAAAGTCTTGAAAAAAATATCATTTATTGACAAATTGAAAACATGATTGTTTTAAAATTGAAAATAAAACACTATTCAAGACGCAAATACAAATGTAAGTAGTAATTTTCTTCACAAAAAATTACGTTTAGAGCAGTTTTTTAATGCGAAATTCGTGCTGGTCGGAATCACTGTATTTCAGCAGGAGTGGGCAGAAGTCCTTCGTGCTGGTCGGGCCCGGCCGGCTGGCCGGCTGGTGTGGCTATAACGATGCTTGCTATTATATTACCGAACCCCGAACCTAACCAAGTTCGGGTGAAAAATTGCCGAACTCTGCCGAACCGAACCAAACACGAACATAGTGTCTGACTTACAGCATTGCTTTGGATCACATCCGACATCGGGAAACCCTTTGTTTAGGGCTTCAATGTTGACGTCGTCGCTCAGTACCGTCTCTACGCTGTAGTCCTGCACCTCAAACTGAAGGTATCAGTCCAAAATTATGCAGACTTCTCGTATGCGCGATACCATAAACCATACGAGAAATCTGTATAATTTTGGACTGATAGCTTCAGTTTGAGGTGCAGGACTACAGCGAAGAGACGGTACTGAGCAATGACGTCGACATTGAAGCCCTAAACGAAGGGTTTCCCGATGTCGAATGTGATCCAAATTCAGGTGGAAAATGCAATATATGATTATGATTAAAATTAGTTAAAAATTGGGCTAAAATTCCTTTGCTAAGAATAGATATTAATCTGCTTTTAAATAAATGGATACGGAACTACACTAGCGCCCACATTTCTTGACAAACAGCTGGAAACTCTTGTTTTGATCACATATCTTGAAAGACTTTGTCTAACTTTTGCTTTGAAGTCTGGTGACCTTATTGCCTATTGCCATTGGCCTTGTAAGAAAATATGTAAGATAATGAAGATCTGATACTGATAAAATGGAAAAAGGAAATGTTAACTTACTGAGAGAAAAAATTGTCTTTGGAATTGGGTGTGAAATTAATTTGAAAATATTGACAAACGATATCTTCAAGTTTTGCACTCATTTGCGTCCATTTCGAAAAGATAATGAACTTACCCACATGAGTCTGGAAATTTTTATTTTGAGGGCAGATGTCATCACAATTGTAAGTAAAAAGTGATACCAACTGAGCAATTATTATATATTTAATAGATCAATTTGTTGATGTTAAATCAGCTGTTAAGCTATATATTTTGGTAAATAAACGAATTGCAGCAGTGCATTCTGCTCTTCTATCTTGACAAGTTGACAATAATTTGGTTATAATTGAACTGAATACAGTTGTAGAGAATTATGAGAAAACAGGGATCAAATATCACATTCCTAACATTTTTCTTAAATCGCGAGCCATATGCTTACCTCCATCACATGATCTAGGTCTAGCACAATCACACGAAGAAAAAGAAGAATTTACGTTTTTGAACAGCATATATTGTAACACGTGGGACCGTTGCATCCAAACCTTGTCATTTATTAGCATTTTCTCAATTGACATCGGGCTAATCAAGCGAAAGCAAATATAAAATGAAAATTGTTGGCTTATGAAATTTTACTAGACATACCAAGGAATTTTAAGAATGGAGTGAAGGGTAAATATTATGGCAAACCATCCATCTCGATCGAGTCACAATTCGGTGTCCGTTTCGTATAACAACAAAATGTAGCTAAATGTGTAAGCAATAGCGCGCTCTATAGCTCTAGAAGTGGGTGTGGCTCCTAATTATGATACAGATACGAGATGATGCCGTAGAGATATCTCTATGGATGATACTCACACTGTCAGTGAGGCAAAACATCGAACATTTGTTTCTTTAAATTCAGATAGTGGACGGTTATTTCTGTCTAACAAATTACCGTTAATTTATGATGTACTATATATGGCGAAGTTGTGATCAACAACTTTACTATAACATTCTTTCCATGGAACTTTCTCAATAAATTAGTATAGGACAATAAACAAAATGAGAGACAAAGCAAATTTTACTTTAATATTTTTTTTGTTTGTCTGCAGTTACTTTATACATATAGGCCTACACGCATGTTACCCACGCGCCTTGTTAATATATACTGATGTTAGTGTGCCACTGTCATGCATGCACAAGGATGGGGGAAGAGTAAGGTCGAGAGCAAGCGCGTATAGCTATAGGATTGACGGGAGCACGCGAAGCGCGGAAGCTTTGAAGTTTCATTAAATTATTAGAGAAAGAAGACGATTCGTTGTGCCGTTCTCGACTCTGAATTTTTCAAAAATTGTTTCCTTGCCTGCTTCTATTTCATCCTACGTCCTTTTAATGTTTTCGCTTCTCCCTCTCTCTCTCTCTCTCTCTCTCTCTCTCTTTATTTTTTATGGGGGGCNCCTTTCCTTTTTTTTTTTGGGGGGGGCCCCCCCCCCCCCCCCCCCCCCCCTGCCTACGCGCCTGGTCGACGGTCATGCCGAGAGAGAGAGAGAGTGAGAGAGAGAGAGAGAGGGAGGGAATTTCGCAATAACGACGATATCATAAATAATTATGATGCTCACTTGAGCAAACATCGACAAGTGGCTGGCATTGTGAGCTTGTACTTGGGAATACCAGGGAGGTGAGACAAACCCTGGGAATACCCGAACGCTGTATGAATTATTATTATTCATCACGGTTTCTTGCCATATTATATAGGTAGGCCTACATGTATCGATGGTTCTGGTATACTAGCTAGCATTGCATTGTGAAATATTGACGTCTCCATGTATGAATGATCAAAGCGCCAAAAATAAAACCCTGGCAGGTTTATAGGCACGCTGAATAATAATCGCCTGTCTGCATGAAAGCAGAGGTTGAACTTGCAACCAAACTTAATCAGTTGCATTTTAAGGTGAGACATTATATCGAGTCTCTCGATATTAGGGAACCAACCTCTAGGACGTTCAATCACCCTAAGTAACAACATCATCAACAGGTGAGTAAAAATTGTAAGAAACTCATTATGACACTTTCTCTATAGCTGGTGGTAATTGCTATGATTGTAATCCATTCCTATTCCTGGCCCCAACACTACACATAACCCTATAAGCATAACCTGAAACATAATCTAAAACTCAATCGCAACCGTAACCCTAAAATACCCTTATTTTGATGAAAATGAATATAGACCAGGGCATACGTCGTATCATCCTCATAAAAGAAAGCACACAATTGGCACTGAGCAATAATACTGAGTGCTTTGGTGAACGGCCTTGCAGTAATGAGATGACACTCGAAGACATTGGACGTTTACACGCATCTATCTTATCATTATATCACGTGATTTCAAAATACGACATAAATAATGTGGTTCCCTGTCTGAAGCTTGTATTCGCCTCAGCACAATATGATCTTGTGTAGTATCATCTACATAATCCTCTGGATGCATAATGTCTAGTATGCTATCTTGGACATGTGTTCTCGGCCTCGGACAGTTTAGCGGTCTGGTATAATATGTTGTGAGTTTCTGGACCTGCTGATTCTCAGATAGCTATTTGGCACCATATTCTTCTTATTCTTGCTCAAGACGAATGCCTCGATCTGGCCACATTAATACGTGGGAATGCAGGAAGTAAAACTCAACATCTAACACTAAGACCGTTTTATTAGGTAGGCATAAATTATAGCTGTTTATTTTACCTAATATGCATGCGTGCCTCTACAAGAATATTTCTTCGATCATAAATTCTTTCCAGTGAAGTTTGAAAAATTGCTTTAGAGGTAAATTAACATAGTCAGAGTGAACTACATTAGTCTAACGAAGACTAATTGATTTAGTGCATTAAGATTTTTTTTTTTAAACGCCAGCAAAATTTTCCCTGCGAGTCGAGCTGTATAATGTCATCAGTTTCCTCAAATAATTATTGTAAGTCCTGTTTATTTATTTATTAATTGTTGATGTTAATATTTTCATGGGTAGCAATTGTACTATAAGATTGAATTGCTACCATGAATGTAGAACATAAGGTTCAACTTCTTGTGAATAGATGAAGATGCCGATGGAAAGTTATTCGTCAAGACAGTTTGGAGTTCGTTTTGCTGATGAAAGATGTTTATTGGTGATTGCTTTAATAAACAAGATTGCATTCAACTTAATATATTTATTTGCAAAGCTATCATTGGGTTTGTTGCTTCTCTCCCCGAAGGTTTTGCATCTCTGCAATATAACTAAACTATATGTTTCTTTGTATGAATATTTTGAATTTGTTTATATCATGTTAACCTCAATTTTGTAACCTTTTTTTATATAAATAGAATTGGCTAACGATGCTTTGTAGTTGTGTTTTAAAGGCACACTGTTCTACTTGTAGCTACTTGCTCCCTCTATATAGAAAACTTCCCCAATCGATGCCTGTTGGTCCCCCATGATCCTCTTTTTCTTATGTTAAGTGAGAGCTGAGTTAATGAGATAGCCACCTGTCACAGTGACCTCGCTGGCTCGCTTGGTGGCCTAATCCCTTCTGGCTGAAGTAGTAAAATCTGCATTTAACAAGCAGATGACTTATATTTTAGTCCCTGCATGGTGGCCATTTTTGTATCACCAATTTTTCTAAAATATTCTAGTTTCCATGGAATATGTTTATCTTCTGAAAGGCTACCGAACCATTCATTGTTATTTACTTTGTGGTTTCGTTTGAATAAACATAATGATAGACAATAAAGAAGTTGTGAATCACCAAGTTTACTACAATATTCTCTCCATGGGACTTTCTCAATAAAGACTTATGGGAAATGATACCAATGACAGACAAAGCAAATCTTACGGCTCAGAAAATATTTATTTGTGTTTGCAAAAATCTTACATGCATAATTCCACGCCTATAGGCCTACACAATAATATTCATGTCAGTGTTTCTAGGGTTGGGGGAAGTGAGCGTGAGAGAGAAAGCGAAAGAGAAAGAGAAATAAAGAGAGAGAGAGAGAGAGAGAGAGCGAGAGAGAGAGAGGGGGAGTTGCAATAACAACGATACCACATTCAGAAATATGATGCTCGCTTGAGCAAACATCGACAAGAGTCTGGCATTATGACCTTGTACTTGCATGGGAATACCCGAATGCTGTATGAATAACTATTATTCATCACGGTTTCTTGCCACTGGTGGTATATCAATGGTTCTCGAATACTAGCATTGCATTGTGAAATATTGACATCGCAATTTATGAATGATCACAGCGCCAAAAATAAAACTCAGGCACGCTGAATATTATTCGCCTACCTGAATTATAAGCAGATGGCGGACATGTATAGCGAAATTATATTCAGTAGCATTTTACAGTGAGACATGATATATTGCTCTCGGCTTTGGAGAACCATAGCGATATTTCTAGACCGTTCGATCGCTCAAAGGAGCAACATCATCAAGTGGTGAGTAAAACATTGTAAGAACTTGTTAACGAACGCATGTATGACACTAATTCTTCTGGATAGCGGTAATTGCGATCAATCCTAGTCTCAACATTACACCTTACCCTAACGATATGAAACCCAATCTCAATCCTAAACCTAAAATATGGTTATAATCTTGATGATATAGATCAGAGGATAGTATATCACTTGGTCGTTTGATGAAAAATACAACATTGTAATAGCCAAGATAGGGCCTAAAAGAAAGCACAAAATTGGCACTGAGCAATATTACTGAGTGCTTTGCTGAACGGCCTTGCAGTAATGAGATGACACTCGAAGGCACCATATAGGTATACACGCATCTCATATCACGTGATCCCAAAACACGACATAAATAACCTGTCTGAAGCTTATATTCGCCTCAGCACAATATGTTGTGGAGTATCATCTATACATAATCCTCTGGAGGCATTAATATGTCTTGTATGTTATCTTGGAAGTGTGTTCTCGGACAGTATTAGCGGTCTGGTAATATTGGTTTTAATTTTTTGGACCTGGTGATTCTCAGATAGTTATTTGGCACCATATTCTTCTTAATCTTGCTCAAGACGAATGCCTCGATCTGACAACGTTTACGTGGGCAGGAAGTAAAACCCAACATCTAACACTGAGACCTCTTTATTGGGTAGGCATAATCATAGCTGTTTATTTTACGTTATATGCATGCGTGCCTCTCCAAGAATACTCCTTTACGTACGGTCACAAATTCTTTCTAGTGAAGGTTGAAATAATGTATTAGAGGTATATTAACATAGTCAGAATTAACTATTACGAAGACAAATTGATTTAGTGCATTATAAAGATGATAAAACGCCAACAAATTCTCTCCTGCGAGTCGAGCTGTATTATCACCATTTCCCCCAAATATTAGGTCTTGTTCATTTATTTATTTGTATTTATTTATTCATTGTTAATGTTAATATTGACATCGACGCAATTATACAATTGAATTGCTACCATAAATGCAGAACAAAATTGTGTAGGAGATGAAGATGCGGATGGAAAGTTGATCGTCAAGTTTGGGTTTCGTTTTGCAGATAATAGATGTGCAAACCTGTTATTATCTCTTCTTGCAACCCTGCAAGCAGCTATAAGAGAAAAAAGATTATTATGATGGAGAGCTTCTATAACAAGGCGTGCATGATATATAATGTTGATATAGTATTATACTTCAAACAATATTTCATTTGCTTAATATATTTACTTGCAAAACTATCATCGGTATGTTTGCTTCTCTCCTGACTGTGATGCACCTCTGCAATATAACTGAAATATGTTTGCATGTTTGTATGAATGTTTTGAATTTTGTTTTTATCATGTTAACCTCAATTTTGTAACCTTGACTTTGTTCATAATTAAATATGTTTAATCAATGAAGTTGTCTGAGGGAATGTATCATGCTGATGTGGGTGTGCTAGTTCAACTGATGTCTACCATTAATGAAAACTAATCACTCCAATCAATTTTATTTTCAGAAAACTGATTTAAAGAAAACTTTTTACTATGTATATAACACTTTGTTTTTCCCTTCATCCGGGAGATGGCTCAGTGCAATTCATGATAATGGCACTTTTTTGTAATTTATTTATTTATTTATTTATTTATTTATTTATTTCTGATATTTTTTACAGGGTGGCACATATCACCAATTTGGTGGTCTTCCATGAGGCCCTGTTTGGTAATAATAAACAAATAACAGCGTCAAAAACAAAATAGATAAATACACAAGCATATAAACAGGTAAAATACAAATTAATTGGCATCCCCTTGAAATAACTGATCATTCAAGAATGTAATGCTTTTTTGAAATAGAGGAGATCATTTACTAATGACTTTGTGTACAACACGTATACATTAGGAAGGGTCAGTGAAAAACGGCTTATGCCGAAAGGGTGGGTAGCGTCGCGTCGCGACCATTCGTCCAAAGCCACCCCAGTTTGGCCGAAAGGGTGCGTTGAGAGTGTCATGTCGCGTCGAAAGTAGCCTCTTGTCGACGGCCCTCGCATTGTTGGAGTCCGTAAATTCTGGCGAGCGAAGCGAGACAGATAAACCGAGCGCGCTCGGTTTGGTCGAAAGGGTGTGTTGACTAGTCTTCCACATCAGTCGTAGATAGAAACAGATTAAAAATGAAATAAAACTTGTTTTTACGTAGTCTTGTAGATCACGTTGTAGTATATCTTATGGGCTCGTAGCCATCTCTCAATGTGTCAGATCGCCTTTGCTATTGAATCCTGATTGTCCACGGGGGTAGTTGTCCTCGGGGGGTAATTGTCATCGGAGGAATTGTCCTCGGGAGGTAATTATCATCGGGGAGTAGTGGTCCTTGGGGTAATTGTCCTAGAGGGTAATAGTCCTCGGGTGGTAGTTGTCCTCGGGGGGTAATTGTCCTAGGGGCCAATTGTCCTCGGGGGGTAATTGTCCTAGGGGTTAATTGTCCTCGGGAATAATTGTCCTAGGGGGTAATTGTCCTCGGGGGGTAATTCTCCGGGGGTCATTTTCCGGGGGGTAATTGTCCTTGGGGGTAGTTTTCCGGGGGTGATTTTCCGGGGGGTGATTGCCCAGGGGGCAATTGTCCTAGAACCCCCAATATCTGGTAAGAACCAACATGGTTTGGAGTCGGTTTAGAGTCGGCTTGATTGAGGTATAAACATGAGACAATAATTATCTTTTCAAAGGAAATGAACATAAACTATCGCCTTTTCTTTTAAAAGGTACTGGACAGCTTGAACTACCTCTGGCATTCGAAATGCCAAAAGAGCCACTAGAATACACCAAACTAATGCTTGATGTGGCAAGACAGATCGAATCTACCCCTGATGGACTCATGGACTTCAGAAACACTTGCCGGGCTCAGAGACACATCAGGGCTTTCGATCTAGACAAGAAAAGGGCAGCCGAAATCATCCAAAAACTTCAGTTTAAGATGATTGTTAAGGAAGATCATTATGAGGAGTTTGTGAAGCTACTAGAAATCATTGGAAGAGAAGATGTCATCAAGATGCTTCCGGGTTACCAAGACTATGATTCCAAGGATGGAGGTATGATAATGTTGATGTTTGATGTTGATTGGTGTGTCCCGATTGCAAGAAAAGAGAGTAAATTATTGTGTAGTATTAACCAATTAACACAAGTATAATGTTTAAAGTCCTATCCGAGGTACTTGCTCTTGAGGACGAATGGTTTATCAAAATACCGGTTAAACTGACTTGATTTTAACCTTGAACCATATGGTTTTAGGGCCTTTATTTTTCTTACTGAGCCATCAGATTGAGCCAAGAAGTTACAAAAACAAGCTTTGTGTGTGCATTGCTAAATATTTCCTCTTTATTTGGCAGGGTTTGATAAACATAATTATATTACACCTACTTCAAGAGCCACCATTGTAATATGGGATGTAATAGAGGGCTTTGTTACTCGGCTACAGTAATTCTTTCTTTTAAAAATTAAACCGTGTTTAATGATGCCACTGTGTTCTAAGGCAAAGTGTTGTATGAAAACGTTTGGTGGAACTTTACTTCACTTTTAGAGATAAAGGCTTAATTCGTAGCAAAATTAATGTATGTTGCTGTTTGCTAACGACTATATTGCTACTGGATTGTAACGAATTGTGACAGGACCTACTTGCTTAAAATGATTGCATGATCAAATCTCATGTTTTCCTTTCAAGGGAATAATAACCAACCTCATTACAACACCATACTGGAGAAGGATGAAACCAAAAGTGGCACTTCACATTCTGCAGTTGCTGGTGGGGTTACAGACATAAAAATCTCGATTCTCTCGGAAAGCATCCCACCAGACTGCGTGCTTCGTCTTGGCGTCTCCCTCGGCATGTCCTTTCCTGAGATTGAGACACAACGCCGACAAGGAGGAACTACTAGTATGCTGTTTCATTGGCGAAAAAATGTGCCTGAGCGAGACCAAAGGCAACAACTTCAACAGGCACTGGAAGAGGCTCGCCTGGGTTATCTGGCGACTGATTGTTTAGGTGAGGATACTCCTTACATATTCAAATTAAATTTTATCTTACGAATCTGATCAAATTTAGGACTGAACAGATCCACAAACGATACACACGATCTACAGTTTTGTCCTGAACAAATAGGCGTGTTTAGGACTTTCAGCAGGTCAATATTACTCTCCCGAGCCATACCNGGGGGTGGGTGTATTCCAGAATCGTAGGCCTATTAATTTCAAGGGTTTGCAAATCATCCCAGTAGAAAAAAATAAAACAAATAAAAACAGAATGAGAAAATTAAAAAAACAGTATACCTTTATCCCCATCACGCCCTTGTACGTTGTTTGATTTCCTGTTATGAATTTTACTTGCTATAATTAGTAATTTCCTTTGATAGGTGACAGCGTGAGATTAAGGCGGGAACGTGTGCCCAAGGCTCCTCCCCTTTCGCCCCCGTCACATGGCTATACACCACTGATCGTAGCTATGGGAACTTTAGCGATTCGATATTGATTTTCAATCAATACGACCATCTTTATAATAGAGACACTGACTTCGCTTCTTGCAACTGAGCCACTTATTGTCGTTTGTTTTGTATGTTTATCCAACTAATAATAACAACATGCATGGTGTGAGGATTATAATATTTGCGTATTCGGCTCTAAATTATTCATTATTAAAATTAAGGCCCGATACATCTTTGTTACCTGTTACAGCCCACATCTTAAATGTGGGGCAACGTCTACCGCGGAACCATTATGACCGAAGGTCACTTTTTTTTTTCATACTAATCAGTAGCATGAGTCCACCCATCCAGTAAATATATTGGGGGCATTGGTCTTACTCGCAATGTAATGTGAATGTACAGGCGCCTTCTTTTCTCGTCCTTTCAACCATTTCTCTCTCTCTCTCTCTCTCTCCTCTTTCACTGTTTTCGCGCTTTTCTTTTCTTTTCAATTCCAAGGGCACACCCCCTGTAGCTTTGCCAATAATAATAAAACAATTCATGTATTATCCGTTCATCGTTTTTCATGAATCTAGGAAATGGACAAAAATCTTCACGCAAAGACACAGGACCTCTGATCCGATCTTCAATTATATCTGACAAGATTCTAAGCAAGCTAGCTGGGAAGATTGGAGAAGGATGGTCACAGTTCGGCATCCAACATCTAGGCATGTCAAAGGTCGACATTGATCATTTAAAGCACAACAGATCAACCGTAAGCACTTAATAATGGATTAAATCGGTACATAAAAAGACTCCCCTCCCCCTCCCCCACTCCGGGGTCCCGGTAAAGGGGTACTTTACAAAGTCCGGCTCGTAATACACAAACAAAATCGGCCCATATTGACTTTACACAC
>BEXV01000035.1:498864-522115 GCA_003118195.1 Hemicentrotus pulcherrimus | reverse complement strand
CCCCCCCCCCCCAAAGAAGAGATTCACCCTACAGCTCCATTACAAACACAGTGAATCAGTGACAAATCAGTGACAAATCAGTGATAAATCAGCCAAGAGGAAAGTCTAAGAAGCACCAATCCAGGATAAACTTAGCCATTGCATTTGGACAATTCTAGACATGATCAATAAAAAAACAAAGCAACAGGACAAATTCTTACAATTCAAATCATGTAATAAATGTGGCAAGGCAAGTATTCAATATATTCAAAGCGATGAATTTCATAACGGCTTTAAGGAATTTTGCAACTGAAGTCCTTCCCAAGTGTAGTCATGCTACATGTATATTACTAGTAGAATAAAGAAGATTTGGATTTCTCAAAGAGTTCACACAAACGGAAATTTCACCGGGTAAAATGTACATGTACATCTGGTAAAAGAACAAGCAATCTAAAAATGTAGTGGTTAGATCTAAACTGATGCAACATTCCTGCATAATACAATAAATGTACAGTTTGCCATGTAAGAGTATGCTTATACACCATACAAGGTTAGTTAAAACAGTGTGGAGTACAGTACAGTGTACTCAATGTCAAACACTCGGCAATGTGGCAAAGTTTTTGTTACTTGGTTAAAATGTCTTTACTTCGCTAATTGAGTGTTAAGATTTACTGTGGGCACTACTGACTGTTGTGTCACAGCTGAGTTTACAGATGACACCATATTTGATGAGGCGATTCCAGTGACAGGAGGCAGTATGGAGTTTAGCTCTGAAGCAGGTGTTGTAATCTTGTTGATCGACAGGGAGTTGATACCAACCTGGGTTGCCTGTTGGTGTGCTTCAGTCTTAATACCACATTCAAGTTTTTGGATCTTTTGAGAGACCATCTCCATTGCACCAGGGGTCATGTAACCCTTGCTGAGTAGGTGCATAAGAGGTCTCACTTCTGATTTAGATTTAATCCCATTTAACATGTCTGTATTCACCTCGCTGGGTCCAATACGAGGCATCTCTGGGTGGGAACGCACCCGGTCATATGCTCCCCGGGATGTGATATGAAAGAGGAGCTCACAGGATCGCTGCTCAATTTTTTCGAGTTGTTTCTCCATGCGCTTCCGTCTCTTGCGGTTGTTCTCCTTTCTCCTCCTCCACAAGCGCCTACGATCTGCCAACTCTGCAGCTTCGGCTGTGAAGCTTGTCTGAAGGTGGGAGAAGGTCTGGTTGACACTTGCCAGGGTAGATAACACCTCGTTGTACATCTGATCAGTCCTGTCAAACAGCTGTTCTATGTATGCTAGCTCATTCTGCCACACTATAACGCTGTTGTCGCTGGATGTCAGCAAGGTGCCTTTTTTGTGTAGCAGCTGCTGCCGTACACTGGCAATGCGGGTCGCCATGTTCTCAAGCTCTTTGGACGTGGCTTCACATCGCTTCACATCCTCACTTTTACATTTGATGGGGACACTGCGGTAGCGAGCAACATTCTGTGCAACCCCACTGTTAGGATTAATGAGCAAGTTATGTACTCTAGTCTCCAGGTTACCTATGTAGCTGTGGGTATCCCATCTCCACTTTTGTTGCTCTAACAGGTAGCCATGAAATTCCTTCTTGGAAGCAAACTTGTTGAAGTCACTGTTATACAGTTGCATGGCTACGTCGTTGTAGAAAAGCTGGCGCTCACTTTGTGGATTCTGATGTAAAAACTCGTTGGGGCACTTCTTCATTTGGGACATTTTTTGGGAATTACTGTTGTTGAGTAGTTGGCCTAAGTTACCTGTAGAGAAGGAGGAACAAAAAAAAAAAAGAAAACAAAACAAATGATACGCCATTTTCTCTACACTTTAATTGTTAAAAATGGGGTCTTTAAATGATACAAATTTGCACCATATAATGCAATGATTAGGTTCCTGTGAATTTTTCTCATTCAATAACTCATGCCCTGATGCTCCAAAATGATAGCACCACAAGCACTATAACAGAACTGCGTGCACAAAATGTGCTGATGTGTATAAGCCAGTTCACGGTTGCAGTCTGAGCATGAGCAGATAAAGGTCATTGCAGAATAAATTGTGAAATACACGGAGATAAAATAGTGGATACTGTACATGCTCATGAAAGTTATGTAATCAATATTCATTCATGCACAAGCAGTGCACTCCATGATATACAGGTGGAAGTATTCTTTGAAAAGGGGAAACGAAGGCTATTTATGTAGCACCTCCATCGCTGTAGGAGTGATTATTTAAAAATGTACAAAGTGGGACCTCTTCATGTTTTGAAGATCTGTGGATATTCAAGTTCATTGCAGTCATGTGCTAACCGTGAACTGGTATATTGATTTAATGTGGTCCCTTGAGACTGGTGTAACTTTAAATCAGATAAGTAAATTTCCCTTCAAATAATAAGAGGTAAATTTAATTCAGGGTCACCAAAACTTCACACATCAGACCAGATGTTCCTCTTTTTGGGGGACATCATTTGCTCTCTGGAGTATTGAATCAAATCTTCAGATGCACTTTTAATGTAACTCAATTTGAATGCATTAGTGGGAAAACCTAACAAGAACTTGACTACAAAAAATATATTCCAATGCTTTATAGCTTGATATCTGTCAAAGCAAGCAACATCCTCATATTCCCAATTTTTTTTGTCTATGATGACTAAGATTTAAAAATTAAAATACAATATAATTGGGGTCTAATACATCTCTAAAAACAGTCTAATAGATTCCCCAAGGGGCCCCACCCACATATCAGATGCAACTTTTGCATTCTCATGTGGGAACTCATTAAAACTCACCCTGTAAGTTGTGATGAGGAATACTTGGCATGGACACACTGGGCATCGAAACACTTGGCATGGATGCGTTGGGCATGGAGACATTGGGCATGGAGACATTAGGCATAGACACACTGGGCATAGAGACACTAGGCAGAGACACATTGGGCATGACGGGTAGGCTAGGCACGTTGAGTGGAGGATAGGGCAAACCAGTTGCTATGATGTTTGGTTTGACCTCCTGTGTAGGAGGTTTATTACTGATCATGGGCTTGATGTCTGTTATAAGCCCTGTCTGGGGCAGGTTGAGAGCGGGGTGTACCTGGTTGAGTAGGCAGTGGGACAGGGGCTGGGGCAGAGTGGACATACCTCACTCCTCACTCACCTCTGTTGGATCCTCGTCAAGTCACTCTGCAGTTGCAAAAGAAACAAGACAGATTGAAAAGTTTTAAATTTATAACAATTTTATAATTATCACATCTTTACAGGGTTACATAATGACTGAAGATCTTTAGAATACTGTACTTGCCAACATTCAAAATAACCCGGGCCGCGAGAAGCTGCGAAATTGAACTTTGAAGACCTAAACCTCTAAATTTTCAATAGAGGTCTATTATTAATTTTTTTCTTCAAAATAATAACTGGGGGCGGGGGGCGGCTCAACTTAAACAAAAAGATTCTTCTGAAAAATACAATATCTAGAGGGCTATTATGCGGCAATAACTGAAACAATTTCACATGACTGTGGGGAAATGTAAGTTATGATTCAAGTGACAGAGGGAGATTGTTCATTCACATCTGAAATGTCACACATGCATTGGTACAACCATTCAAATATATGGCTACAATTTGTTATTCATTTTCCAAATGATTTAACTACAAATCATATCATTATTATCATAATTACATGTACAGGTACTTCTTCTTCCCTTACCGGTACTTTCATTAACAATATCACCATAAAATACAGTTAGCTTGTTTGATAATACTTTATAATCTATACTTGATATACAATGAAGCTCAGTGTACTCATAAGGCTTTATCTTGTTCTTTGATCCTCAGATAATTATTTAGCTCGTACCCCAACAGATTACAGTTATTTGAAAAATGAAACATCTGGGGCCCGATCATCAGTTTGGTCAGTGATGTTTGTAAACCAAACTTGCTTTCATTGAATTTGATCATTGAACAGGGATGTACATATCTTTGATTTCATAGGCAGATTGTAAATTGAGAGATGAAAAAATAGAAAGAGAGAGAGAGAGGGGGGTAACTTTCAAATGATATTCTGTGACTTCTGTCTATTTTTTTCCAACTCACATCTACATGTACCTGTATTGTAGGATATAACTGTCTGACAATTTACGTTGTTTGATTTTCATGACATTTTCCCCCTTCTAGCTCTAACAGCTAGTTAATCTTAGATTAGACGTTCCGAAATGAATTCTTTTGTAGTTTTGCTCTTTCATACATTTCCAAAAGCTTAAATTCAAAGTGGACATGTGTCTCTCAGACTAACCTTCTACCTGATACGAAGTCAACAAAATCACCTATCCCTTTGGAAGTCAGTATTATCCCATTGTAATGCATACTACAGCAGACATTAATTATGTGTATTGCTCTGAGCAGGCTTACATGTACTGCACAAGTCTGAAGTGAAATCACAGCGGTAATTTTGTCCAGAGGATATATAGAGGCTGCTATTTTCAGCTATGCGTGGGGGGCATGATAGGGGGTAGGGTCAAATTCTGCTCCGAGACTCTGGCAAAATGGCAGGGGTGCTATGTGTGTGGATTAAATTTCAAATGAATCCAAGCATACTGCTGTTTGAGTAGGAACATATCGTTTGAATGAACTGCATTGGAGGAAAATGTTGGGGGACTCTGCACACATACAGTTTCCTGAATGAGGCGCATGATTTATGGATCTACATATATATATATAGAATGGTTAAATTCCAACCGCACCGATATTTAATGATTCAAAACTATGTAGATCCTGTAGATTGATGCATAAAAATAGCCACAAGGTCTGATTTATCCATGACACAGAGTGTCAAACATAAGGAACAAAAGGTCTGGTGTTCATTGGATATGTCATTCTGGCACATTTGAGCTTTGGGTCCCCCCTTTTTTTGCTTACATTAGAAAATACACTGCATTCAAACATGCTGCTTTACAATCAGGATACAGTTTGGAAAGAAATTGTAGAAACATTAAAAATATATACCGTAATTAACGTTGTATAAACCGCCCCTGTGTATTAACCGCACCCTGATTATGAACTTTAAAAAAAAAAAAAAAAAAAAAAAAAAAAATTGACTACGGCAGGATTCAAACTCTTGCTGGCAGTTATTGAATGGGACCCCGAAACCAGCGCCTTAAGCCACGCGGCCATCCCACACCGATGCCTTAACCAGCAGTTTTTTGTAATTTATACATTGAAATGGCCTGAAAACGGCGACTTTGCGTGCTGAATGCTTCGCGACGGGTCTGTTAAACGGCCCTTTTATTTTACTTTTGCAATGGATTGGCACAAACTTAGATCAAGATCTATCGGCAGATGTTCTTTTTGGAAGATTACTTGCGTCTTCATGTGAACAATGTAAGATAAAATTGTCGGTAAAATGTGTGGGAAATGTCCTGTACCATAGTGGTATAGTTATTGAACAATTTTAGTCCCATGTGTTCAAATTCGTGATGGTTTTGACTTACTTTTTGTTTTGTTTTTGGGTGCAACGTGTATAAACAGCACCCCCGACTTTGACATTTTTTCGGCGTCAAAAAGGTGCGGTTTATACACCATTAATTACGGTATTATTGCAGGTGGAATAAAGGAAGTGTATTGTAAGCCAAGAATATAATGAAAATAAGAATTAAATAGCACAATCACTGTTGATATTGTGTAATTTATATTCTTTATTTTTGTCTCCCTAGGAACATATAACAATAATTAATTCAGAGGATTAAGACATGTGTAATTCTCATTGAAACTTTTTTATGATAGAAAGTATTTATGATGATCATCGAAAGTTGAAACATAATAAGAAAAATAATATTAATAAAGATGATAATGTAATGATGATAATAAAATATAATAACAATACCAGTAATACTATTTCTGAATTTTACGCAGTCGTTCATTTTCAATAGTGTTGTGAGTCCATTAAAAAAAAAAAAAAAAAATCCACGGATGTAAAAACGATTAATGTCCGTGTTTCCATAATCCATATGAATATACAATGTAAGGCCTAATGAATACGTCATTGTACATTAGCTACTGTGTATTATCTATTTGTGTATATTATTTTCTATTGTATATTGTTCATGTGCTTTACGTACATGTAATGCCAACTGAATTTCTAAATGGACCAATAAAATGAATCTGAATGAATCTGAATAACAACGTACACTGTATCTAATGTAATGTGTAGAGTGCAATTTCCATGCACATGTTTGAATGTCATATGAAGTGACATTCTTTTTTTCCCTGTGCCACACTCAAATAATAAGAGAATTCAGCAGTTAATGGGTAAAGAAATACTCCATTTCCATGAAATTGCACAAAGATATTACATGTTTAGTAATCCTTATACTGGTATACAATTAATACATGTTTGTAAATCACCTTTAAAGGGAAATCCAGCCTGAAAGATAATACAAAGTTTTGGTATGGGGTCATGAATTTGGTTCAAATGAACATATTGGAAGCACATGCAGTGATCGCTGTCGCAGTTGAAATCGAGTCTAAAGTTATGAAATTATTAATAACAAACTCTTTATGTTGTATAGCGCCCTCTCAAGGTCAAGATATTAATTAAGCTATAAAACAATGTTTCTTGACTAATTTTGACCGATAAGCTATTCCCGTTTGGTAGTTATATATCACAACTACATATTCTGAAATTTTCAGGCTCGCAGCTACCATTGTACGGCCGTATGCGCTATTTGAAATTTATCAAAATTTATCGGGAGTACCGATAAATTTTTATTTTCATTTTTTCTCGAAAGCAGAAGTGTTTTAGGGGCTAATTTTTTTAAGTGCTTATTATACATCCACAGGGGCATCCAGATATATCAAAATTGTAAAGAATCATTATCCACCGAATTTCCAAAATTTCCCAAAACTTTGTATTACCTTTTAGAGCAATTAACTCTAAATGAGAGCAGTAAAATTGGAGGAGACTGGAGAAACATTGAATGAAAATCAGACACAAAATAAGAACGTTATGTTTTTTTTGAAAATTGTAATCACTAAACGTTTATGGGAACGTTTAAACTCTGTGATGTAGTGATGGACAGCTTTCACATTTGTTTTACACACAAAATTTAAAAAATGTTAATACTTTTGAAAAATATAACCTGTGAGGTTCATTTCTTTTTGAAGGACCTGTGATAATATGCTATACCGGTACATAAATATATTTTCGGTAGTGCCGCAAGGAAGAAGGCACTTAGGATGTTTCTTAGAAAAAAAATTAATGATATTTTCATACATGACAAGCGGGAGATATGTCTGTGCCTACCTCCATGAAATAGCAAATTTGAGGTTTGCAAAGATTTAGTGATCTCATACATGTATGTCAGTAATGTCACACAGTCATAACTTTCTTCTTGTAGGTCCGATGTATCATGTTCTCAGACTTTCTGTTTCTCTTTTTTTTCCCGCTCTTACTTGTACACCAATGAACTTATTAAAAAGGTTGGATAGGCATCTAAGTTGACATGCACTTAAAAAACGATAATGCTACATATGATGTAGAATGTACATGTACAAAAAACCATATCCCTTCTTTGAAGTACGTATTTTATATCATTAAAGAAAGAATGCTTGTAATGACGACTGTGTTTACAGCAATACCCTATCATGAAATGCAAATATGTCATGTTATAATTTAATTTAATCTGAATACTTAACAAAACTTTCACAAATCTTGAATACTTGCTAAATTCACAACATTTTCTTAATCTTAATGGGAGTACATGTAATAAATTCAGTAAAACATTATTGCTGTAAGTACATTATTCTGTCTGAAATTCATGTAGTTTATAAGATGAGTCGCAATAAATTAATTTCATACCATCACATTATTAAACCTAATAGTGTAAAAAAAAGAATATACCGGGTATATATTTTACAAACAATACTCACAAGAAGCTTTCACATTGTATCATCCACACAGCAAAGTTCCATTCAATTTCTGTTGTACTGTGAATTTATCTTCCTTTTTCCCACACTGAGTCCTAAGCTACAGACAATACAGAATTGTGCTGCTTGTTCTCAGCCGACAAGAGACTTGAATAAAGAGCTGTCTACGAAATCTGTGGCATATAAAATCCTGGTAGGGGTCCTTTTTGTTGGTGGAGCCCAATCCCCAGCAAGCAGAGGGCGAGTCACTGCATACTCATGAGGGCAAGAGGGCATTCTGTGGGGGGTAAGCTGGGGGGCCTTGAATTTCCATTAGTTCCAAACAGGGAGGGGTCAAAGAGCAGCGTGGCTCAGGCTCTATGAAAGATTCAATCAATGTTTTCCCTTGATAGGGAAGCATTCATAAACATTTTTGAAAATGTGATGCATGTTGCGTGGGAAGGAAGCGTGAATATATTTCATTATTCCTTGCTGGTTTTTCAAAGACTTAAAAAAAGAGAAAACTGTGATCTATTCCTCCTAGGAATCTGACGAAGGAAGTGCATGAGGAACATGTGTTTATCTACATGTATACAGAACATGCATCTACATGTACATGTACATGTATACTACAAAGCTTATTTTTTCCCCATAGTAAAATAAAAGAAAGCAACGTTAATCAAGAAATTAAAATGAAAACACCTTAAGTTGCATCAAAAGCAGCATGATACATGTATTATGCATTTCATACTGTCATATACACATGTACATGTAGAATATGTATTTTCTCTAGATAGTAGATACAGTGTACACATGTGTGTTCATCACTGAAAGAGAAATTGAACAAAGTACTTGTTAAAAATAACATAAGCAATGCATTTACAGAAAATTTGAGCTTTTTAGAGAAATGAAGATTTTTGTTATACTGTCATAAACACAGCAAATGTGATTTTATTTACCGGTACATGTACATGTATTGTACTCCTTGTGTACTCCCTTGCACATGTACTACTTAAGCAAATTCAATTCCCCAAAATAAAAAAAAACATTTCCACATCTATAAACGTAACTGTGCTACAAGTGCTACAGTGCTACAAATATACATTGTAATCATACATGTACCTGTAAATGCTGCATATCCGTAACAATAAAAGGTATACCTTTAATACACAATCAAGTTTCAAACTTGTCAATTTCTTTCATTTTTGTAGTAAAATATGCAAGTTGTGCACACTTCACAAATGTTATTGATGGGGATATACAAATAAAAGGTGAAAAACAATTTCAACAAATAGCCTAAAAAGGAAATCCAATCTTGATAGAGAGTTCTCTAGAAGAAAGCAGAAAATCAGAGAAGCATACTGCTATTGCAGGACAATCCAACCCCTATAATAAGTTCATTTGTATTGAAAGCAGACAAATTAGAGAAACAGATTGGCAAAAGTTGGTAATGATTTGGACTAATAAGAAAAAAGTTACCAATGTTTCATATCACTACAGCTATGCGAAACTCAAATTGGTAATTTTGTCAGTGGATCGTGAGTTTGTGACGTACATGTATTACATGTACTCTCCTGTTTGTTGTGTACAAAAATATCACTACCGGTCACTCCAAAGTGCCTTCACCCTGAGGCAATACATTGGAGATTACATTATTACAGATTCTCTAAAAGAAAAGACTATCCTGAGTCATGCATCATTGGAAAATTAAAATTTTAGTCATTCTGTGCATTTCAACAAATGGGAAAGTTGTCCGTCATTGCATAGACACTACTGATTCAGCCAATTTGAAGAGCCTATATGAACAGTGCGTCCCATAAAAAACAAAACTTGAATTATTGATGTTTTATCATAACTTAATCACAATTATACTTGAAGGTAATACAAAGTTTTGGTAGGGGTTTATGACTTTGGTTCAAATTAACATGTTTACAGCATAAGGGATCCTACAATATTCAGTGATCGTTGTCGCGGTTGAATTCGAGTCCAAAGTTATGGAGCTGTAATTAATTAACTCTTTATGTTGTATAGCTCCCTCTCAAGGTCAAAATGTAAATTAAGCTATAAAACAAATGTTTCTCGACTAAAATTGACCGATAAGCTTTTCCCGTTAAGAAATTATATATCACAACTACATAGGATAAGATTTTCATGTTCGCAGCTACCATGATACGGCCGTAGGCGCTATTAAAAAATTCATCAAAAATTACCGGGAGCACCGGTAAATTGTTATACTCAATTTTTATCGAAAGAAGAATTGTTTTAGGGGCTAAATTTTCTGGCGCTTATAAAACATCCACAGGGGCATCCAAATATATCAAAATTGTAAAGAATCACTCTCCACCCAATTTCAAAATTTCCCAAAACTTTGTATTACCTTTTATAAATGATACATAGGCCTACCGTATTTGCAAGGTTAGATCCTCCTCTTTCATATGATGCAACTCATATGATGGATATTTTATGCATGAGTGATTAAAATCAATTTGAAGAAAGGGTACCAAAAAGTCATTTGGGGAACGGTATCTGAATTTCAAAGAGAAAGTCACATCTCTAGAAAGTTCATATGACACCTCAATCAGGAAAAATGAGTTAGGAATAACAAAGTTCTGTTTGTTTAAAGTAATGCTTGCATTTCCATAATTTTATTAATCTTCGTTTTCACTGGCTGCCTGCTGTAGCAACAAACAGAGTTGACAAAAGTCTTAACTCCGTTTCCTTGTCAATCAGCCATGCATGAACTTCTTTCATGTACATTGTATGGCTGATCGTCAACGAAACAGAGTTAAATCTTTTGTCAATTCCATAGACTCCATTTCCATTTCCGCATGCACAGTTTTTGAGCAGCCATGTTCGAGTAATTAGATTTCCAGAAATTTACTTTCAAATGATATGAAATGTATATAGTTCCACGAAATTTGTTGACAAACAGTAGTAGACTTCATACATGGCTGATTGTCAATGAAACGGAGTTAAGTGTACATGTAACTCTATACAATAATTAACGGTGTATTAACCACACTTTTTTTACCGCCGGTAAACATCAAAAGTCGGGGTGCGATGTATACACGTTATAGACATAATTCATGCTGCAAATTGCTGAAGTTCTTGGCTTAGTTAGATACCATCGTCCTGAAAATGATACTTGTTTTTAAAGCTTTTCAAATCATCCATCGGAAGTTCTGACATTAGAAAAAAATATTTCTAATGTTAATGTGTTATACTATACCGGTAATCTTGAAAATGATAAATTTTCATGTAATTCCGATGATGCAAAATATGAAATTTGGGGCCTGGAATTGTGCTCTGTCACTGCCAAGTCGATCATAATTGTGTTGGGATTGTTATTACATACGTGCGGTGGACAAAAAATTTGCATTGCCCCACGTGTGATAATTCATGTAGTGAGATGAAGAAATATGTGACGAAAAATTAATAAATATTTTGTATGAAAATACTTGTCACGAACCTACAAATATGCAATATTGTATTTTTTGAACTATTATTATTGTAATATTTCTGGTTGATTGACGATTATAACTTAAGTGAAGATGGATGTTTGTTGATTCTAAATATATGTTTGGTGGTAGGAATTGGATGGATTTCGTATTTTGAGTGTGTGTATGTACATGATACATTAATGTAACAATTTCTGCAAAATTTTACAATATAAATAATGAAATAAATATATATTATAGTATTGTAATTTATTTATTATGTAAAATTAAGATAATTTGTTGTTTAACCTCTTAAAAATAAACAATTATAACAACAGTAATGAAAGAGCCTGAATTGTTAATCCAATATGGCAGCTTGCATAATTCTCAATTTTACACAACAACACCGGACAAAATATTGACAAAATAATCATTTAATGTCAAAATTGAAATCAAGATTTGTGTACACTTGCAAATAAAACACGATCATGGACAAAAATATGAATGTACAGTAAGTACAACTTTTTATTACGTTTTCATGTGAAATTAGCGCCGGACGAAAGCAGTGCTTTTCATCAGGAATGGGGGGTGAAGATCCCCTCTGCTGGTCGGCCCAGCGCCTGCCCAATCCCGACCACTATTCTTACTATCAAACTTTAGCAAAAGTGATTAATTTTCGTTAACCGAAAACTGTCCTGTTATAACTAGCGTTCAAACGGAATTGAAAATATCTGTGATGTTACATGTACAACACTTATTCAAGGGGCGAAAAAGAGGGGTGCGGTTAATACACGAGGGCGGTTTATACAACGTTACATGTAATTAAGGTAACTGAATTCTTTGTCTGAGTTTCTTCAAACTTTTACAACTTTTTTTCTAATTTTATATTGAATTTGGATGTCAAAAGTCAAAACCAACCTACCAATCCATTCTGACTGAAAATATGGCCTGATTTTGGATTAAAAATCACAAGTGACCAAAACAACCACATACATGTAGTTATAAATGGGGGTCAATGTGACCATTTTCTTTTTCTAGCATCAGGGCAGGTTTTTGACATAGAATAGGCTCATAATATCTTTTTTTACTAATTAAAACGATTGGAAAAATTACCTCTGGCCAAAAGATCAGCGCAAATTTTTACCCTTAAGCTATTCAAATCTTCCCCATCAAAAACTTTTATTAAATCCCTTTATTCTCAGACCAGGATATACAACAAAGCATAGCAACAGCTGACAAAATATTGACTTTTTCACAAGAAATTGACTAAATACTGGTGTCGCGAGAAGGTGTTGAGTATTTAAGCATTTATCTACTTTTGTTCCAATATATTTCTGTATTACTTGGAAAAATGACCCTTTCTTACAAATGATCCCAATCGATTGCATGTCCTCCAATCAATCTCAATGTTACAAAATCCTAGATGAAGATCTTCAGACTTTAATTGATTTTCAATGGTTATCAAACGCAAGTTTTGATGCTGCTGATTTAAATTAATTTTGAAGAACTCAACTTGTCTCGACCATACCAACAGGAGGCCGGGGTGCGTGCATACTAGTTAGCGTCTGTAATCTCTGATCCTCATTAAATTCATGTAAGTAATTCACATCGTGAATCGATGATGATCATTACGGTCGCTAACTTCACGCATGCACGCTCCCACCCGGTCAACTGTTGTTATGTACTTGAATTGTGCAGTAGTTTGCCGTGCTGTTCGAGTGTTATTCAGCACATTATACGGCAGCAGCACATTTACGAAGTGCCAGTCAGAGGTCAACACCATTGTGTAGTGATCGTAAAGTCACATGCTACAAGTGAAAAGGGAGCTAAACTGTATCGGTCTGGTAAGAAATTTGCTCCTATTTCATTATTTTTACTTCCAATGATGATATTCCGGAGGTAATTACAAGGAAATTCCCGTTACATTTATCAAAGCCACTGTCCAATATTGGTCGGGTGCGGGAAAGTGTGATTTTGGACACATTTTAGATGTTGTTTACCTACCTCTCCGTGGGACCCTATGCCTATGGGAGCCGTTTATTAAGGCTCCATCGAATAATATAAAAAAAAACATTTTGAGGGAGCCCTTAATCAAGGCTAAATTAAATACAGTAAATACTGATGCTGGGTTGCGGGCGGGCGGGCGCCGCGCGCCTTCGGAAGTTATCTACCGTGATGTCTAATTCTAAAGATTAATTCACACACACACGACACGCACGCGCCCGCCCGCAACCCACTATCAGTATGCACTTGTATTCTGCATCTTCTCCAATCTTGGAGTTATGGAGAGCGTCAACAATATTATATAGATAGACCTCTATGTATGTGTTTAAAAATTCCTTAAAACAAACAAATGTTTCTGTCTAATACTGAGTGTAACATGTCTTGCCATTGGCTATTGGGCTGTGGCGAGCGAGCGCTGCGCCCTGGATTGATCAAGCGACAGTAACCATTTGGCATTTCGCCTTCTTCGCCTGCAATGAAAGATCATGATTATCCCCTCCAGATCCGTGTACACATGCACCGGGAACTTGTGAGGAGTATGCACACACCGGTATAGCAGTAGCGGGTATGGTACGAACTCCTGCACAAAATCAGATATAGATTCTAGATCTATCACTCATATTACAAGGGAGTTGTATGATTTTCTGTACATTTTTATCTTAATCCACATACACTTGTAGCATTTAAAACAAGTTCTACTTACACAAAATGAGTAAATTCGGGACCACTATCCTTGATCAATAGCAAAATTATGCCCCGAAAATCGGCAAATTCAGTAGTTATATGAGCGGATGATGTCCTCCGGAATAACTCAGTTGCTGATTGGTCGTTGAAAAGTTCGCTGAGGTCAGACTGGGCCCGTGACCTATTTTCAAGTCAATATTATTTAACAATAATTTTCAATATTTTTGTATCTATTTCATAAATCATAATTCACTTTAAACATTCAAAAACTTGAGTAGGATTCAAAATTTGTATAAGTGTACCATACAATCATTATTTTTGTATTCCTGAAAATTGCATTAATATAAATTAGTAAACATTTGATTTGTGTAAATTGTAAAGAAAATGGCTTTGCTAGCAATATGAGTTCTTTGATTCAAATAGTATATTAATTCTTCACGCATGAATTTGAAATACACAAGTCTGTAACATTTATACGATGAAGACATTTTTTCAAGGGCATTATACCCTTGAACCGTAATAAGTTTATTTCTATGACTAGGCAGAAAGATAACAAAAATAGAATGGCAAAAGTTTGAAATGAATCGGACCAGTTAGTAAGGAAGTTATAAATGTTTGAAATATGAGATCATAAGTCTATGCAAATCTCAAATTGGTAGTTTGGTTAGTGGACTGTGAAGACGTGGATAACTCTCCCATTCGCCATGCACAAAAATATCAAAATTTTAGTAATTTGCACTAATCATAGCTACTTGCGCCGGCAATGCCTAAGCGGTTACCATAGGTCCCCCATGATTCCCTTTCCTTATGTTAATTGAGAGCTGATTTATTGATATAACCACCTGTCAGTAACCATGCACAGGGAAGTCTACCCCCTCCTGGCCAACAATGCACCGAGGGACTTTAAAGCATAATTGTTTAGAACATCAAAATCTACCAATTATATATCTTAATAGCTATTTATCATCATTGATCTGATTCATATTGATGTTGTTTTGCATTACAGAAATTTATTTTGACTTATGAAATAAACAATCCAACTTTATCTAATAATAGGCCTTAGTAGGCGTAATTGATGTTTACACACATTTCTGATCAAATAATAATCTATTTGCATTGTCTATTGAAAGCTTTCCACTATAAAAAAAGATGTTGTATTGCCCATTAGGTGCCAAAACATGGGTCGGTCAGTCAGAAATCTTTTTCTTTTTTTAATACTTTTTTTGTTGTTGCTCCCTCTTTGAGCTGACATTTTTCAGTTTTGAACTTTATTACATTTTTTTCCTAAAAAAAAAAAACAGTTAAAAATTTTTTTTTTTTTTAAAGCCTAGTGTAGATTTCAAGATTTTGTGGTAAAGGCCTAACCAATAGATACATTCAAAACCAACTGGCCGAATTGTTTAGTTGGCCAGGTGGTCTTGAATTTTTCACAAAACACAATATATTGATTTAATTCACTGGCCTAATTATATATACATTTCTGATCAAATAAAATCTATTTGTATTGTCTTTCTTAAAAAAACCTTAATAACTATTGAAGGTTTCTCACTTTAACTAATAAATACATTCAAAACCAACTGGTCGAATTGTTTATTTGGCCAGGTGGTCTTGAATTTTTCACAAAACACAATTAATTAATTTAATTCACTGGGGAAAACCCCGAAAAAGATTGTATCAAGACTATACCATATCCTCGGCAATGCATTTGCATTGCATATATACTGTGCGTGTATTGGGTATACGTATGCGCATATCGCAAGGAAAGGAATTAACCGTAAATCAGTCAGTGGTCGTAGAGAAAAGGTCAACTGCTAAGCACAAAATTGTCTGCAGTTTACACCAGAAATGGCGGGTAAAACCGCCCCAGGTTCATCCCTTCGACTAGAATGGGTGTATGGATATAGAGGACATCAATGTCGAAATAATCTTTTCTACACCGCTTCTAAAGACGTGGTATATTTTGTGGCGGGAGTGGGAGTGGTTTACAATTCGAGGGAACACACTCAAAAATTCTTCTTGGGACACGATGATGACATTGTCAGGTAAGCCATTCAAAAGTTCAAAAACAGGTTCTAAGTTACAGTCTATTTAGTTTCACGCAATAAAACAAACCTTTTGATTTCGATCGTTTTAAACAGAAAATGTAAACTGTTATTATTAGCACATACATGTAGACTAATTGACAATCTAATTCAAATTATGATTATTCCTGGATGGATGATGCTAGAATGTAGTGAAGTGGGTTGTTGTTGTTGTTTTAGTTTATAGGCGTTTGTCATTCAGAAATGAATATTTACGCCTCTTCTCTTAGAATTTTTATTCCTTTAAAATTATATTTTCTTTTTTTGTTAAATAAATTTGGATGAATTGGATTTTTAAAAGCTAAACTTTTATTTAAAGGAAACCGAACCCCAAGAAATAACTTTATTTATTCGGAGAGATTTATTTTATTATTGCCCATAAATCTACAAGATTCCCCACCAAAGTGTATGAGAGAGGTATAAAGCAAGTATAATGTTCAGTTTCTCAGCACGACATGGGCATCGCCATTTTCTTGATAACGTGACGTACTATGCGAAGTCGTTTATGAAGTAAATGTATTCAAATGTATGGATGCTTCTTTCCCAGACGTGTGTGGTGGTGAAGCATTTCATTCACCTGCTAGATTTATAATACCTTTGTACTGCAATTGCCAAAACGCAAATTGCATAAATAAATTGGTGCTCTTCTGGGGTGAAGGTTTCTCATAAATAAAATAGATTTGTCAACTGCTATTGTAGTATTTATAAATGAATTTAATTACAATTGTTCCCCTGTTATTTATTTTTCACCAAATATAATTTTTATCTTCTCACTCAGTTATGATTTTTCCTCATTGAAAAGTAAAGGTTTTGTTATTGATTTAACAATTCTTTCCAACTAAAGATTGGTGCATGATAAATGTACAACTTCAACAGATACGTCACATTTTCAAGAAAATGGCTGCGCCCATGTCATGCTATAAAAGACATCACATCATGCCAGAAATATCTTCATTTATATATCTCTTGTACATTTTCGTAAGGATTATTGTACATCAAAGGGCAGGAATACATCTCATTTTTCAGAATACCTACACTTATTCTTTGGGGTTAGGTTTCCTTTAATGTTGAAGAATTCAGTGGCTGGTGAGCATAGGACGTTCAAGGACCAGCTCGGACATGGTTTGTTGTGACAAGCTTCTCAACTCGGCCTAATGCTGAGCCTAGGCCCTCCCGACGTCTACCAATATGTCTAGTCGTCTCCACCGCGTTTCTTCAAAATTTTGTCCGAAAACCAATAAAAAACAGATTATATACATTAAGATTCTAAATGAATAATATGGACAGTTCTCTCTTCTAATTTTTTTTTTTTCACTCTTCTTCTTCATGTATTACTTACTTACTATAAAAAGCGAAACATATTGGGCTCAAATAATTATGGGGGAAGGGGGTTCATGTACATGTAGTCTACTAACTTGGTACTTGGTACTCGGGTTGTATGAAGTTGGTCTGCTATCTTAACTTAAAAAGTATAGAAATCTTGTAGAATAGGGGAATAATTATCTTGCAATGCACTCATGTCATAGAGTCATCTCATAGGAGGAATTATTACTTTTAGATAAACTCCAGTTCTGGTAAAAAAAAGAAAATTAATTCTCACAGAATCAAACGAAACTTACACTGAATGTTCATGATTACAAATAAATGACATGTGCCAAACAATTTTGGAAGAAAATGTATACAGGCTGAGTCATGAGCATAGAAAGACAAGGAAATCAAGGTAGTACTAGCATGGACCTAATAAGGTCCATGGTACTAGCCCCCACACCATGTGTGTTGTCCCATAGCTTTCTGTGTACAGTGCTTGTTACTTTACCAAGACTTGGCCAAATTTATGATGATTTTGATGACTCCAGAACCTTGCAGTGCACACCAATATGTACATGCTACATGATCAACTGTTTCTGATTCATTGTTTCTGATCCATTCCACACCTTTTCTTACACAATGCAATCGCATTACCAGAACTCACCTTTATCTTTAATAAACACGCTATCAATATATCAGCTATCTGTGACCATGAGTAATAATAATAATAATGGGAATTTCTATAGTGCCGTCGATTTAGAAATTCTATTCCAAGGCGCATGTGACCGAGAGTGTGAGTGTGACTGAGTTAAATATGACTGCCATGCACTCCGGCCAAGTCATGTATGACCAGTAGGGGAGCTGGTCCGAGAACAAGGATTGTCATAAACGAGGACCGTCTTCGTAAACTCGGACAGGCGCGTCCGCAAAAATAAAGATCGTCCGCATTTTCACGGACATTTCATATTTTGTTCTCAATGATTTTCTTGATGCATTTAACATTGACTTTGTACAGAGACTTTTACCATATGAGCAATAAATCCTTGGGAAGACGCGACAACCCATAAGGTCAGATGGTGAACTGGGGTTATTTTCTTACGCGGAAACTAATCTTTTTTTTTGCATCGCCAGCGGGCGGTTCGGGGACCCTTATTTTGTAGGACGCAAGTTGTCACGTTTACAAGGATATCCTCGTTTATGCAGACGATCCTCATTCTCGGACCAGCGCCCCTACTGATGTCTACAACAAAGTCCTAAATTGATAAGTTTAGGACTCCTTATCATCACTTTAGGAAGACAAAGCATGTATAAGTTTAGAAGAAAATACCTGTTTGCTATGGGGAATTTTGAAATTTGACCAATATTTGTCAATCTTCCCCATACACAGACGATAATCCTTGCTGCACACACAAGGGGAAGGGAGGGATTAACAAGCAGATTTTTCGCCAGAATCCAGCGAAAAATTTTGCCCTTGTTTTTTCATTATCTAGGTACATATACTAACAGTTTGAGTTCGAAAAACAATGATTGGGAAGAAACTAGATCAAATTTTTGTATACTATGAAAATAACATTGAAAATCATTGTAAAACATCAAATATAGGACTTACTTTAAGCTGTCTGTTTTTTTAAAGCTGCTGTGTGTGATAACGGATTAACAGCAATCATGCACAAACTGCGTTGCATAACCTCCTCTCAATAGCTCGTACGTGTACTTCAGTCTCTGTATACAGTAGAGGCGGTCAGTTGAGCCCTGGAGAGGACCACCAAAATTAAAGCATATATACCGGTATATACATATCGGCACTTCTAGGGAAAATTGATAATTAATTCCAGATACCTGTATATAATGTATACATGTATGTACATGTATGTTAGCCATCCCATTTATTCTAGACTCCAAATCTGCTGTCAGTATTTAGGTTCCAGATTTTAACATGCTGAATACTATCTATGAGATATTTATTGCATTTACTTTTCATTTTGTTGTTTATAGTTCCTCATGCCCTTACTCAAATAATACATTTATATTTTATTATATTGACTGGGCTTGAGGGGTACATCAGACAGTTAAAGATAAAGACCAGTTATGGTCATGCGATTGCATTGTGAAAGAAATGTTGTGGAATTGATTATCTAACATTTACATGTAAGTATTGGTGTGTACTGTAAGGTTCTGGAATCATCAAAATGATAAGAAATTTGGCCCAGTCTTCTTAAAGTTACAAGCACTTTGCACAGAAAGATGTATATGGGACTACGCAAACGTGCGCGACACATACATTTATCTCTCACAGTCCAATAGATAAAATAATTTACCAAATATATCAATTAGAAGGCGGTTTTCCGGCAAAATTGTTATCATCATGTATTAGTCAAAACATATTCTTTCACATGATTGGTAATAAAGAGCTTCCATTTCATTTTTTGAAATTGGGCGTTTGCAATACTGATCTTTACCTTTAAGATCATCTCGCCCGAGTCGAAGACGAGGGCACTATGGTCTTAGTGCAGTCAATATGTCTGATGTACCCTGAAAGATGCTCTGTCAATATAATTATTGTAAGCTATGCATCACATTTTTTTTACAAATGGTACAACCTTGGTATCAAGCATGATTTTTACTCACCATGTATGCATGTATTCCTCTTACTCTTGTCCAGAGATAAAAATGTGTGACAATGTAATTGTGATTGTTACCGCGCGTAAACGTTAATACGTACATGTACACAATACTGCGCTTATGCACTTTAATAAAAGCTCACTGACAAAAACAGAGAGGAATGTGGCAGAATGTTGCCCTCTGATTTAGTACAGTAGTCTAAGGGGAAAACCGGAAAAGGGCAATATGGGAAATGTTACCTGCTTCGGTTTCGTATTCAAAGTAGCGTACAAAATACAATATTATATTTTACAGCAAAAATGCCTTGTATGGGTAATATATACAGTAATATATTGCATACCATGCATTTTTAATTAATAAGATGGTATTTATTGCATTTCCTTTTCATTTTTTTGTTGATAGTTCCTCATGCACTTGCTCAAATAGTACATTATGCTATTGCAATGCAATATCAACTATCATGCATTTTAACTCGTACACTGTAATAACTTTGTCATTTATAAATTTAGAAAAAGAAATGTTTTGATAAATTCTGTAATTCTAGATCTTCTTTTATTTGACAAGCTTATTTGAAATTTTTTTTCACAACTGTCAAAATATTGATACCTTTAAATTCATAAAATCTATCCTGGTTATTCCCAATCGAACTTGTACTATATACTATCAACTATCAAACTACATGCATGTGCATGAATGTATGGAAGTAGCACATTAGTGTTTGATCTTAATTTAGCGTGATTGAGTGCGGTGAGATTAGAGTGCTATGGTACAATAGCCAATGCCCCCAGGTGAGTCAGGTCTTTACGTCAAATATTCAGTAGAGAATTGTCCAATTTGACTAGTCACATGAATCATGGGATAGAATAAAAGCACAAAGGTTATTATGTTTAACCCATAAAGATTAAATCTGAGAAGGTAATGGACACTGAACCGATGTAGGAAGAGGTACTTCTGTTGGTGGGAAACCTAATATTGTCATGGTATTGGACTAAAGAGTATTTAAACATACAATGTAAACCATTACTATAGTACAATTTTCAAAAAATTCATGGAGGGATAGAAATGGGCTTCAACTGTACATGTATGGTCATGTTTATTAAAACATTTGAGGAGCCTAGAACAGTAGATTTTCTCCTCAGTATTTGGCCTTTTTGCAATGTTGGTATTTTCTGTTGTTGAAAATTCCTGCAGGATCCTAACCCACTGCAATACTGCCATTTATAAGTAAAGCCATAATTTGCTAGAAATAACTACCGGTAGCTTGAATTAACTTTAAGATGCACTGACTTGTTTAACAGATAGTCAGATACATCTATCAGCATTCAACTTTTTCTTAGGGACCAGGGAGCAAAGAACTGGGGACTGAGTGTTATGGGCCCCTTTTGAAAAATTGCTACATTTGTACTAATTTGGGGCGGCTTTAGGGATCTTTTTCTAACTTTATTTGATATCATGTTATTATCAGTGAGTATATTTAAATAGTGAATTCTAAAGTACAAATGTAAATATGTTCTTCTTGTAAATATGTTCTAATTTTGTTGATGTTAATAACAATGATAAAAACAGTGCTTATAAAGAGCTGACCACCAAAGTCTCTAAGCGCTGCAACAAACAAAATACAATGATAAACAATTACATATTAAACAGAACAAAAAATTATGAATGATGTAGGTAGATTATTTTCTGCTATTTCTTTACCAGCTTGGCCATCCATCCTGAGCGGTCACTCATTGCTACTGGTCAGTTTGGAAAGGATCCTTACATCTGTGTATGGGACTCTAACAGCGTTCAGACAGTGTCTATCCTCAAGGATGGCCACACTCATGGCATTGGCTCTCTTGCATTCAGTCCTGACGGTTCTGTAAGTATCACCAAATGGTTATTTTTTGTTTACTTTAAATGCATTGATTAATATGATTAATATGGACATTCCAATATAAAGGTATTGTTCTGCTCTTGCTAAACGTTACACCATATCTTTTTATTAAACAGATTAAATAGATTTCTGTTACTGCAATTTCATCTATCATCCACCCTCAAAATATTTACCCTCTTAAGAAGATCTTAGAATTTGCAACATCAACAAAAGCAACAATAACAACAAAAACAGAACAAAAACAGATTTCTGAATGAGGAGAATACATGGGCTTCTTGGAATGCTAATTGAAAAAAAATGTGAATTGGTCATTAACTCGTTATGAGTTATGACTCATAAAAGTATGCTTTTTTAGGCCTGTCAATTTCTAAAATTTGTATGTATTTTTTAATGCTAATAATGATATCACCAATGTAAACTTGCAACTAAGGTATACAAAACAAGTAATCAGAGAACTTGGAACTGGTATTTACAATTGTCTGTGTCAGCAAGATAGATAGCTAAAAAGACTACCTGATAACGATCCTGTTAGGTGAAAATCTACTTCTCATTCACATTGTCCATTTTTTTCATTTATTCCTACATGACTGTACATAGATTGTAGAGCCATTCTCACAGTCCTTGCCCCATTTATATTTATAAGGTCATTGGCTTTATTCATCTGCAGTTTAATATTTGTGGCCATATTTACTCTGCATTCGCCTCTAGAGGAAAGACATTCTTTCCTCCAGCTGTTGACCTGTGTGAATACATCTAGCTTGCAGAGAAAGACACTTTGCTTTTCTTTTGAAATCTGGAGTATCGTCAATTGCCCCACCCTAGCGAAATGATGAGCTCATCTTATAAAACTTACTAATATTACCCAGTTACCCACTTGTAGTGAATAGAATAACTGATTAACTAATCTTAGATCTTGTTGATTATTTGGAGTTGCTCCTGGACTTCAACATCTAGAGGAGAGTCCTTGATACAGTGTACATGTAGACTTATTCAGAATCCAGATGAAGACATAAGCATTTGTCTTTGCATACCCTGGTAGTGCATTTTACTAACCTACCCTTCACAGCTTCGGTGCTCAAAGTAGATTGAGGCTATGAGTTATTATGTGTAACTTAAAACTAGTGCTGTAAGTCAGACGCTATGTTCGTGTTCGGTTCGGTTCGGCAGAGTTTGGCAATTTTTCACCCGAACTTGGTTCGGTTCGGGGTTCGGTAATATAATAGCAAGCATCGTTATAGCCACACCGGCCGGCCAGCCGGCCGGGCCCGACCAGGCCCGACCAGTTCTGCCCACTCCTGCTGAAATACAGTGCTTCCGACCAGCACGAATTTCGCATTAAAAAACTGCTCTAAAC
>BEXV01000035.1:474202-497379 GCA_003118195.1 Hemicentrotus pulcherrimus | reverse complement strand
GGGGGGGGGGGGGGGGTTATACATGTACATGTATGCACTTGACTCCTTTTATTGCCAAACCATGAAGTACAATAATATTTGTTTCAAATTTAAAGTGAGTAGTAAGTGTTGATATGTATGGATAAAGATGTCTTCGTGAATGTTTCATTCCCATACAAAGCTTTAAGATTCTTTTAGACTTTTTAAAAAGAACCAATTGCCTCAGAAAACCTATTTTAACACCAGGTGTCTGCCAATCATTAGTAAATAATGTAAGAAGAAGAATATTACTTTTGGAAATCCAAAATTGAATTTGCCTGTTATTCATTTGCAGAGAATTGTATCAGTTGGTCTGGACCCTAACAACATCATGAATGTGTGGGACTGGAAGAAAGGCAAGATCTTATCTACTGTGAAAGGTCATTCAGCTAGGGTAAGAAGACATACATGTATTAAAGTTAAATTGTGACTATAGGGTGGTAAGTGGAAAGTCTAATAGAATTGATTGAATCCATTTGAGTTTATTTATTTAATTACATTAGTAAAGAAGCTACTATGAAAAACTGCTTTTCAGCAAGGCTGTGAAATACAATTTTGAAAATTCCATAAAGACTTTTAAACAAAAAACAATGAAATATCAAGAACAAGTTTAGAAACTAACATTTTCAAAGGAAATATACATTTAAAATGTAATTGAATAGAAATTTTGAACAATGATAAAAGTTCCAGTGGTGAAGTGATTGTGAGATTTCTTATATCTCATATTATCTGATTTTTCACTAGATATTTGATTGCCAGTTCAACCCGCACAAAGAAGGTATGTTGGTAAGCTGTGGCATGAAGCACATCAAGTTCTGGACCCTGTGTGGGAATGCCCTGACGGCTAAGAAGGGTGTCTTTGGTAAGGTGGGAGACATCCAGACCATGCTGTGTCTAGGCTTTGCACCCAATGATGACATCACATATGCAGGGACACTGAGTGGGGATATCTATGTATGGAATGGGACCAACCTACAGAGAGTTATACAGGATGCTCACAGGGTAAGACTTGGTTCATTCAAATCTATAATTTTTTGTTACTGTTTTTGCCAACCCATTGAACACAATTTGATTTGATTATTAATGCATTTTCTATCAGCCACAGTGTGAGATTCACAACTGTTAAATATGCAAAGGGTTAATAAATCCTGAAGATCATTTGAAAAAAAAGTATTTTACATTTATGAAGACTAACGATTTCAAGTGCGTTACAAAGTTCTTATCAAACTGTGGCCAAGCTACTCTGAGAAGGCGCTTAAGGATTTGAGGAATGTGTTGCTACCATGTACCCATTTAATTCACCCGGGTAAAAAGAGGCAAATGTAAAGTAATATCTTGCCAGAGGATGTGAGTGCCATGACAGGGATTCTAATCCCATTCCTGGGCCCCGTTTCATAAAACTTACCATAGATGGTAACTTTGCCATCAATGGCAACTACCATGGTAACTGGGCTCAACAGCCAATCAGAATCAAGGTTTCCATGGTAGTTACCATTGATGGCAAAGTTACCATCAATGGTAAGTTTTATGAAACGGGGCCCTGGTGATCTATAGTCTGGGGACATTTCCACTGTACCAGCAATACTGTTAAGATTGTACTTGACCAGTTATTGTTCCTAGACTTTTGCATGAGACAATCATAGACATCATCATTGTGTCTTCTTTGTCTTGATATGATCTTGCAGGGTAGCATCTATACAATGGATGCAGCTGAAGGAGGGTATGCGACTGGAGGAAAGGATGGATGTCTGTGTCTATGGGATCCAGACTTCAGACACATCACCAAGATTGACTTACACAAGACCAAGCAAGGATACCCAGGTAATTACAAGGGATTGGTAAATTGTATGCAAGAGAGAGAGAGAGAGAGAGAGAGAGAGAGAGAGAGAGAGAGAGAGAGAGAGAGAGAAGGAATTAAAGAACCACAAATCAGTGAATCACTTTTTGAAATAGTCCCTGACATCTTCTAAGCAGCCTTTTTCTTAAGACAATTTTTTTTGTAATTGAAAATTTGAAAAGAGCCCCCGAGGGGAAAAGGCTCTTCTGAGCTTTGATAATTATGTAGGCAGATGGACACCATGAAAGGAAATAGTCATATGTGTGCAGCTCTGCTTTATTATTCACAAGAATACATTTCTATATGCCAGGACCAGAAATAAAAAAAAAAAGAAGTTATAATGTAGGTGGTAATATGAGTTTGAAAATTGTCTTAATTTTAGTAGGATTTGAAACATTTTGTAACTCTTGTTTTGATGATGTTGCATTGTACAGGTCTGTCGATCCGCAGTGTTCATTGGCTTGGTGAACACATCCTAGTGGGTACCCATGACAGTGAGATCCTAGAGATCTTTGTACGAGAGAGAGATAAACCCAAGGTGCTGGTGCAAGGTCATGCAGAGGGTGAGCTCTGGGCACTCACAGTACATCCTAAGAAACCTATCTTTGCCACTGGTAGTGATGACCAGAGTGTAAGGTAAGTCTTTTCTCCCATTTTCTATGGGAACTGGGTGGCTCCTGTATTAAAGGAAATGGGGATGAGAGAATTCAGTAGTCAATGCTTTGAATACATCAATTCTCTTCAACCCTTTAGTAGTTTATACTTTCCAATAGAGCATAATTCTGACTTCTGTGGTTGAATTTGTCACAGAAACATAAATTATGGCTTAGAGCACTGCTTACACTTATGTAACCGAGAATAAAAGATTTTCAGAAACAATAACCAAAGGTTTCATATGCATTGATTTGATGTATTTATAGAAATGATTAGCCAATTATTTAACTCTATTGAAGTTACATTGTAGATCTATACACATATACTATACATCGTATGTGACAAGGGGCCTTAGTCATTATTGAATTTGCTGCCTGTGTTCAAGGGCATTTGAGATGTGTGCACCTGACAAGAAGCTCAATTGAATTTTGATTGGTATAATTTCTGTAATATGTCTTTATCAGTGACAGTAAACACTCCTTTAGGAATCTTTGATGTTGCATTTATTTATTCAGGTTTTTTGCTCATAATTAATCAAAATTGCCAATGTGTTCCTGAAAATAATTGAAAAATAAATGCTTCCTTTTTTAGGAGTTAATTGCTATAGAGAGTTCTTTAAAAATAAATTCCTTATCAAGTAACATGATTCAAAGTAAATATGTTTGTACTAGTAAGTACGTAGAATACTGAAAGTGAATATACCATAACTTAACAGGATATGGCACAGTGAAGATAAGACGTTACTGGCCAAGACAGAGATGGAGCAAAATGTGCGGTCGGTAGCTTTCAACCATGATGGCAGTCATCTTGCAGTTGGCATGTCAGATGGATCGTTCACAGTACTCAAATCAAAGTGAGTTCTACAGATGCAGTGATTCATTATTTTTGAGTAGAAAAGATAGTAAATTGTGTAGAAAAACGTGAGCCAAAAGAAGAAAGTAATTGTTGCAATTGAATTGTATCAAATGGCACATATTCAAACTAGAGCAATATGATGAGAACTTGGAAGAAATATCAAACAACCAAGACTCAGGTAGGTTATACTCTAGAAGTGTTGGGGTCAAGTAGATACGTCGCTGGACCATTGATCACAAGGTCCCTGGTACGAGTCCGGCCGCGGCACTAATGTCCTTTGGGAAGACATTGATCTACATTTGCCACCCTCCACCCAGGTGTTGAATGGGTACCCGGTAGGATGCGAAAGCCAATGTGGTATGCTTAGCAATTTGAGCCTAGTAGCTCTTGATGGAATACTCCCCAGGGAATGGAGAAAGTGCATACATTGTGTGCAGGCAAGCCAGAATCCCATGACCGGGGTAATAATTTAAACGCTTAGAAGCTTGGACATTCCCGACGTATTAAGCGCTATATAAGCAAAAATATTATTATTATTATTATTGTACTTACAAAGCAAAACAGAATGAAGAGGTTAGAGATGTTTATACCAGATTTACCTTTAATACTATCGTTTTGAGTATTTTAGAGTCTTTAGTATTCAGTCTTCAATACCTTCCTAGATGGCATTAATTTATTTGTTGCAGAATTTTTTTGATTCAAGCCCGCCTCCCAAATGATAAATGAATAAAAACATTAGATTGTTTGTAACTGCACTGTACTAAAACAGTTATTACCTATATATGATCAAGTTTCCCACAGAACCCAAAGTCCTAATGAATCATTGTACATCTTCCTCGGCACACAGAGATCTTTCAGAAATCATCCACATCAAGGATCGCAAGGAGGTCCTACACGAGTTGAAGTATTCCCCCGAGGGTCACTACCTTGCTGTAGGATCTAATGATAACTATGTAGATGTGTATGCTGTGGAGCAACACTACAAGAAGGTTGGGCAGTGCTCTGGTAGCAGTAGCTTCATCACTCACCTAGACTGGTCCAAGGATAGCCAGTACCTACAGACCAACAGTGGTGCTGCAGAGAGACTCATCTATAAGATGCCTGGTGAGGAAAATAATTTTTAGGCATGGAAGATTAAACAAAATATCAGAATAAAAAAAAAGAGGAGATGAAACTGACTAGTGATGATCATCTGCAATGATATATTTGTAAAAATTGTGACCTTTTGCCATAAGTTTTACAGCAATAGTTTTCATCTAAAATGTATTAAATGTTAATTGCCTATAAGATTGCAAAAATAACCAGATATTTTTAGGGTTTGATATTTCTTTACTTGTTTGTTTTTTACATACATATATCAGTGTTCTTAGATGCCAAGTTTTACTATATCAAAATGTTGAATTTGAGAAGATGAAATTTTCAGGATGTGCTCAAAGGTATTGAAGACAGATTCAAATACTACTTGTATAGTAATATCTATCTTTAAAGACCACATTTTTGTTGTGTTCTCTTGAGCAGTCTTTTTCCTAGTTTTAAAGAAACTGTACATGAAGACCAAATACTTACAAAGACCATGTTATAGTCTCCCTTGAGCCCTCATTGTATTCATGTTTTACTGTATCAAACATAAAATATTCTCAACTTTCTTTAATGTCAGAGACTACCTACATTTATATGATTCTAACTTCTACCTTCATGCTATCTATGGCAGCTGGAAAGCATTTGACCAACCGAGATGAGATCAAACAGATCCACTGGTACTCCTGGACCACTGTACTTGGAGCTGAAGCTAATGGTATCTGGCCCAAGTACTCGGACACCAATGACGTCAATGCAATAGATGCAAACTTTGATGGAGAGGTGATGGTGACAGGGGATGACTTTGGTCTGGTCAAGCTCTTCAGATTTCCCTCATTGAAACGAGGTGAGTTTGAAATGCAGTACTGTACTTCTCAAGATGATGTGTATTATAGCCTTGGCCAAATCAGAGATGCATTTCAAACTTGCAGGTTGCAAATTCTATGTGTTAGGGTGTCCAATTAAAGTAGCAGTCTATCTACTATATTAAAAATAGTGCTCCACTTAGCCATTTTGACTTATTGACTACATTATTTGCCCATCCTTTCCACACACAAAAATAATTAAAGTGTGTCCAATTAATATAGGGACCTTCCAGTTCTCATATAAAGATACCACAAATGTACTTGGGCCTCCTGAGACGTTGGGAAGGCAGGAAGGCACATTTAATTCCCAAATAACATATACTTGATAATCTCATTGGTGTTGTTGTTATTTTTTTTATTGTTATTTTCTAATTCTAATCTCTTATCACTCTCTTTCCAGGTGCCAAGTTCAGAAAGTATGTTGGTCAGTCTGCCAAAAATCCTGAAATAAATAATATTGCTGTTGTTGTTTTATTATTCTCTTATTCTTATCTTCGCCATTCTTCTTTTTGCAGGTGCCAAGTTCAGGAAGTACGTTGGTCACTCTGCCCATGTGACCAACGTGAGGTTCACCCATGATAAGAGGTATGTGGTGTCTGTAGGAGGTGGTGACCATGCAGTCTTCTTGTGGAGGTACAACCCAGAGGGTATTCACAATGATGAAGATTCAGGCACAGGCCATGATACAGGTCAGTCAGTATAGGATGGTTTAGATTTAAACATTATAGCAGGAATCATGGATTTCCTGCAAAGGAACTATCCTGTGATATCCAACCAGATGATGACTTTGTTTTCTTCGATCCTTACAAAAAAATTTGGACAGGAATGTTTACATACGAATAAGAAAGATAACTTTCTGAATGTATTCAATTATATGTTGTGTAGCCTGGAAAACTGAAGCACAACTGAAACTGAAACTCGTAAGCACCCTGACTTTGGAGTTCTATGTGGATGATTACCATAACATTTAATCTTCATTGAAATGATTAGTTGAACTTTATAGTCATGTATTGGAAATTTATACAATATTATGACATAAAACCCTTTTAATATTTCAAAATGATAGCCGTTCCTTATCTTCTATTAAATTTGAAGTATATATTGTCTCTCTGAACAGGATACATGGATTCAAACAGTGAGGACAGTGACTCAGACATGTCAGACATGGGTGATCTTGACTCCGACATTGAGAAGGAGAAGGAGATCGACTATGAGAGGGCTGTTTACAAGGAGGACCTGGACCAGCTCAAGAGACAGAACAAGACTAATAACTCCACAGGAGAGAAGAGACGAGATGGTCCCAGCAAAGGAATAAAGCTAGAATTTGTGCATGGGTGAGTTCCAATAGAATATCTATTATTGAACCCCATGTCCTGATGTTTGTGAAATGGAAAATGCTTCTATGGTGTTCATATTGATATGTAAATAGTTGTCAATTCAAGACTAGAGCAATTAGTACAGGTGGTCATTTTCTTTTCTTCTTTCTTCTATGAAGGGCATTAATTCTTTGTAATGTGATATGAGTTAATACCCTTCCAGCTCCAAACAGGTGAGGTACAAAAAAAGAGACACACAAAAAAAATTAAGATGTTGCTATAAATGCCCCATGATCATGCTCTTTATCATAACATTGATGTTTCATGTCAGAAAATAAAGTGTTCGTCCACAAAGTTATACTTACATCTGCTTATTGCTAGTCCTCATCCCAATTTACCTTTCTATTCTTGACAGCTATCGAGGGTATGACTGTCGTAACAACTTGTTCTACACCCAAGCAGGTGAGGTAGTATTTCACGTTGCAGCAGCTGGTATTGTCTACAATCGTGAGACGCACTCGCAGCGCTTCTTCCTTGGTCACACTGATGACATTCTGTGCTTATGTATTCACCCACGCAAGGACTATGTCGCAACTGGACAGGTAAGAATGTTACACTTAAGCTAATTAGATCATTGGTAATTATTATATGATTAGGCATTTGAAATGTCTGTAACATGAGGATCAACTTTGGTTTGAAAGTGTTCTAGGGAAAACTTTTGATATGGTTGTAATCATCTTATTTCCAAATGATAGCTGGGTATTGATGTTAGCATACAAAACGTCATTTAGATCACACTGGAATAGAAGCTGAAAGGCAGGAACATAAGCTGAAAGGCAGGAACATATATATAAGAGATAGATGAAATTAAAATTTGTTTGCCCTGAAACATACAGAGTGTGTATTATGAAATAGCAATTCCACTCTATCATGGCTTCTCACTAATGAATTCATGCAGAGTTTTATAGAAGTTTTGTACCCTTTTTACCCTTATTTGTTTGTATTCATCAGGTTGGCAGAGATCCATCTATCTATGTTTGGGAATGTGAAACTCTGAAACCACTTGCTCTCTTGAAGGGCCAACACAAGAGAGGAGTTTGTGCATTGGACTTTTCAGGTACTTTAAAACAGCTCTTCAATGATCTTTGAATTAAAATGTTAAAATCTTGCAGTGAGAACTTTGATCTGGATGTCTATGCATTTATTATGAAAAGCTAGACTTTAGGAAAGCAAACTTGTAAGGATTGTGGAGCTGCAATGCTAAACTTCCATCTTATGACTTGGATGATATTGGGATTAAGGGTTGGTAGTCATTACGCTGAGAATTTGATTTGTTATAATGTTCATGATCACAATGTAGCTTAATGCATATTCTTCTATGATGAGTCAACATGAATACCACTGATTACCAATAGCTATCAATGACTATTCCATTGCACTTTTAGCCATGATGATTCATATCTTTGTGTCCTTAATTTCATCAGCCGATGGAAAGAAGCTAGCCAGCGTGGGTCTTGATGATAATCACTGCATCGTAGTGTGGGACTGGAAGAAAGGTGAAAAGCTAGCTACAACAAGAGGACATAAGGACAAAATCTTTGTCATCAAGTGGAATGCTCATGATAATGATAAACTGGTCACTGTTGGGATGAAACACATCAAATTCTGGACTTTAGCTGGTAAGAAAGAGGCACAAGTTCAGCTTTTATGTATAGTATGATCACAGCCAAATTTATATCTTTTTTATGTCTTTATATTTACAGGGTTTTTTATTATTGTTTTTTCAAACAATATTAGTCCCTCTACCCTGTTAGACAATTTTCAGAGATCCACAGATACACATAACCTTTCACTCCCAGATCATTTTATCCCTTTTTCTCCATGGTGATTATGTGTTGCAGCATCCTTAGCATGGAAAAAGTATCTCACCTTCATTTCTAATATCATTAAATGTGACAGCATAGTCCAATTTTCTTCCCACATAATATTTAATTGTGTATTGTAATTTATTTGATACATTGTTGCCTTGTTGATGCTATGTTATGAACAAGTGAAAAGTACATTAGATGATCATTGTGTTCCACATCATTGTTTTGAGATATTATATTAGAAGCAAGTGAATTAAAAATAACCTGCATTGGATGAAATTATTTTGTTCAGTTCTGCAAATACTTTCAAATGTGATAGTTAATAGTCTACCCCCACCCCCTCTCTCTCAGGTGGTGGCTTCACATCAAAACGTGGTACATTCGGTAACATCGGCAAACCTGACACCATGATGTGTGTTTGCTATGGACGGTCACCAGAGATGACGTATTCTGGAGGTGCCAATGGTAATATCTACCACTGGCAGGGGACCACCTTACTGAGGACAGTCAAAGCACATGATGGTCCATGCTTTGCCATGCATTCCTTGGACAAGGTAGCCTTATTCTGCTTTTGCAAGTTTTTGTATGTTGATTTGTGTATTTTATATGGATTGGCATGAACCAACTTTGAAGTTAGTCACATTTGTTGTATACCATATCAAATTCATTTAAAAATATATATATGTGGAAATGATTACCACAAACTGTTTGTCATATTTAGTGTCATGGGCATGGTTATACTATGAGCTGGATGTATGTAATTCTACTAATTTATTTATTTCTTTTTTAGACAGTTCAAAATAAATGTCTCTAGATATGCCGTTCTTCATATTTGCATCAAACTTTATGTTTTTCATGATTTTTAGATATTTAAAAAATATTTCCATCCTCATGTAAGAATAATGAAAATATTATCAGAAACTCTAAGTGCTTATGGAAAATTGATTTTGTTTGCATAGTAGTGAAAAGGGAGAGTGCTGTAAGCTATGAAATGTCTTGCAGACAGAGGCAGGACATTTTGTCTCACTTACCAATGGTAACCATCACTTCAATCAATATTGCATGTAAGGTATTTCTGCTATTCCAGGGCTTTGTGACGGGTGGAAAGGACGGCATGATTGCTCTTTGGGATGAAGCCTTTGACCAGTGTCTCAAGACCTATGCTGTCAAGAAGTCCAGTTTGTCCCACGACTCCCATGGTACTCTGACCAGTGACATGCCAGCCATACGGTCAGTGGTGCTAGGACATGGACACATTCTAGCAGGGACCAAGAACAGTGAGGTCCTAGAGATTGAGAAGAGCGGACCTATCAAACTACTCGTTCAGGTATGCTATCAATTTCCATGTAGATTTTGGTAACAGGGAGTGTGAATATAATTCTAATAAAGTGAAAGGTTAGTGGTTAGATGGAGATTTAAGAAAATTAGATGTTAATGGTAGGATGTAAGAAGATATTTTGCTCATTGTTCTTAGAGAAATTCTGGTGTTCTGCTCTCACAAGAGGTTGCACCTTTAAATGAAACGAGTCAGAGATATGAACAATTTTTTTGTAAATAGTAGGATGAAGCTTAGCTACTTGTCAACCGTTACCAAAACCTTCTACAAGGAAAACATAAAATGTGCACAATTGATGAATTTCTTATGAAATATAGTAAAAATGGTCCTTTTATGGTCACATGAAGAGTGGGGTATGGAGTTAGGTGCTAACCCATCTAAAGACCTAGCAATAGTCAGTGATTGCCAGACGTTAAGTCTATTGGAAATTTAAAACATGAAAATTGAATATCATTTTTAAAATTTCCTGGTAAACTCTAAACAATCATCCTTTCAGGGTCACATGGAGAGTGAGGTATGGGGTTTAGCTGCTCACCCAACAAAGGATGTCATATCAACGGTCAGTGATGATCAGACATTACGTCTGTGGGACATTGGAGAAGCCAACAAGCTCCTCAATGTTAGGAAGCTGAAGACAGGTGCACGGTGCTGTGATTTCTCTCCCGATGGCAAGGGATTGGCTGTAGGATACAAAGATGGTGAGTCTTCAAGCTCCTCTGACTTTCTCAAAGGATGTTAGAAGTATGAGCAGCACCATGAATATTTTTCATCCATGATCATTTATCGTTCAGAGACGGATCAGTATTACAGCTTAGAACACCTAGTGGAGCTCACCAGCCTCTTCAGGGCTCTTATTCCTGTCAAATAATATGTGGTGTAATTTTGAAATCTTAATATACATGTTCAGTAAATCTCATCAAATTTAGGAGAGAAAAGCTTGATGCATTACATGTGCAAAAATACTGAAGACCGCCATCACAGGAAGAAATTCAATTTGTACTCTGATGTATAACCTTTTTTATTCATGAAAACATAAAAGGAACTTATTGGTGCATGTTTGATATAAAGTAGTTGTGTATGATTCATCTTATTCACTCCACACTCATCAAATGTTTTGGCATAGTGGACAGATATGTTCTCTTACCATCCTTTGAAGGTAAGCACTCAACATTCTATTTTCATAAAACTAAAAAAAAAATATTTTTTATAAAGTTGATCATTATTCAAAATTTGCCTAAAGAAGTATTGTAATATTTGTTTCCCTACTTGGTATGCTACAGGCAGTTTTTCTGTGCTGGACAGTGAGACACTCAATGACATTGCAGGATTCCATCATAGAAAAGAAGAAATCTCTGATGTCAAATTCTCACCGAGTAAGTATACAAAGATAACAATATTCATATTTCTTTAAATTCCATTTTCAGAATTATTAATTTCTTTATTTATTGGTTTAATAATTAACCGATTACCATTGACTCAACACATAAAACTTCCTATTTAGCCAATTGACTACTGGATTATATGAGTCCCTTATGCTTAAAGGGATAGTTGAGTTCTGTTTTTCAGACTGCAAATGCCTTCAAAGTGCATGGTTATAGCTCTTATTCTTATCTATGACATTTTTAGTGCCCTTTCAGAACCTAAAATTTGCTATGAAGGTAATTTGAGACCCCAAAATGTGCAAAATGTGCAAAATTTAACCAATACGATCATACCAATTCAGCTCCACTTTAAAAAAATTATGGTATTTAATTATTTAATTAAAAATAACAATACACGGGCTGGCTGGTTGTGCGTAAGATAACCAACACCAAAAAGCCAACATCGGCATTGGCTGAAATACTACGTAAAAGGTGCTATTTCGTTATTTCAACGGCTTTTGCAAATTATTTAATATTTGTGGTGGTACACAAGTATTAGAAATCATTATATTTATGGATATATCATGTGTCTCTGAACCGATTTTGATCAAACAAAGATGATTTTGTCATTTAAATTGTATTTTCTTTCAAATTTGACGCTCAGTTATTCATTATCTTGTTTGATGTAGCGCCCTCTGCAACAGAACTCAACTATCCCTTTAATACAGGTACCACCTGTTTCCCGGAGGCAATGGCTTGATTTAGCAAGTTTTGAAATTGCAAATTTTTGTGCCCTGTCATTTGGGGGCTTGATTAATCTATTTCCTGTTTGAAAATTGGTGCTGCCTTGTTCTTAATCACATATGTTCCTTAACCATATTACATATACTTTCCACAGATCCTGGCAAATACCTAGCTGTAGCATCTCATGACAACTATGTGGACATCTACAATGTAATGAACAGCAAGAGAGTTGGTACATGTAAAGGATCATCCAGTTATATCACACATACAGACTGGGATAGATCAGGTAGGTTTACCATCAGCTGTTAACAAAAATGATTGCAGAAAATTAGGAGAAAGACTATGACCAAAACCTTGTAACAAGAAATGCAGTATCCTAAATGTATTAAGATTGTGGAAAAGGCATTATTTTATTGTACAGAGACAGAGCCATAATATTAGGATCCAGAGCTAGTAAATACATGTACTAACTAAATAAGGCTATTAAAGTCATACCAAATCTTTTAGTCATAAAGTTTTTATATCCTCATGCATGACACTTTTAAAGTATTAAAGTCATACCAAATCTTTTAGTCATAAAGTAGGAGTAAAATTTAAGATGAAATGCAATGCCACCAGCTACAATCAACCATCATGCATTCCATTTGTGGCCTTTTCTTGAATAGTTGATAATTATCGATCCATATAGATCATCAAGCACATTAATGTTACAACTGAAAATGTTCTACTATTAGCCACATTTGTGTTAGGACAGTTTAACATCGCAGCAGCTGCAGAAGAATTCTTGAGAAGCTCATTCATTGATAGAAAGTGACTCTTCATTTCCTTTAAACTCTGTTTCTCCTTTCATCCTTCACTCAACAGGCAAACTTGTCATGTCCAATTCCGGTGCCAAGGAGCAGCTGTTCTTTGAAGCCCCGCGAGGCAGGAGGCATGCCATACGTAACATGGAGATAGAGCGTCTCAACTGGGCATCTTGGACCTGTGTCCTGGGACACACCTGTACAGGTATCTGGCCTGCTAAGAGTGATGTGACGGATGTCAACGCTGGCTGCTTGTCACATGACCGCACAACCTTTGCAACGGGGGATGACTTTGGATTTGTCAAGCTGTTCCAGTGGCCTGTCGCGGTAGGTCTTTTGTATTGTTTAGGGTACTATGTATAATTACAAATTAACCCGACCCCCCCGGAACAACAAAAATCAAATAACTAAATAATAAATAAATGAAAATGGTTGAAGTATTTGAATTATGCTTAAATCTAACTCAAAAAAGCATTGAAAACTTACATAAGGTTTAACATAACATACAGATTTTTCAAATGCACAAAATAAATATTTGCTGTAATAATTTAGAATATATTTGCTTTCCTTGATTTTCATGCTATTTATTAGTCATTAGATGCAACTAGTGTCAAAGTCCATCCCCATTATGACATTATAATAAAAATAATAATGGGTTCTTGTATAGCGCTCATGTCAGTCACATTTGACCCTCCTGGCGCTCCCGATCATTACCCTGGCTTTGGCACGGCTGCCATGCAGCGCTTTAGCATTTCAAGGAATAAATTCCTACCAGGTACCCATTTACTTTACCTGGGTGGAGTGTGGCAAATGTAGATCAATGTCTTGCCAAAGGACATTAGTGCAGCGAGGGGACTCGAACCGCAGCCCTTGTGATCGACATCCGGCAACGGATCCACTCGACCACAACACCTCTACATGTTTAGAAGTGGTGTTTGAATGTCGTTTGAATATTTCATATTTGGGCTTGCCATTACTTTTCCTCATGCTCACAATATCTGTCACATGTTTTACTGACTCCATTGGACAAATCCTACTCCATTTTTCTATCATTTTCACCAGGGGAAGAATGCAAAGTTCAAGAAGTATGTCGGACACAGCGCCCATGTGACCAACGTGAGATGGTCACATGATGATAGGAAGCTCATATCTGTAGGTGGGGCTGATACGTCTATCATGGTTTGGTCACGAGATGGCGCTGGTGAAAGCAATGCGTGTGGTGATAGTGATGATTCTGACACAGACTCGGAGGAAGAAGGTGAGTTAATACCATAGATGCTACTAGTGACTTGATACAAAGTAATCTTCATTTTAATTTTCAAGAATTTAAAAAATGCACAAGTTACTCTTCTAAAAATACACTACACACTGTTCTAAATATGTATGTCTTAACTTCCATGCCTAAGATCACTGCTCTTGAGTGATTTTGTGCAATGTTCTAAAAAAATTCTAGTTTCAAAAAAACAGAAACAGGTATTTAAACTTATATTGTGAAGTTTATTACATTTCCCACATAATTTGTTTCCAATATATATCAATGAAACAGGAATTGAAATATACTTTACTTTTGAATTATTGAAGTTTTCGCAAACTTAACGGCATAGAATGGGTCATAATTTAAATGATTTTTCCCAATCAACAGACCTTTCCCAATTACTTTGAATGGTAGAAATACAACTTCTAATGCATAGTTTGTCTGTCCCTCTCTGTCTGTCTCCCAGGTTATGACAGTGATGTTCAGCGTGAAAAGGACATGGACTATTCAGCCAAGACGTACTCAGGTACAAAGAGAGAGATGGCTGGAGTTAAGCCTCATCTACAGGATGTAGAGGATGATGATGCGTAAGTACAGCTTACAAGAGAAGATCATTATGGTACAGCTCACAGCCTGCCCATCTCTTTATCAATACTCAAGTGTGCTATATTAAGAATGACAATATGTCAATTAATCCTTGATCCAAAATAAATGGTCTGTCAAACAGAGAAAGGAAAACATGACCGCACTGGAAGTCAAACATCGAGGGAATTTTCACCATCGCATTTCAGTAGTTCCATATGAACCTCATTTAATACACTTATCACTTTTATTTTGTTAAGGTTGTTAAGACATTATAGTCAAAGTGTTTCCCTTCTCCATTAATAAAACAGTGTTATAGGTCATGTCTCTCTATTTTGTTACAGGCCTAGTTGCAGCAGGGCTGCAGCCAGGCCCGCTAAAGTGAAGACGAGTGATGTAGATACAGGCAAGAGGAAAAGGCCTGGCAAAGTCGAGGTAAGTGTGATCTTCTCAAAAGTATTTCAAGATTTATAAATAAGTTTTGCAAAGGGTGTCAGTTGGCAATTTTTGTTGATGGCTTTTAACAAGAGAGTTGAACACCGTAAACTTTTGAACACTTTAAGCATGAGACATTCTACTCTAAATTTTGTTTACCAAAATCAAATTGTATCCAACAGGCAAAACTTATTGCATATCTGTCATATCTTGATTGATAAGTGAATAAAGTTGCATTGTTAGAAATCATTAATGGTTTTTAGAACCAAGAAGTATCGAAGTTATTAATAATTCAAATGTAAAATGTAATAAAGGATGATTATGTATATTGTAACATTTGTACGATTACTTGACTAAGCTTTAAAACTCATAATTCTATTTCTCTTTAGTTGATTTATTTAATTGTTACTTTCTAACTTTTTAATGTTTTGCAGGAGTTAGTACTGCAACACATCCATGGCTATCGAGGCTATGACTGTAGAAACAACCTCCATTACCTCAATGACGGTGCTGATATCGTCTATCATGCCGCTGGAGCTGGCATCGTCCAAAACCTTGAAAAAGGTCGGTCATCCTAGGTCATGTGCACACATATAGCATTGTTCTTTGTTATGTATACTATGTCTAGATGGTACATGTATTTTCATTCATTGTCATTTGATTCATACAGAGATCATATATTTGCATTTGGGTACATCAATAAATAGGGCTAATATTAAAGGGGTAATTCTGTTCAGCACAAAAGTACAAACCTTGATGTATGTACAAAATCAAATGTTATTTCTAGAAAGCAATTAGAAATGTCAATGCATGATTTGATCCAAATTGAAAAAAACTCCATTACTTCAAGTGATATGGATGATTTATTTTAATATAAGTAAATGAATGCATGATATTGAACTGTGGCTTTAGTGATAGAAAACATCTGAAAAATATTCCCATTAAAAATTGCAAACAAAATTCGGTATACAGGTCAGGAGCAATGTGTCACTACTTTATTGATGTGTAGGTTGACGTTCAACCTTTGACCTACTACCTTTGACCCACAGGGAGCCAGAGCTTTTACCTTGAGCACACAGATGACATCATATGCCTGACTGTCAATCAGCACCCCAAGTATCCCAACGTTATAGCGACTGGTCAGATCGGTGAGACACCAGCGGTCAATGTCTGGAATGCAGAGACCAAGGAAACATTGTCCCTCATACGAGGGTTCCACACCAAGGGTGTTTGTTCAGTGAACTTCAGTGCATCCGGGAAGCTATTGCTGACTGTTGGCATCGACCAGAACCATTCATTTGCCGTGTGGAGATGGCAAGATGGTAAGAGGAATTACTAATAACAATAATACAAGAAAAAACATTATAGCGCTTGTGACATAAAGTTTCATAGCGCTGTACACAAATCAAGATGATTTCAAGAAAAATCAATATTACTAATGGAATTAACATTACTTGAATTACCAAGAAAATAGAAATATTGCTAACATAACTGAACAAATTAACATTACTTATATTACCAAGAAGATCTAACATTACTAAAGACATTAACATAACCTGTAAATTCCCAGGAAAGTTAATATATTGTATTAAAGGGATCTGGTTTATTTTTGTCTCAGATTCTGAAAAAAAATTCTGGATTTAGCTCATGCTGCAATCATAATTATAAACCTTTAGGTCAGTCAGGAACCCCATGACTTTTACAAGCTGATCGCCTATTTGATTATCAAGATATTTATGATTGGAATGACACATTTTGAAAACTTTTTGCCATAATGGTTTTCATAACACTACAGTCTATTGGGGAAAACAAGTATGGTAAAACCGGTCACTCAAAGATTTATACTTTTTTGAGGTACCTCATTTTGAAGTTTAATTTTTTTAGGGCTTCAATATAACACCAAATCACAGTCACTGATGACACGTAGGGCAGTGCATCTCAGATTTAACATTGTTAAACGATCCCTTTAATAATAGCAACAATTAAAACAAATACATAATGTAGGCACTGTAAATCAAATTCAAACTTAGTTTTTGGTTTGTTTTGGGAATAGACAAGTTTTTAGATTCTTTTTTAAAATGTCAATGTAAAGGTGGGTGAGTCCTGGATATGAGCGGGGAGAGTGTTCCTAAGAATGGGGGCAAATACTGAGAAGGCCCTGAATTCATTCTTATCATAGATTCTTTGATCATTCTTTGAGATAGATACATACGGTAGCCGATATTGTCATCCCTGTTGTCTTCTGTGAATTATATTCATTATGATAAAAGAAGTCAATTTATAAAAGTAATTCTAGATTCAAGAATATGTCTCTCCCCCAAATAAAGTCTTGATGATGGTATTGAATATACATTGCAATGAGGATAGGCTGTATTTTGTAGATTGTATATCATTGATTTGACTAGCCTTGAATGGTGATAAACTTAGAGACTCTAGACATTAATAATGATGAAGAATGTCAGAGTTTCAAGGGTAGTGATGGATGATAAAAGGTCATGGAAAGTGAAACTAATGTCTGACTTCTGATTTTTTGTGATAGGTTCTAGGATTGCAAGTGGTGTTGGACACACAAAGCGAATCTTCATGGCCGAATTCAGACCAGACTCTGATTCCCAGTTTGTGACGGTTGGTGTGAAGCATGTCAAGTTCTGGACGGTGGCAGGTAGTCAGCTCCTAGGCAAGAGAGGTCTACTCAAGAGATCTTGTACCAATCCGCAGGAATCCAAGATGCAAACCATGCTTTCAATAGCATTCGGAGCAGTAAGTCATTCTAATGAGATACTTTAGATTGAAATGTTTTTCTTCATCTCTTGTCTCTTTTGTATCCTTAATTTATCTGTATTCATGCCTAGTTCATTTTTTTTGCTCTTTTTCCTTCCTCAAAACACTTTTTTTTTTTTTTACTGTGCACATAATTTGTGAGAGTCATTTAGTTTGTATTTGTCTACATTCAAAGTGAAGTGCCATTTTACATAAGAATATTGTTGTTTGTTCAAAAATATCCAGAAGCCTGAACATTCAATGATTAAATAAATACCAACATGACCTGCAATAGCCTAGCCTTTTGATTGAACTTGATACTGATTTATTTGTCAACAGGAAAGAATTGCAAAGTTCTTGATTTCATAACATTTGTAATGATATGTGGTTTGTATAACTCAAACAAAAAGGATGCTTCACAGTCATTAAAAAACCAGCATTGTATGATACCATATATGTATTGTTTGATTCACCAGAATGAGACCACATACACGGGATCTATGTGCGGTGATGTGTATGTATGGAAGGGCCACATGTTAGCTAAAGTGGTTACCAGAGCTCACCAAGATGCTGTATTCACTCTCTACACAACCCTCAAAGATGGACTCATCGTCTCAGGAGGCAAGGAAAAAGCGTAAGTCATTAACTCATTGATGTGCATGATTTTACACATTATCCATTCCAAATTGCCTCTATTTGTCATCTCAGCTTAATCATGATTATGGAAAAGTCATATTTTAGAATTGAAATTCATTTAAACTAGGTACATCTAATTAAGTTTATCAAAATCAATCAGGATTTTTTTTTTTCACCCTACGATATGTCCCTTCAAAAGTCAGCAAAAATGTATTTGAATCTATTCTGATCAGAATTTGATTGTAGTTTTCCCCTTCCAAGTGTTTTCTGTGACTCTGTTTGTTATAGGTGAAGAAGTATTGTCTGTTAGGAGCCCGAAAGACATTAGAAGTCATGTACTTTAAACACAGAGTTATTGCTCTTCCAGCTCTGAACAGAGGATATGCTTCTTTCTATTATTTTTCTTCTCCTTCTCCTTCTCCACTTTAAACACAGAGTTATTGCTCTTCCAGCTCTGAACAGAGGATATGCTTCTTTCTATTATTTTTCTTTTTTTAAACTTTTCTTTTCTTCTTAACTAATTTGAGCCCTTATTCCACTTGGCATTCATGCATGTTTGCATCCAACAGTTGACAGAGTAATGTAAACTTTTCAAATTTGTGTATATTTTGATGCAGTGTTAGCATTGATAAAGGCAATGAAGTTTGTGCTTGTTGTTTCTCATGCAGTGGACGTAGTGGAAATGCAGTGAAGTTATGGGACCAGGACATGAAGAAATGTAAAAATTTCCAACTCAACACAGGCAACAAGATGGATGTTGTCAAGAGTGTTTGTAGGGCAAAGGTCAGTCCCGACTCTGAGAGGGTTTTACAAATTTCTTGCAGTGATGCTTGTTTTACAATATTGTTTCTCTTTCTTGCATTTTGTCATGATGCATATTAATGGAAGTATTTTATTTTTGTCAGCAATTCGAAGATTGATTGAAATGCCAAGCATTAAGATTTCTTTGAACCAATAGTTATGAATTCTGCACTAGTCTTTAAGATATAATGCCAAAAAGAATTTAAAAAAAAAAGATTACTTAAAATTGTCATATGTAATAAAAATTAATTGAGAGAGTTGATGATGTGTTGTTTGATGGGTTCAGCAATGAACAGATTCTAAATGTTTACAACATGGTCATATTTCCAACTTAAGTTACTTACTTCCTTGTTCAATCTGGAGCTGACAGATATCATTTCTCTTGATAGGGAAAGATCCTGATAGGTACTAAGGAGAGTGAGATATTTGAGATTGATGAGAAGAAAGGAACAGTAACCAATCTTTGCCAGGGTCATGGTGAAGGGGAGCTATGGGGTCTTGCTGCTCACCCTACCAAGGAAGTATTTGCATCAGCTAGTGACGATACAACCATTAGAATATGGGATGTCCCTAACAAAGTAAGACAACTGATTGAGTGAGGAGGACCCATCCATCTCTCCCTTCCTCCCCGTCTCTTTCTCTCTATCTCTCATTTTCTCTTTCTCTCTCTCACTTTCTCTTTCTCTTTCTCTTTCTCTCTCTCTCTTCCTCTCTCTCTTTCTCTCTCTTTCTCTCACGCTTTCTTTCTCTCACTCTTTCTCTCTCTCTCTCTCTCTCTCTCTCTCTTTCTCTTTCCTTCTCTGTCTTTCACATACACACTCACACTCTTCTCTGCCCCTTTCTCTTCTTCCTCTACCCATCTTATCTTCATTTTCCTTATGACTGTACCACTCTCTAGCCTTTTCTCCTTGACTTTCTTACTCTACATGTATTTTTCTTTATGGAGGCAGAGACTGTTGGACACCCCAATCAAACTTCTTCTGTGAACAAGTTTAGTATATCAATATTAAGGGAACTTCATACTATAATCCTCAAGACAAATATAGTAATTTGGTTGAATTTTGAAAAATAATCAATCTCAATCATCATGATAGATGCTTTTCCTATTCAAGCATACCCTACTCTGCTTGATATAAACATTTCATAAATATATTCAAGAAATCTACCGTTTATTCAGGATACCATTTTATCTCTCATTGGTTCAGAGTGGCATATGAAGATTATTGTCTTGTCAAATGAAATGGAACTGCTGACCATGACACATATAAAACACATCCATGACACAGTACTCTTCTTGTTCTGGTTTGATCTTCGTACTGAATGTAGAAAATGTTGAACAAGGCAGTGATTGGGACTGCAGCCAGGTCTATAACCTACAGTCCTGATGGTGAGAAGCTAGCTGTTGGTCTGAAGAATGGAGAGTTTGTCATCATGACTGTAGCTACTCTGGAGATGTGGGGACGCAAGAGAGATAGGAGCAAAGCTATACAGGACATCAAGTAAGAATACACACACTCAAAATCAATTGGAAATGGGTTAAAATATCAAATTCTGCATTTGTCATTTTTTTAGTCTCAACAAAGGTGTGTGAAATTATTATTTGGTATGAAATGTATACTTGTCATTACACATATAACTTATCTAGTGTCTTTCTTTTATACATGTAGTTTTAAAACCATTTCTTCTAGGCAGTGACATGTTTGTTGTACATGAATATTTTCTACTTGTCATAACTGTATGAATTAGCAGCCTGTCCTGATCAGACTCACTATTACATATGAAGCTGAAGAATCTTGATGGAGCCTCATATTCAGTACTTATATGCATGTCCATTGATAATTCTTTTTATGAGAAAATAATGCAAATATTCAATGGTAAAGTACATGAACAAATTGAATTAATTAATACCAATCTTGAGTTTACATTTTAAAACAAAGTTTGTGAAAAAAGCCACTAAATCTTTTATAATTGCTATTGTCGGAAATGATACAAATATAATAAAAAAGGTCATTTTAACAGTGACTTTCATGTATTTTTTAATGATTTTTTTCATGATTTCATGTTTCCCTACAGGTTCAGCCCAGACTCTAAATACCTTGCTGTAGCATCTGACGATGGCAGCGTTGATTTCTATGACATCAGCGCAGGGTCTGCACTATCGAGGGCAGGCTTCTGTAAAGGTATCTCAAGCTTCGTAGTGCAAATCGACTTCTCAGCTGACAGCAAATATATACAGGTATGTAGCATAGCTATGGCACTCTACCTGCACACTGTGACTTATGTATGCATTTATGAGAGTGGCAAGTGGAGATGAAAGGTGGGTACCTATTAGCAACAGAGGTTCTCAAGCATAATGCTCATGTCTTTTCATTTTGCTGTTTTTGTTTTTGTTTTTTAAGGCAGTTTACCATATCATGTGTTGCATTTCATATTATGTCAGTAGAAAAAAATATTTCAAAAGATTTTTTTGATGTTATATAGTGTACTTAGGTGATCTTTATTTTGGTTGTAGTAGCTGATTTCATGTTTATAGAGAATAGATTTTATTTATGTGATTTTTAATGGTATTATAATGGTTTTGGGGGCAGCGTACCAAGTCACTTGTGAACAAGGGTTTAATTGTCCTGATATTAGCCAATCAAATTCCAATTATATTCTCTGTTTTGTGAAAGAAGCCTTCTCATTGGTCAATGTATGGATTATGTTTTTGACCCAGAAACAGTACAATGCAGCAAATTTAATAAATGAAGAGTGATTAAATCAAGAAATAGCTGAGAAAGAAGCTCTACAATAAACCCTCATGTAGCTTTGATGTAGCTTTACAAATATTGTGTCATCACTATATTTATACATACAATGCTCACAATATCAATCATACTTCCTGAAGAAATCCTTTGTGAAGCACCTTAAGACTTGACCTCCCATCAAAATTCAATTAATTGAGAAAGCAGAGCTACAGCCAATCCAGTAAACCCATGTACGTGATGACCTATTCTCTTAGTGAAATTGAAATTTGCCTGAAGGTCCAGTCTTTTAGTGCTTCACAAAGGATTTCTTCAGGAAGTGTTTTTTATGTTGTGAGCATTGGATATAAATATAAATAGTGATGACATATATTCTTAAAGCTATATGAAGACTCTTGTATTTGAACATATTTGTGGCTTACACCCAGTAAATAAGATCGTTTGATCGATCAGTATTGAAAAATAAGTCAGAAAAAAATCTTGGAACCAGCGGGACTTGAACCTGCATCTACTGCTTGCCGGGCAGCGCCTCTACCACCAGGCCATCACTGGTCCATGGCACAGTCTCTATGAATTAGATATAAATACCCAAGCTCTCCTGATTCATTCTGACTTATTAATATTCCTTAGTCTGCCATAGGACATTAATTACTTTTATAAATGTAATGCTTCCTGGGAGAAATTTCAATTATTTAAACATATTTGTGGCTTACACCCAGTTAATAAGTTCGATTGATCGATCTAAGACTGTCTCAGACGGTCAACCAGTCTGAGACATTCTTTGCGCTCTGTTCTCTTGCTTTTTTGTGGTATTGATGACCTCTAGCTATCTTTATTATCAGGATTCACTCTCCTTATATTTACTCCATATTTTTAATCTATATTTATTTTCGCCTTGTACCGTACTTGTGATTTCTCATTCACATAATGAACTACCCTGGTAGGTTATAAAGATTCCTTATTTGTTTCATTCAAGTGTGAAACCATTTAAGGATGTGATGTTAGTTACCTAGGTATGAATGGTCTCAGGAAAAGGAAATAATATTTGTTATTTTTAGAAGTAGATCAGTGACTGTTTTGATTATTAATAGTCCTGTACAGAGCTCTCATATAGAATAAAGTAAGGCAGTTCAACCTACCGGTAGCTGTTTCAAATTGAAAAAAAAAAAAAATCAAAATAAACATATATTACGTAACATAGAATTTCGAACTGATTTCTTTGCTTAATT
>BEXV01000035.1:459402-471177 GCA_003118195.1 Hemicentrotus pulcherrimus | reverse complement strand
GTTAGTTTTTTTTGTTTAAGTAAGTAAAGAAGATAGTGATGACTCAGCAGATTTATGAACAAAGTCACCAAAATCTATATAGTTTAGTTACTGGGACAAATTATTAATTCTGGTTTCTTTGTAATTGCTAATCATAGGAGAAATACTGTCAAATGTATATTTAACAATTCATTCATCTATGTTGAATTCCAATTGCCTGGATGGGTTATGGTCAATATTTGATCATAGACCATGACTGATAGACTTGAGAATTAAACAAATACCTACTAGAAGAATGTGTTATATACTGATATTCAAATATACAATGTCATCCAATCTGAGACTGGAAACTCACATTCTCTAATTTCTCTCATTTGCTTGATTCCATAGCTTGTTTGTTTGGAAATGTAGGTGAGATTTGATCACCAGTCTTGAGAAGCACTCTTCAATGCAGGGTTTCAGGCCACATTCTGAAAGTCACTTTCAAAGGATGGGACATTGTGACCAGGATTTTTTCCATATTTTTTTATATCAGAGATACCATAAACAGTTCAGTGATATTCAAGTCTCTATGTTGTCTTCATTGTTCTGGATGTGTAATGTTGGTTTGAATTTCTTCCATTTGTAAATGGTGTTTGTCATAGTTATGTTTACAGTTAACAGGGATTATATCTTGTGCCAAAAACATTGTCAAAAATCTATGAGAACATAAGCGAGTTTTGACTGGAGACAGATGTGAAATTTAAAACAATTTGTACTATATGTACTTCTGAAATCTTTTGTTTTTGTATAGCATGGTATGGTTGATATTTTCTTATTTGTTGATCTCTTGTAATTATTTTCAACTGTATTTTGTCAATGAAAAAAAAAGACTTACTTATACCACCCTCCCAAACCCCCACTCCCTTCCCTAAATCCCTGGTCAAGTCAACTGTAGGAATAAGAAGAATAGGAAGATAAGGAGAAAATCAAAATTGAAGTTGATTACTTTGGGATGTCTACCAGTACCAGCTATGTCAGCACTTGCACATGTATTATAATGGGTATGCATGTCTTATGCACACCGATGCATCCCTGACTCCCTAACTCCTTGAATAGCATGTAAATTGTTGACTCTGTTGAGATATGTCCATTGTGACTGGATTACTCCATTTTATCAGTTTTATTTTCACTCATACTTTTTGACAAATTGTGCAAAATTGTATAGAAGAGTACAGAAGACCCTGGGCCCGTATTCAATTCAATACTTACGGTAAGTACAAAATTTAAGCTTTTTACTTAGTATTTGTCTTAGATAAAATACTTAGCCATTTATGGTATTCAATTCATACTTTTGGCTTAGTATTTTACTCTAAACCTAAGCCAACTGCATACCAGACTTAAGCCAATTATTTGGTGGCCTTGATTGGCAGGTATATGGTTTTCTTACTCATATGGTCCCCCTTTCAGTTCAATCTGTGTACCCTGAAATGCAGCGTTGGTGCACAAATGAATGATTACATAATATCCTGCGCACAATTATATCAGGGCGCATTTATTGCAATTTATCAGTTGCGCGTTACTTTTGATTGACCGTGTGACGTCACAATGCTTATCAGTAATTATTTTACTTAGATTTTGACTTACATAAGTATTAGTCTAAAATGTGATTTGAATACGAGATAAGCCAATTACTTAACTTAACCATTTACTTTGTAAATTTCTTACTTATGCTAAGTACTGAATTGAATACCGTCCCTGATGCCTTTATATACATTTGTATCAGTCAGGAACATTCACACTCTACTTCAAAAATACCAGTAGACAGTAAATTGATATAAATAGTTTTGTGATGAATTTGAATGCAAAACAATATTCTGAAGCTTCAAAAGAGATCCATAAAACAATTGTGCCTTACAAAATCATTGATCATGGGTGTAGACTAGAAAGGCATAAGGCATTAATGACATTCTTGATTTCATGTGATTGGACAATCAAAGAAAGAAGGTGATGTGGTATTTGGTTGCCATTGTGCAGCATAGAATGTATTCAGGTATTGTTTTGGGTTTCTTTTTTCCATAACTCTTTTTTTTCTTCTTGTCTTTCATAGACCATACCAAATCAATCAAGTTACAAGAGTATTTCATATTGAACAAATTATGTGTAGTTCTCAAATGAATATTTTTGAAGATTTAACTTTCATGAAAGAGCTTTTCAAATTTTAGTTGTATGAATCAATTCAGAAAGTAATGTTTGTTTGTTAATATGTTGTCATGTGCTTTCTACTGTCTTCTCTTTCATAAGACATTGCCTCTCAAAAATCAATGTGTTTACGACTTATATTTGAATTATAAGTAAATTCAATCATTATGAAGCATAACTAACCTTTATGAAACAATCTAAAATCAAGAATAAGATATTAGTATAGAAATAATTCATGTCCATTTAAATGAAATAATAAGGTAAATGTACCAGTCTTTGTGTATGCTTAGTACTGTAGTCCCAGATTAACCCTCATGTGCAATTGAACTGAACGTCCTCTTAAGTATTAAACACCAATGAAGGTAACGTAACGATATGTTTGTATCATTTTTGGATACACAACTATGTTTGTTATGGAATATGAATTTAAAAGTATGCTTCATTTTAGAGTTTGATTGACAGGACCAGATGACCTATTCAATCAACACAAGAACGAAACATGATTCTCAACATTTTGAACAGATGTGCAGGTTTGACATGGTAAATATCATTGATAATGTTTGCAGTTGCAGAGATTCTCAACCTGATATTGGGAGTGAAGCCGTATACCTTCCAAGCAATCCAAGTACAAATTACAACTTTAAATTCATCATTTTGTAATTAGCTTTTAACGACTTAAGAAATCTTTAGAAGCATGTATTACTAAATAACCCCNCATAAACCCTCCTTTACATGTACCAGCTTTGACATGCACATTACATTCACATCAAATTTGATTAGGTATGCTCTGTCATGAATAATGTAATATTAATCATGGAACTGGAATTACTGGATAATTGACCATTTTTTTTCTTTCAATACCCAGGACATTTGTCTTGTTTCTTTATTTACCCAATGCCAATTTTACAGTATTTTTGCTCACTTTGCTCATTAGATATGGATTTTTCTTTTTAATTGGCAACCTGTGAAAACATATACAAAAATACTTGTAAAGCTTCTGTAATATGTCCAAGAACACTGTGTCTGGAGAAGTTTTAGTGAGCTTGACAATTTGAAGAAGAAAACAATGAATTAATTCAGCAATTCTTGTGTTACGAAGTGTAGTCCTTTGGTCATCAAATAATTGTTTGTAATGAAAACAAGAAAGCTGATATATTGTTGATCATTGTGACATTTCTGTTCACCTGAAACAGAATGGTATTATAGTTTTGTTTCAATAGCAAATGACCGGTTAAAAGCATAATGCAGTGGAGAGTGTTACCAGTCTGTTTTTCATTTGTTTGTACATGGAGATGGTACCAGTCTGTTTTTCATTTGTTTGTACATGGAAATGGAACAGGCAATTTCTAAGATGAAGAAAATAACCATTTTCTTTCAACATTTGCAATGTCTGTCAGTAAACAAGTCAAACATGCATACAAAGTGATTCTCACCATTATTTCAGAATAACGTTTTTATGAATCTTTGATTTGCATTGCTTATGGCTTGCTAATTAACATTAAAAAGAACATGGGTGCATGTAAATGCAATACAATTTCTACCTTGATCACTTATAAAAGAAACTCATGAGCAAACTTTACAACAAAACACTTGCATTAGGAATTAATCAATTAATAATGAGCTGGAGTAAAATGCAAGCTTTGAGGTCGATTTTTAGAATGTTGTGAACAATATAAATGTGTTATCTTTCATTTCGTGTATTTTTTGTTTTGTTTTTCAATGTAGGTACATGTACATTGTAAATTTATAATTATTTTTTGTTTTTTTAAATGTGTTTAGCTGGATAGAGCTGTTTTGATATTTGACAGACTTTGCTGTCTATTTTCAGTGAAAGATACCTTTTGGTGTTCTGAAGTACATGTTTTACTGGTGAAAAGAATGAATCACTTGGAACCCTCCGTCTTGACTCGGTGGTCTTTTTAATTTTTTTATATTTTTCTTTACTTTTTGTAAATGTTGAATAATGTAGATACATTTTATATTTCAATTATACTGGCATAGAAATATAACTTAGATTGTAGAAGTACTTAATGAGTATATATTGTGCTGCAAGTAGAATAGGATATCATTCTGTTTATTACTTGATTACTGTTCATATGCATTAAAACTGAAATGAGCTTTGTTGCAATTGTCAGCATTCCACACATTGTGAAATACTGATGTTCTGAACAAGCATTTGTTTTAACAATTTTGTTCTATAAAAAGGAAAGAAAAGGGTAAAATTTCAAGATTATGTTTTCAATATATATATGGAGACCAATGTAATGCATCAAGATTTTTTTACAATGATTCTGAAGCCTATATGCTGCTATGTCAGGATTGCTGCATTCAGTGTATTGTTTTTTATTTCCTAGGCAATCAAAATGACACAATTGTTGAAAGACACATTTTCTTGTAATTCCTAATGGTTGATTCAGTCGTTTGAAATTATATTGCATAAAATGTCAAATTGAGCATCTTTGTAATCCCGATGTAAATTGTAACAATTTATTGATTATCATTGGTGTCATGTGTACAATCTGGACTTCATTAAGTCATATTAAATAACTTTTCATAAAAGAATGACTATACTGTTTTCTTGTAATCTGTTCATGCAAGAATGTGTAACTGTTGTTCTTATAGATTTATGATTTGTTGTTGATCAAGGGGAATTTTAGGATATGTGGATACATGTAACTATGTAAAACCTTCCTTCATTATCGCTATGTTTGATGCAATTATTTTTCTTCAGTCACTTTACCCTGTTAAGGACTCATATGTTGGGGAGCTAGTGACAGACTGTATTTTCTTGTAAGGAAATTGGAGGAGTTAATATTACACAGTACATCGCATGAAATTACACAAATAATAGGAATATAAAAAATTGACCTGTAGATACAAATACAGTATATATTACTTTGGTAAGTAGAATCATTGTTTTATTCAAAATAACTATTCCATTACGAAAAAGTTGCACACATCATAATCTTCAAACCAGCATTGTATGCTTGAATAAAATAAAGCAGGCACAATCTAATTAATTATGATAAAAGCAAAAGCAAAATTGAATGAAACAATATAACATTTTGCTACATAAAGTAAGCAAGAGTTTGGATATTTCAGTTGCATTACAAACTAAATTCCATACAAATTAATGTAATACTGTATGGAAATTAATCAATCCTATGATGTCACTAAATTTCTAGAAAGAATCAAACTTTCTACAACAAATTTCCAAATACAGTGCTATAGTTCATCTATTAAATGAAAACAGTATCCCTTTAAATAATATCCACCGATTCATGGCCCCATTTCTATAAAAGAACTGCAAGCTGTATTTGGATGATTGACATATTTGATAACCAGAAATTGTAATTTACTAGCCCAATAAATATGCACACAGTGCTTGAAATTATTCCAAGTTACATTGAATCTGTAAATCAAGCTTTCTGACATACCATTAATTAAAATGTCATTAATATTTATATTACAATAAGATAGGGAGTATGGAGAAGAACAAGTTTAATTTTATCCCCCATTAATAAAGCAACACATTTTGATAATATTTCCTTTTAATTTCTCATGAATAAAAAACATTTCTGGGGAGAAGACTAATAAATTGTTGTCCCTATTTATCCCATTTTATACTACATTTTAGACATCAGAAGCACAAATTACCTCTTTCACCATAACTTAATATTTTTACTTTTCACAGCAATACACTATTCCATGCAGAAATTGACACGGTATTGCTTTTGTGCTTTGCTTTTTTTCTTGATGTACAAAATGTATCATTACCAAAAAATGAGGGACCCTAATTACTGTAAGTCACAGAATCGTTTATTTATTTACAACAACAAATTATAAGCTATTTATGTAAATCTGATATCAAATCGTAATTTGCTTCATGTAAAATACAAGGCAATGTTTATCACAATTACCTTGTAATGCTTTGGGTTTAATGAAGGTTTGTAAACTAATGAATGGCATTCAGGTTGTTTTCATCAACAAGCAGTGTTATGAAAGAAATTAACTACCGGTAAATGAATCCTTCATTCCTGATAAAAACACATCACAAGATACTCTAAATTTATTGAATTCTTTAATCCCTGTAAACAAAACACATAATCATGGAATTATCTTGTGGAAAATGATAGCAACTCCTCACTAGCAAACAAAATCTACTTGTGTTTAATACTGACCGAAATACTGAATTTCTACTTTTTCCTCAAAATGTTACATTTTACAAACCCTCGAAAATATCCAACTCCACAGATGCATTTTTAATACTGTATCTTACTGTTACATCACATTAAAGGCATATAGAAAGCAATTAGGTAGAAAATGTATATATTTGCTTGCATAATACAGATAATGTGATTATATACGGAAAGATATATCATATACACTGTAAATGTAGAATACAAAACTTGACACACGAATGTAATACTAGTAGTAGCAAGCAATATATCTTTGTTACTTGAGATTTTAAAAATAAGCTGACCCAGATCTTGAGATATGTTTGTTTTATGCAATTTCTTTACTTCAATTGAGTGAAATTAGACATCGAATTGTCCTTGATCACCAAAACTCCACGTAAAAATTCTTTTTGAAATTACATACTCTTCCCGTTTGATTTTCTACTTTGCTTGATGACAAAGCTGCTACTGCCTCTTTCACACCATTAATAGAGTATGATGGCTATGTGGGGCTTTAATGCTTACCGTGTGCATCCCCCCCCCCCCTCTTTTATAAAACCAATGGCAACTTGGTGGAAATGCTTTCTCAATATCACTGGCATATTACAGAGTAATATCAAAGAACTAATCTCACAAAACTAGTTCAAACTATGATGCCATGATTAGTAAAAAAATATACCAAGAAGTTATTCGCAGTCAAAGGTAGAAAACATCATGTAGATTACTTTTCATCTATGATCTCCCTAATATCAGCAGTACAGCTTTTTCTTTTAAATATCAGCATTTCATGATCTAACAATCTTTCCTCTGGCAAGATGGTTCTGAAGGTAAATCAGACATCCAGTGAATGATTTGATGCTGATGATATGATGGCTTCAACATGAGCATCTCTCTCTTTCTTCATTTTATGCAGTTCAGACAGCATGTGCTCCAGTGGATCAGGTGGTCTGTGGTACACAATTTCAGCCGTTAGTTTCTGAAAAATAAGACAATGAATTTGAAGTTTTGAAAGAAGAATTTTATGCGAATACTGATACTTCATTAAAAATCTAAATAGGCAAATAATGAAACAGTTCATGGATTGGAAACTGTATATATACATGTAAAAGCCTTATCATTGAGTATCAAATCTCATAAATTACATCAGATCCATATGAATTATCCTACGACTGCGATGAACTCGCTGATTTCCGAAAAGCGGAGGGACAACAACAGAGAGAGAGAATACTACGGTAACTACATGTACATTCATCCTAAATGATGTGGAGTGGTGATGGGAGAAAAGGATGCATTCAAGAGTTTTTTCTCCATTTACATATTACCTTTTAAGTACTATCTAGTAAAATTAACTTCAAAAAACCTATAAAGGCTCAAATCCTGGGTCTTTTATGGTATGTACATTTTGTAGGTCTCTTGTTATAGAGTACAGAAGCTGTGACGTCATAAAAATCTATTTTTAGAATTTCTCAATTTTTTCTTCATTTTCTGAAAGAGCATACAAATTAATGTCCAGATGTCGAAAACCAATTGATTATGCTAAGTATTGGCTGAGATATGACCATCTGAATAAATATATGCCCCATTGGAACACAGTGTTATATGCTCTTGCTCCTAGTGGTTATCTCGGTCTAGTTTGCAAAATATCCCACTATTTCCGAACTAGAGGGATAGTTTGCGACCGTCTTCATTAGACCGAAGTACGGAGTCAAATATCCCGATCCCATCATGCACAACGATTTCCGGTTCGCACATGCGATCTATACCGCTCAGTGCGCTAGTACAACCACTGACCTTGAGTAAATACGGAAAACCGCAAACTAGACCGAGATATCTTGGGATATTATCCCGACCAACTATCCAGCTAATTTGCTACTTCGGTCTAGTGAAGACGCGAATAGCTGGATATCTTTCGATCGGGATAGTTCAAAATAGCTGGATATTTGGCAATTTCGAGATAGTGCAGACACGCCTATAGTGGTTAGGAGCCAGAGCATATAACACTGAGCTCCTATAGGGAGTATATTTAATCAGATGGTCATATCTCAGACAATACTTAACATATTGAATTGGCTTTCAACATTTGAACATTAATTTGTATGCTCTTTCAGAAAATGAAGAAAAAATCGAGTAATTTTAAACTTAGATTTTTGATGACGTCACAATTCATCACTCTATTGGATTTCTATAGAACTACATGTATACAGTATACCAGTAAATATTGCACACGATTAGCCCGATTCTCCAGGGAAATTTAAATCTTCTTGATGAGCCAGAGCCTCGTGAGCTTTTATTTTTCAGTATGAATATTTGATATTTTCACTGAGCACCTGACTAGATCCTCTATAGATCTATTTTGTAAATAGTGGAGTCATTTCAAGGAAAATCCACATCATTGTCAATTTGTCATCATCAACATGTAGACTATATAACTAGATCTATAAAGCCATGTAAAACTGATTCCTAGTTTATCACTTGTATATTTTCAAAAATGAAAAAGAGGGGTTCTGTGTTTCAACGTCCCATCAAAAACCAAATATTCAAGAAAGCTGCCTATTTTTATGTTAAACATTATCTCTATCACTAGTATCTATCAGCAGAAATTGTCTTAATTTGTATTGTTTTTTTGTCTCAGCATATGCACTTTGTCTCTTTTGTCCATTAGCCTCTGATTTGGGTAGGGTTGGCTCTAAAGAGAGGAGCCGGCCGGAGGAGCCGATCCTACTCAAATCAGAGGCTAATGAGCGAAAGAGACAGAAATTTTTGGTCTACATGGTCTAGTGCACTTTGTGCTAAAAACTTATCTTGCCTCCTGATTTTTCAAGCATCTGAAGTAGAACTTGTCATGCACTGCTTTTTATTCTGATTTCTTTATCAAGACTACAATTTTGTTGTGCTAAACATGGAACAGAAACTGACATTGCGCAGGGTTTAACTACCTGTAATATCTGCATAACTTTGTTTTTCTCCATGTAGTTGACTGCTCGCATGTATGGATCCTCTGGTGGGGCCATGTATTCAACATCATCTCCCAAGTCATATGGAAGTTGATCAAGTCTATCACTCAGAGTGTCTGGCTGTAAGGCTTCATTAAAACCACCCCCTTCTTCTTCCCCATCATTGGCACTACCTGGCAATGGAGTATCAGATACAGCTTTCATAATAGAACGTTCAACTTCTTGAAGGCTGCCTGAAAGGCCAGGTTCTGGAGCAGTTGAAGGACGTAAATCCTCGGCTACAAGTGTGCCCGGGCCAGGCGCTGGGCTAGTTGAGGGGAGATGCTCGACTATGTCCCCGCTCGCTCCACCGTTCTGCTCAGTGGTTTCATTTGCGGAATCGACAACTTGGTCGCTAGAATCTTTCTCGGCATCTTCTTTCACAAAATTTCCTTCTGTTAATAATACAGGTTGATCTTCTGAATCCGCCATTTCTAAAATCTACGTCACAACAAATTAAACAATATTATGATATCAATCAATCACCGTGCTGATGTAGTTTGTGTACACCATGCCCAGGATACGACCTCGCGTTAACCTTCGAGAGCAGTTTCATTCTTTAGGGGTATTTATTACAAAGTAATTTATTTGAATTATGCACTTTTTACTAATATCCTCAGACTTTAATTCATTTATTTAAAAAATCATTATTTTAGATACATTCTTTTTGTATTGATTTATAAAAGATCATTATTTTCAATAAATCGCTAATATTTTCCTTGGGACCCCTAAAAATAATGAACGAGTCCACTTATTGATTGGCCTGCCTGGCCTGGTCCATGTTGTATGCAATGGCTACATGGAATAAAAACCGCTACTTCATTGTCATTCATTGTGTACATAGGTCTTTATGTTATTGATTTGGGAATATTCGAAGGCTTTTGTTTTCATCACAAATTTACATTTTATATCTGGTAACGAGGCAGTCATCCGATTCAAGAAGTACCCAATAGAGCGAGCTTTGGATTTGTTACACTTGTAGCAATTAAAATGTTATTTGACTTATCTTGGCTAAGTAAAAGGGAGGTAAGTTTAGTGGTGACACAGAAACTGAATCTTTACTTAAAATCAAATCAATTCCTACACTTTTTTCGACTGATCAGTTTGATTAAAGTATGAAATGTTTAATATCTGACCAAATTTTCGGGAGTAAACAAAAATAATAAGTTGGGCCCCCTCCCCTAAGAAATCCTGGATCCACGCCTGCAACGAATCGTCTTCTTTCTCTAATAATTTAGGGAAGCGTCAAAGCTTTTTCTTCTTGGCTGAGCTTTCAAACAAATTGAAGGCGTGAGGGCTAGCCCGTGCAAGGCCCACTACCCCTCCAAACAAATCGTTAACACATATTTTTCATAACGTGTCTATCATGATTTATTACAAATGGAAGCATTTTTATCTTAATACAAAAGTTAATCGTTTCGTAATGAAATTACATTGTGTATTGTATTCCCGATACAGTATACAAAGTACGATGATATTATAAACATTATTATATTAACAATTATAATACCGGGATGCTTTCAAATAATCTTCTCTCTGTTCTTATGCCATTAATCAGAACTTGTGTAATAATGAACCGCGATTAAAAGTCACTCGGAGTTTTTATCACTGGCCGTAACGAATCGGCCCGCGAATCGGTCAATGATGAGAGAATGTGTCAAGATCAATCGGTCTAACGACCCTATACCCCTCTCCCTCGATCTTCTCGAACTATGTGCATTGCCATTGGAGTGTTGGGGAGGGCGACTCCACCGCCCCCCCCCCAAGACCCTGAATTGGCGTGGGCGACATTTCTCGTTCAAGTTTGGTGATGCTGGGCTGTTGGCGGGGAGGGAATCGTCGGTTGTTGCTTCATAACCTGTTGAATACAGGTCACTATAATATAATATAATATAATATATAATGTCACAATAATAAGTACATAATCTTCGCTACCCCGTGCGTAACCCTAGCTAACCCTACCTATAAACCTAACAGGAAGCACAGTCGCAACTCAAGCCCAAGCCGTCTTTCTTGTGTCTTTCGGGGAAATAGCAAGGATTTGTTGTTAGTGGGAGAGGGGCATTGGGGATCACCATTTTTGAAAGGGAGGGGGGGGGGGGAGCAATAAAAAGACGAATCTCGGCCAGCCTTCCCAATCGGAGTTTGATGTTTTAATAACTTAAGGGTCGTGTTTTTGTTTTTCTTTGAATGGGGTCCTCGTCCTCCGCTATGATCATGAGATCATTTTGCTCTCTCAATGATGGTTATGAAAAAGCGACCGAATCGGTTGACACACCCATTTTTAAAACAATATGCCTTTTCTGTTTTACAAGGAAGTGAACTCCAAATGTAATTTTGACATTTTTTTTTCAAGGCAGTGGTTTTCACCGATTTTAATGGTGTACTCTCGGTGTACTCTATACCCAGAGAAACTTACCCAGTGTATTTACTGGCGGATCCAG